>CM055120.1:431521431-431931431 GCA_029206835.1 Rana muscosa | reverse complement strand
GGCACCACTATGGTGTGTGTATACATGGAGGGCACTATGGTGTGTGTGTATGTATGTGTGTGTGTGTGTGTGTGTATGTATATGTATATGTATATATATATATATATATATATACATACATACATACATACATACATACATACATACATACATACATACATGGAGGGCACCACTATGGTGTGTGTGTATGTATACATGGAGGGCACCACTATGGTGTGTGTGTGTGTGTGTATATGTGTATATATATATATACATACATACATACATACATACATACATACATGGAGGGCACCACTATGGTGTGTGTGTGTATACATGGAGGGCACCACTATGGGGTGTGTGTGTATGTATACATGGAGGGCACCACTGTGGTGTGTATGCATACATGGAGGGCACCACTATGGTGTGTGTGTGTGTATACACATACATGGAGGGCACCACTATGGTGTGTGTGTGTGTGTATACATGGAGGGCACCACTATGGTGTGTGTGTGTGTGTGTGTGTGTTGGATTGTCCGATAACCCGTCCGACGGACCATTGTTGTTGGAAAATCCGATCGTGTGTATGGGCCTTTTACAGTGTCTAATATGCAACCATTAAAGCGGAAGTAAACACACAAATTTTAACTGTTTCCTAAAACTGTTAATTTCAAGGCATGCCTATGGTGATAACTGTCACATTTACCGTATATACTCGAGTATAAGCCGAGGTACCTAATGTTGCCACAAAAAACTGGGAAAACTTACTGACTCGAGTATAAGCCGATGGTCAACAATTCCTCACTGTTTGTTTCCTATCCTCACTGTTTGTTTCCTATCCTCACTGTTTGTTTCCTATCCTCACTGTTTAAATTTTACATTGTAAATAGTACCTGAAAAAAGTTGCGGCTGCGGCGTCCATCGTTCAAATCCCGCGGTCTCTTCCTGGTTCCTTCCGTGATAGGCGATTCTCATCAGACACTCTCCGCCTATCACGAACGTTCTCTCATCCTCAGTTTCCCAGCAGACACTGTTGGGTGTTCCGCCAATCACAGACGTCTGCTGGGAAACTGAGGATGAGAGAACGTTTGTGATAGGCGATTTTCATCAGACACTCTCCGCCTATCATGAACGTTCTCTCATCCTCAGTTTCCCAGCAGACGTCTGTGATTGGCGGAACACCCAACACAGTGTCTGCTGGGAAACTGAGGATGAGAGAACGTTCGTGATAGGCGGAGAGTGTCTGATGAGAATCGCCTATCACGGAAGGAACCAGGAAGAGACCGCGGGATTTGAACGATGGACGCCGCAGCCGCAACTTTTTTTCAGGTACGATTTCCAATATAAAATTTCGCTGACTCGAGTATAAGCTGAGGGGGGGGGGGACTTTCAGCCCAAAAACAAGGGCTGAAAATCTCGGCTTATACTCGAGTATATACGGTACTAGTTTTCTTCCGTTGGCTCCTAACGGAAGTGAACTCAAATGACAGGTGTCGCAGCCAATCACTTGTAAAGCATGGCATCTGCAGATCAAATGGAGGCTAAGATTGTGCCGTTCTGGGCTGTAAAGAACGTGATGGTTTAGTTCCACTTTTCTAAATTCCTTATTTATTTTTATTTTTTTTAAATATACATAATAAGGTGGCTAAGAGAAAGGTATAAGGTACAAGAGAATGGTATCATGTAACATTGTCTGACATTGAAGCACATCATAGTATAGATCTCGAATTCCATCCTCTAGGTGGGGAAGACGGGTAAATGTGGGGCACAGAAATGAAATGAATCTTTACAAGCGGTGTAAAATGATTGTGAAGTCTCATTTGTGTGTTTGTTGTTGTGTTTTTTTTTTTTAAATAACCTGTTATACTTGCCTGCTCTGTTGCAGTGGATTTGCACAGACCAGCCTGGATCCTCCTCTTCTCGGGTGCCTCTTCACTGGTCCTAGCCCCTCCCTCCTGTAGAGTGCCCCCACAGCAAGCCACTTGCTATAGGGCCACCCGAGCCGTGCTGCAGCTCCGTGTGTCCGTTCAGACAGGGAGCTGTCTATCGGCCCCACCCCCTCTCCCCTTTAATGGCTAACTGACTTTGTTTGACAGCCGTGGGAGTCAATGGTGCCACTGCTGTCTCAACCAATCAGGAGGGAGAGTCCCGGACGGCTGAGGGATTAGTGGACATTGCTGGACAGAGATGAGGCTCAGGTAAGTATGAGGGGGCTGCTACACACAGAAGGCTTTTTATCTTAATGCATAAGATGCATTAAGATAAGGAGTTGTAAAGGCAGAAGGTTTTTTTAAGTATGCACAGACACTAATGTACATGGGAAAGGTTTAGTATGTTGGGCAAAAGAAGGCGTTGAGAGGTATAGAGAGGGGAAGGGTAGGTTTGCGCCCCCCAATGGACATTGGGGGCTATTTACGAAAGGCAAATCCACTTTGCACTACAAGTGCACTTGGAAGTGCAGTCGCTGTAAATCTGAGGGGTAGATCTGAAATGAGGGGAAGCTCTGCTGATTTTATCATCTCATCATGTGCAAGCTAAAATGCTGTTTTTTATTTTCCTTGCATGTCCCCCTCGGATCTACAGCGACTGCACTTTCAGTGCACTTTCCACTTGTAGTGCAAAGTGGATTTGCCTTTAGTAAATAACCCCCACAATGTCGCTAAAGCTTGGATATAATCGGGAGGAGAAATTGGTATAAGGAAGCCATTAAGTTCTTCCATGAGAAAATCGACGGGAAAAACGAGGAACGGCTTGTTCCCCTACAAACGGCCGTTTTTCCCATCATTTTTTCTCTTGGTCGAGAAAAATGACCATGTGTAGGCTCCCCGGCAGTGTTTCCCTATGGGAAAACTGCAGCGGAAAAAAATGCCGTTAATCACGACGAGAAAAATTGGAGCATGTTCTAATTTTTCTCGTCGGTAAAAATGACCAAAAGCCCACACACGGTAGTTTTTCTCGTCAAAGAGAAAAAATGTAATTTTTCCCGACGAGAAAAATGGTCGTGTGTACGCGGCATTAGAGATCCGCATACATTATGGTTGGAAAAGATGATGATTTCCACCTTTTATAGGTATACAGACACTCGCAGTGTTTATCAAATGTATGAGAAGAGCATGTTTGCATCTTGTTGTTGGGATCCGGGTCAAATGGAGGAGGAAGGTGCTCCATTTATTATGAAGTTCTGTATTGGTTCATTTGAACACAATTTGGATTACTTCATCCTAAAATGGCTTAAGGATGGGGAAATTCCCAAAAATTTAAAGGAGCATATCGGTGCTTTGGTGGCAACACCAACACAAAGCAGAGCTTTGGGGTAAAATTATCTTTATTGATCAAGTGTCCATCAAATATTTGGGTCCCTTTCTCCCTTCATCAGGTAGGTGGGGGTGGACCCTTCTGATGGCCTTATTACAAGGGCATAAGTAGTTGATAGACCATGTTTCATTGGTTCCTGCTATAGGCAAAGTTGTTAGAAAGCTGAGAGTTGGTGGTTTATCGGTCGGTCATGAAAATACTTTGAAGAATGCTGTGGAGCTTCTCAGGGAAAAGGGTGGTGTTATCAGTCATTGGATATCTTGGACTGGTTTCCAACCTGTGTGATCTATAAAGTTTTATATACCAAACACGAGGAAACGGCATCAGGAAAAAAGATCAGTGGCAGTAAGTCAAAGCTTTCCCATGGAGATAGATGGACAGATAGCATGACAGTTACTAAATGCCACACAAGTACAGCATCCAAAATTGACAGAAAATTACCTCTGCTATCTGCTTTTACCAAACCGCTATCCTATGCCCAAAGCAAAAAAAGGGATTTTTATAACAGCTTACCTGTAAAATCCTTTTCTTGGAGTACATCACGGGACACAGAGCGACTTAGTCATTACTAATGGGTTATATAGATTACCTTCAGGTGTTGGCACTGGCCAATTCCAAACCGGAAGTACCCTCCCCTATATAAGCCCCTCCCACCCGGGAGCACCTCAGTTTTGTAGCCAAGCAATAAGTGTCCCAAAAAGAGGGGTGGGAGCTCTGTGTCCCGTGATGTACTCCAAGAAAAGGATTTTACAGGTAAGCTGTTATAAAAATCCCTTTTTCTTTTTCGTACATCACGGGACACAGAGCGACTTAGTCATTACTAATGGGACGTCCCAAAGCAATGCCAAATGAGGGGAGGGATACATAAGCTGGGCGCCATCAGGCATGAGGCTCTTTTGCGGCCTGCAACACACTGCGCCCAAAGGCGACATCCTCCTGACTTGTGACGTCTACCTGGTAGAATCTAGTAAACGTGTGTACTAAGGACCATGTTGTGGCCTTACAGTACTTGAGCCAGGGAGGCTTGGTGATGCACTGCCCATGAAGTTCCAACTGCTCTTGTGGAGTGCGCCCTAACTTTGAACGGAGGCGGTCCCCTTTTCAAGCCATAGGCTTGTATTATGACCTGTCGAATCCACTTGGCTAAAGTAGATTTTTGATGCTGCCTGACCCTTTCTGGGGCCTTCCGGCAGAACAAACAAAGTATCCGTTCTACGAATCTGAGCAGTGGCTTTAAGATAAGCTTTAACTGCTCTTACTACATCCAAAGAATGCAATAACTTTTCCTCTACCGAACTAGGTTTGGGGAAAAAGGAAGGAAGAACCACATCTTGGTTCAAATGGAACCTCGATACCACCTTAGGAAGAAGGCTGGATGAGGACGTAATACTACTCTGTCCTTATGGATAACCAGATATGGCTCCTTACAGGACAAGGCGGCTAATTCCGATACTCTTTTAGCCGAACAAATGGCTACAAAGAAAATCAATTTCCTGGTGAAAAGAACCAAGAAAATGTGCCGCAATGGTTCAAATGGTTGTTTCTGTAGAACCGACAGAACCAGGTTTAAGTCCCATGGACATATGGGAATACTAACCGGAGGGCTAATACGCATCACTCCTTGTATGAAAGCTTTGATTAATGAATGCAAAGCCAAGGGCCTTTGAAAAAAAAAATATTGACAAGGCCGTCTGACCCTTGATAGTACTCAAGGCAAGCTTCCTATGTACAGCCCACTGTAGGAAGTCCAGAATCCTACCTATTACGTACTTACGTGGATGCCATTTCCTGGCCTCACCCCACGTGATGTACGCCTTCTAGATCCTATAATAGATCTGCCTGGATACCGGCTTCCTGGCATTGATCATGGTAGATACCACAGGATTAGAGAGCCCTCTCTTTTTTAGAATGTAGGCTTCTATAGCCAGGCCGTCAACCTAGGGCTGGTAAGGAAGGGTAGTATATCGGTCCTTGCGAAAGCAGGTCCGGACGATGTGGGAGGGTCCAAGGACTTCCCACTGACATTTTTACAAACTCCGCGTACCATGCCCTTCGGGGCCACGCTGGAGCCACCAGAATCACTGCTTTTCTACCCTGATTCTGCGGATTAATCGCGGTGGGAATGCATATATCAGCTTGAACTGATCCCAAGGGAACACTAGGGCATCCGAACCGCAAGCTAGGGGAACCTTTGTGCGAG
Source organism: Rana muscosa (assembly GCA_029206835.1). Lineage (NCBI taxonomy): Eukaryota > Metazoa > Chordata > Amphibia > Anura > Ranidae > Rana > Rana muscosa. Next base: position 431,925,937 of record CM055120.1, on the reverse strand, counting down.
ACACAAATCTGTCCACCTTTGCGTTGAATCTGGATGCTAGCAGATCTACATACGGTGTTCCCCACCGCTGGCATATTGCCTGGAAAACCTCGGGGTGAAGAGACCATTCCCCCGGGCATAATTGCTGGCGACTTAAAAAAGTCCGCTCTCCAATTTTCCACTCCTGGGATGAAAACCGCGGATATGGCTGTGACATACCTTTCTGCCCATTCCAGGATGCATTTGGCTTCCCTCTGGGCTGCACGACTCCTGGTGCCACCCTGGAGATTGATATATGCCACTGCTGTGGCATTGTCTGATTGAATTCTGACAGGTGACCCTTGGAGTTTGGATGTCCATACTACTAGGGCATACCGGGCTGCTCGTATCTCTAAGAGATTGGTGGGCAGGGCCTTCTCCGCTTCTGACCACTTGCCCTGGAGAGACCATTGCTCCAGTACTGCCCCCCAGCCTATGAGGCTGGCAACTGTAGTGACCACCTTCCAAGAAACCGGACTGAAGGGGACAGGGACATTGGTAAGTCTAAAGCCTGAACTTTTTTGTTCCAGGCTGACAGTATGGCCCTCTGCAAGTTCCTTGAATGGAATTGACCGTAGGGTACCGCTTCGAATGAAGCCACCATTTTTCCCAGCAGCCTTATACACAGGCGTATGGATGGTTTTTCTTTTTTGTACCCACTAAGTGGGTCAAATCTTTCAAAGACGACACCTTCTCTGGAGGTAAGAAAATCTTTCTCTGATTTGAATCCAGTCTTAGCCCCCAAGTATTCCAGGCTTTTGACTGGTTTTAGGGCTGACTTGTCTCGGTTGATAATGCAACCGTGAGATTCCAGATACTTGATTATCTTGTGAACGACCACTTCTAGTTTTTTTCACTGAGTGGTCTATCAGCAACAAGTCGTCTAGATATGCCATTATCGTTACACCTTGTGTCCCTAGTTTGGCCAATCGTAGGGCCAGAATTTTTGTGAACACTCGTGGTGCCGTGGCCAGACCGAAAGGTAAGGCTCTGAACTGAAAATGGCGCCCTTCTACTGCAAGGTGTAGAAATTTCTGGTGGGCCGGACAGATGGGAATATGCAAATAAGCATCCCTTATGTCGATCGAGGCTAACCATTCCTGCCCTTGTAGGGCGGTGGCCACCGATCGGATCGACTCCATCCGAAAAAAGTCCTGATATGTAGGAACTTGTTTAGCCCTTTTATATTCAATATGGGCCTCATGTCCCCATTTGGTTTGGGGACTGTGACAAGGTTCGAGTAAAACCCGAACCCGTTTTCTTTCAAGGGAACCTTCATGATTACCCTTGAGTGAATAGTTGCTCTAGTGCCAGAAGGAGGGATCCACTCTTCTGGGGATCGCTTGGCACGTTTGACCTTATAAAATGGGCAGGAGGAATGTCTTTTAACTCCAGCCTGTATCCCAGACTTACTGCGGGGATCACCCATCTCTGATGGTGTCCCGCCAGGTCTCTGTGAACAACTGAAGTCTTCCCCTCACCCGACTGAGTGGGGGCAACCCTTCATGACTTAGGGGGAGGTCTTGTACCTCTCTTGATCCAGGGTTTCTTGATACCCTGTGATTGTCCCTGATTTCTGCCCCCTGGATTTGACCGCGGAGGCCGTCGGAACTGTTTCACAGCCGATGTACCAGGGACTGGAGAAGTAGGCCTCTTCCAAGAGGGACTCCTACCCTTGTTCTTAACCGGTAAGAGTGAACTTTTACCGGCAGAAATTTTCTGGATATATTTGTCCAGATCTTCTCCAAATAAGCGTTCTCCATGAAATGGGAAGCTAACCAGCAGTTTTTTACAGGGAGCTTCAGCAGACCAGTTTTTGAGCCACAGAAGCCTACGCATATGTACTATAGACAGCGTAAAGCGGGAGGCCTGTTGGATTGTATCCTTTATGGCGTCCACCGCAAAACACAAGGCTCTAGGCAGGTCAGCTAGGGCAAGAGCCTGCTGATCTGGTAAGTCCCTTAAGACTTGTTTCAACTGATCTTTCACTGCTTGGCAGACTCCAATCGCTGCTACCGCAGGTTGTGTCACCATGCTTGCTGTAGAGAAAGCAGATTTTAGTAAAGACTCCAATTTTTTATCTATTGGGTCTTTGACATTGGAACATTATCTACTGGACATGTCAGTGATTTGTTAACAGAAGAGATGGCTGCGTCCACTGTAGGGACCCTCCATTTTTTTATGAACTTATCCTCCATGGGATAGATCACCGGAAATCTCTTGGGGGGAGCAAATATTTTATCAGGATGCTCCCAATCCTGGTAAATAAGCCCTTCTAATAAAGGGTGGATTGGGAAGGAACAGACAGCCTGGGGAGCTTTTAGCGACCCCAGCGAGGAAACCGTAGTGGATGGTGGTTCCGCCAGAGGCATTTTAAATGCTGATCGGACCATATTAGTCAGAGACTGAACCCATAATCTTTCAGCCTGAGATGCTGAGAAAGGTTCTTCCACTGTTGATTCCTCCATAACTGAATCAACCTCATCCTGATCCCCTTCAGGTAGGTCGATCTCTGTGTGGGGCTGTTCCTTCACTAACAGGCACTCTGAAGGAGGAGACGGAGATCGGACGCGCTTTTCCTGAGACAGGGAAGCAGCGATCAATGCTGTTAATCTCTCTTCCAATCCTCCCAGAGTTGAGGATAAAACCTCCTCTGTTATATATACAGGAGCAGGTGGACTGGGGACAGCCGCAGCACCAGGCATTCCTGCGGGGTTTCTACAGCTACTGACCTCTGAATTCTCAGGGGAGATTGGTGCAGTACAAGCATGCCCAATATCCTCAGAGCCCGATGGAGACCCCTTTGGCTTCCTGGAAGATCTATTTCCGGAGCGTCTGGACGACATATCCTTTAAGCACAAAGCTGAGGTATTCCCGTCGTCATACACCAATTTTGCTGGTAATAATCTAACACAGGTGCTGCTATATACCAGCTGGTGTCCACTAAAGTGCCTTTCTATGGGGATGCCTGCATCAACCGCCTCTGTGTGCCACTGTTTGTTGCTAGCTCTGTTTGCATCCAGCTGACACTTGTACTGTGTCTTTTAACTATGCTGGGACGCCCGCACATGCGCAGAAGCGCCGCGGCGCGCATCGAGCGTCATCCACCCGCCCCGCCCCTTTTTTTCATAGGAGGCGCGTGCACGCGCCCGCGCGCCAATGTTGCCGGAGGGCCTGTGCGGTGGATGAACGCAGCAACAGGGCAGAGGAAGTGGATTCCCTCAGAGAAACTTACCAGCTGCCTGGATCTTTTGAGTTGAGAAAACCAAAGATCCACATTTACAAGAAAAATGGACTACAGCGGCCTCTAGTGGTTTAACACAGGTACCGCGGTCCCTGTTTTTTTTTTTTTTTTTTCTTGACTACTATTAAAATTTTACATTTTCAGTAGTTATAGGCAAACACAGATATTTAGCGGGAATACCGTTAGGTAACAGACAGAAAGACAAATTAGGCTTGGGGGTCCCCCAATAGAACCAAGTTCCTGAGGGCCCCCACTTACCTGATCCCCGCCGCAGGACTTTGTTTGGTCCACAAAAGTCCAAACTTCACCTATCACGGCAGGCATTGTAATTAAACCTTCAGGGACCGGGTTCCCAAGGATTCCACTCCCCTGGACCTGTATAGCACCCTGCACAGACAGCGTCTTGGTCGTGGGTATGACCAGAGCTCTGGATCCCAGGGTCCAGCCCTCCTAAGAGAAGCATTACAGGCAAAACCTTGCTCTTCTGCTGCAAGGCCCGGGTACCGACCGTTTAGCTATGAAGCTTTTTTGGTGGGATCCGGAACAGCTTACTAAGGCCCAAAAGAACCTGTACGCAAGCCCAGTGAAAACACATATTACTCTTTGGCCAACACCTTAGACACTGGCAAAAAACTGAGGTGCTCCCGGGTGGGAGGGGCTTATATAGGGGAGGGTACTTCCGGTTTGGAATTGGCCAGTGCCAACACCTGAAGGTAATCTATATAACCCATTAGTAATGACTAAGTCGCTCTGTGTCCCGTGATGTACGAAAAAGAAATGTAAATATGTGATAATATATCCTAATCTGTGCTGTGACCCTGATGATTTTTTTTTTTTTTCTCCCCATGCAGTGGGGTTGTGCCCGCACTGCATCGGTTACCTGCTTGTTTTTGCCTAGAGCTGAGGAGAGTGGAGATATACTTGCGTAATCCGCCAATCCTCTGAGCGCAAGACTGAACCCTGCTGCTTCGGCCCCCCTGCACCCTAGCGGGCTTGTGCATGAACTATTCCTGATGTCGTCATGCTCTCATAGACTGGCTGTGGATGTGAGGACAGCAGGAACAGTCCACTGCTGGACATAGAGGAGTTCTGTTTTCTGAAGAATGGAAGGCTCTGGTAAATGTAGTCTTGCAGTGCGCCCCTGGACAAAACGAGCAGTTAACCCCTGCAGTGGTCGCACAGGCTCACTGCATGGAAGAATCCCCCCCCCCCCCCCCCCCCCAGAGTTCTTCCTTTTTTCTCTTTTTGGATTTTAATAAAAAATAAAAACATCAGAGGGCGTATATTAAGATGGCAATAGTCCATGATGATGGGGGAGATTTGGATACCCAGGTATCTGAAAGAAGTCACTAAAGGGATTTGAGTGGGGAATAGATGCTGCCTGTCCGGGCACGTTGCCTACCCGCATTAATGCTGACTTGGTCCAGTTAATAGTGTTTTTTTTTTTTTTTCTGCCAGTAAATACCTTATACAGCCCACTTCCTGTTTCTTGTCTGGTCATTAGCCTAGGCTTATGACATTGTGTTTTCTCTCTCGTGTGTTTTCTCTCTCGTGTGTTTTCTCTCTCGTGTGTTTTCTCTCTCTCGTCATAAGGGGGCCAATGAGAGCTGGAAGTGTGCATCCTGTGTAAATCCAGGAAGTGAACAGGCAGCAGCTTTAGCTGCCCACAGTTAAAATGGCTTCAGCCAGACTTGGTAGATGGTGATTTCTGCAGCATATTTGTCAAGTACAGAATCGGTGTGTGTATATATAAAATAATATGCAAAGTGGCTGGAGGGAAGCTTCAGAATTTTTTTTATTACAAATTATGTGAGCCGACTGCAGTTCCTCTTTAAGCATTGTTTACTTTTACTTAGTTACTGTTTTTCTACTTCCTGGTTGAGTGAAGTGTCTTGCTCCGCAGATGATGTGCACTGTCGCAGAGCTCCACAACGTACAGGGACATGTATTCATGTGGCCTTACTGAAAAGAGCCATGGGGAGAAAAGATAATTAAGCTATGCAAAGAATAAGAAAACCTGCAATTGTCTAGAAGTATCTGTTGTGTAGATTGCCATTACTAAACAATTCTAAAGGTGCTTTTTATTGTTATTTTTAGGAATAGGCGAAGTTCCTCCTTTAAATGCATGTATGCTAAGTCATGTGTAGGTATCGCATCAGTCATTTATTATCATTTACAGAGATCATAGTACTTCGTCTGTCAAAATTACACCTGTTGCCTCTTTCAACAGGCTTTAATTCAGTTTTAAGCCCAGGTTCACACTGGGCTGCGGGAGTGAAGCTGTGTGAGTTCAGCTAAACTCGCACGATCCGCTGGCAGTCCCGATTTCGGCCGCGATTACAGAGACATCTGTGCAGGTTTCTGCACAGATGTCAATGTAAATCACGGCCCGAAATCGCAAAAAGTAGTACAGAAACGACTTTTTGAAATCGGTGCAGTGCTGCAGATACGGCGTGGCACCGATTAGGACGGTGCAAATGCAGCCGATTTGACATATCAAATCGCATGTCAAATCACACCAGTGTGAACCTGGGCTTAATTGGGTTTTGCATTCCCATACAATTCCCAATGTCAAGCTTGTGAGAATGCAAAATCTGCTTTATGCAGGTTAAAGCTAAATTGCAGGTATGCCAAATTTTTTGCATTTTCACATTGATCCAGCTTGGAGTGTTGTAATTATGCTTATGTCATACCTGCCCAAGCCCCCTAGAAGTTGAAAATCATTGTAATGGGCACAGCTATGACAGTGACTGATGTGGTATCCAGGTTCCATGCTGAGCAGCAGCCTTGTTTCTTAGTGAACACAAGAGGTCGCTCAACTCTGTAAGGGATCTGTGAACAATTTGGAGCAGAATGTCCCTTTTGTGACATCCATGTCTGTTTTCTTACTGCAGGAGCTTTCTGGACCCAAGTTAGATCTTTGGGTGGCCCAATGTATATAGACTTGCATCCATTTATATTAGACTACCTCCAATCTGACACATATATAGGTCCAGAAACACAGAAATAGATGCAGACCTTTTTCCATTTTTGTTTTTTTATTTCCAAAAGCAACCTGGATGGATTTGGAAATAATTGTATATAAACAGATACACGTCTGTTTACATATGCCTGCCCAGAGACTAACCTAGAGCTTCGATCCGGTCCACCTGAAAAACTGACAGGCGGACCTAATCTGACTGCCTGTGTGAAAGGGGCTCAAGACAAAAGTTTTAGATTGACATGCAAGCATTTTATTATAGTGGGAAAAGAGTTCTTCCTTCCATTTTTATAACACATTGGCAATTGTTCTGTAAAAAAGGACACTCCCTACCAGGCTGCTGCAGCGACCTCCAAAGAGAACCAGGATCTTTTTGTGGCTCCTGAGGAACCGAGTGATGGACCAGCGGACATAATAATCCGTGATAACCAGAAATCCATTTTCGATATTTTGCTGCTTGTAACTTGATGAAAGCAGATTTAGGATTGGTTGGGCTTTAGTGCACATTGTTGTATGCTCTTCGTAGCGCTTACAAAAATAAAGGACATTTAAATTACAAGTGGCAGAGAATTTCATTTTTTAAATTGCACTTCTGCATATTCCAGCGTAGAATGTTTATTTCATTTCTTCCTCTGGTCCTTTTTATGAAAGAACCTTGTGACTGCCGTGTGTGAACGTTAATGCTTAACCACGGATAGTTGACCATTGTAAATAATCCTTTATTTTGTTTTGAGAGGAGGCTGTTAATTTAAGTTGACTATACAGGTGGTAAATGATCTAACTTCAGCATTCGTAAAACTGAAGGGACAGAGAGATGTCGGTATAGAAGGGGTACAAATGAGGACATCTCCTATTATGGTGCTGTATTTATACAAACCTTCATGCATGTATTTGTAGAGTAATGACATCATTATTGTGGTATTTATTAAAACCTTTCCTTAAAGGTAACTGTTAAATAACTTCTATGATAAAGAACTAGAATTCGGTGATTCTATATAGTTTTTGGAAGCTCCTGATGTATGTGGGACATTGTGAAAAGCAAAAGGATATCCATCACAGAGTGGCCTCATGACTGTATAAGGACATGAAGGAGGCTCAGGAGGAGAGCATTTATACCGTCGGCTGAACTTGGGATTCAGAAATCCTCATTTACTACAGTAGTGAACACAGAATTGTTAATGCATGCAGACACTATAAGAAAATGCACTGGGAGAGTATTTGAAAACCTGATGATAAAGAAAAAAAAAAATCCTTAGATAAAGAGTTTTATGGGTATGCTCCTTGCTGATTATTAGCCTGGCTATTAGTTGCTATGGGCTGTTAAATTTGAACTCCATGTTTGTTGTGAGGGAGGGGAACTCGGGGGAGGGTGTGTGTGTGTGTGTGTGTGTGTGTGTGTGTGTATGTATATATGTATGTGTGTGTGTGTGTGTGTGTGTGTATATATATATATATATATATATATATATATATATATATATATATATATATATATATATATATATAAATAATCTCTCTATATATCTATCTCTGTGTGTGTGTGTTATCCTCTCAAAGTTAAGAGCTGTTGCAAGCACTTAAAGTGGCACTGAACTAAAAAACAGAAGATTTACTATGTCCTAGAGTTGATTTAGAAATCTTAATTTGTACCCAAGCAGTATCCTGAAAAAATGTACTTTTTTTTTTTTTTTTTTTGTCTGAAATTCCTTTTGAGAAATAGCAGTGTACTTCCTGGTATGTGAGGGTGCTTAGAGCCTCATAGTCGTATACTGTATCTGTAGCGTAAGATTAAGGCCTCATGCACACTGGACGTTTTTATAGCTGCTGTTTTTGGCTTCAGGGTTTTTTTTTTTCTCTGCAGCCAGTAAACTCCCCAGCATGTTAATCTATGTGTCCATGCACACATAGGCTGTTATCTGCAGTTTTTGGCAGGGGCGTTTTCTAGCTTGGGGGGGGACTAGTGGGTTTTAACCAGGCCCATTTTTCAAACTTGTTGTTTACAAGTTAAAATCCTTTTTTGTGTGTTTTTTTTTTTTCTTTGCTCGAAAATTTACTTGGAAACCCAAATTTCAAAATTGCGCCCGCTCGTGGAATGGCAACAAACGTTGGCACTTATAAATCTCCATAGGCGATGTTTAAAAAATTCTACAGGTTACCAGTTTTGAGTTAGAGTGAACACTGTGTTTTTATATGCAACTTGCGCATGCGTTCGCTTGTGCGAGCCAACTCAGAGACGGGGTGCTTGAAATGTGTGTGTGGTTTTTTTTTTTTCTTACACTGTCCATTTAAAAATAAAAATTTCGGTCACTTTTATTCCTATTACAAGGAATGTAAACCTCCCTTGTAATGGGGGAAAAAAAGCATGACAAGGACCTCTTTAAAGTGACTATCTACAGCTGTGCTTGTTACTCCATACTCTGAGGGCCAGCTCACACCACATGTAGTCAAGTGCGTGTGTTTTTTTTTTTTTTTTCTGCATCAGAAATGCATGGAAAAGTAGGTTCAGTAGCATAGCGTGGGTTGTCAGCGCCCAGGGCAAGGCAAGAAATTTGCGCCCCCTAATCCGCTGACTTTTAGCACTCCCGGAGTCCCTTCTGAGTGTGTGTGGCTTGCAGGGTTGAGGGGCAGCACTGTGTGCGGTGTGTAGGGTTGAGGGGGTGCGACGTGCAGGGTTTAATTAACCATTGTTGTATTAACATCCCATCCCCAGCACTATGGCTGGACAAAAAAATGAAGGTTTACAATGACTGCATTAAAACTAAGGACAGTGCTGGAGATGCCTGAAATTTTACCTAAATCGTTTGCATACAGGAGCCAATTGTATAAGGCCTCATGTACACTGCTGCTGGTAAACAGACATTTAGGAGCAGTTGGGCATTTTTTTTACAGCTTAAAAACGCCTGTCCATGTTAGTCTATAGCTTCATGCCCACCTAGGCGTTTTTGAGCTGCAAATAGCATAGGCGTTTTTAACCACTTGCCGCCCGCCCTATAGAGGGTTGACAGCGGCAAAGTGGTTTCAAAATCCAGACTGGACGTCATATGACGTCCTCAGGATTTTGAGCCGCTGCGCGCATCGCGGCGATCGTTGCTGCGGGATGTCAGTCTGACACCCCGCAACACCGATCTAGGTAAAGAGTCTCCGACGGAGACTCTTTACCACGTGATCAGCCGTGTCCAATCACGGCTGATCACGATGTAAACAGGAAAAGCCGGTCATCGGCTTTTCCTCATTCGCGTCTGTCAGACGCGAGTAGAGGAGAGCCGATCGGCTGCTCCTCTGACGGGGGGGGGGGGTTTGTGCTGATCCATTATCGGCACAGCCCCCCCGAGGATGCCCACTGGACCACCAGGGAAGCCCACCATAAGGTATGCCACCCTAGACCACCAGGGATAATGGATGCCAATCAGTGCCACAATGGATGTCAATCAGTGTCCACAATGGGCACCACTGATTGGCAGGCATTATTGTTTGGCACTGATAGGCGGCACTGTACTGTACTAATGGATGCCAATCAGTGCCCATCCATGCCGCCTATCAGTGCCCATCCATGCCGCCCACCCGTGCCGCCGATCGTTGCCCACCCGTGCCGCCGATCGGTGCCCATCCGTGCCGCCTTATGCGTGCCCGTCAGTGCAGCCCCATCAGTGAAGGAAAAAACTAACTTATTTACAAAGTTTTGTAACTGAATCAAATACCACCAAAAGAAAGCTATTTGTGGGAACAAAATGATAAAAATTTAGTTTGGGTACAGTGTAGCATGACCGCGCAATTGTCATTCAAAGTGCAACAGCGCAGAAAGCTTAAAATTGGTCTGGGCAGGAAGGTGTATAAGTGCCCAGTATGGAAGTGGTTAAGCTGTAAAAAAAAACTAGGGATCCATTGTGGGCGGAGCTCTGAAGATGGCTGCTTGAGCCAGTAGCTCCTCACCACCCCAGCACAGCGGCGCCCATAACTCCGGTTCTACTGAACGAAATTTGGAACCACTGGTATCCACAGAACCCCCAGACTCCCGGGCACCCCCCCATCTATAAATAATAATTTTTACGGCTCAATTGAAGCCGCAACGGCCGATCGAAATTCCGCCCGAAAATCCAAGATGGCCGCCGAGTCACAGATTGTTTTGTGTCAGTGCTGAGGTAAATTCAAAGGGAATTAATATGGCAGATCTGATAGCCCAACAATGTTCCTCACATGCATCTGGCTTTATTATACAGACTATCTCTCCATCTCATCCCCCTCATGAACCCCTGAGGGAACATTTTCAGGAGAACTCAGCATTAACCCCTTTGGCTAATCCTATTATGGATCAGGATAGCTCTTGTCCTGTCAGCTCTCTGACCAATACATCTACATTTTCTATGGCCAACTTGTACCAGACCCTGGCTGAATTACTTGATAGGGGCCTCTCTCAAACTGCGGCTAAAATCACGGGAGAATTAAAGGCTGATTTTCAGAATTTAGGAGCCAGAATTGAGAACATAGAGTGTAAGTTGGATCAAACAGTGTCCGCCACAAATCAAAATGCAGAACAAGTCCATTTTATTCAAGAACAATTAGATACAGCTTTGTCTAGGATCGACGATTTGGAAAATAGGTCCAGGAGATATAATATCCGTATTAGAGGACTTCCAGAAACCATAACTGACATCCCGGCAGCGATTCAAAATATGATTCAATCCCTAATCCCAGAAATTCCACAAGACCGCCTGGAGCTAGATAGAGCACATAGGGCCTTAGGTCCTCTAAGGAAAGATGGTCTACCGAGAGACATAATAATTAAACCCCATTTCTATGCGATAAAGGAGGAAATTATGAGCAAGGCGCGAAATATGTCTACGATTCTATGCCTGGGTCATAAAATCCAATTATATGCAGACCTCTCTCCCTCTACAATGCAACGCAGACGTGCAATGAAGCCTCTACTTCTAGCCCTCATACAAAAAGACATTAAATACAAGTGGGCATTCCCATTTGCAGTAAAATTCTCTTACAAAGGGAAGAATCATTCCTTTTCTACTTTTCCTGACGGCGAAAAACTGTTATTGAATCTCAAGATCATCACTCAAGAAAATTACATGGACACTTCTCGAAGTGGCCCACAATCTTCAAAGAGACCGAACCCTACCAGCCCTCAATCTCCCTTGTGGACCAGGGCAAGAACCAAGAAAGCCAAAGACAATGGTCCCGCTTGAAGAGACCCAAGCTCACAATTTATACTTTGTACTCCTCGATTCCCATGAGTTCCAGGAAAGATTTATTCTAAGAGTCTGGAACGAATGTTTTTTTTTTTTTTTTTTTGTTCTGATTGTTTAAATTTTTCCAAAATGTATTGCAAGGGGTTTTTATCCCCGTCTCAATTTTTCTGAGTTCGATCTACTACTTGTAGAGTTCTTTGTCCAATTTGGGGGGGTGAGACTCTCGCTCCTCTATCCACTTCAGGGGGGAGAGGTGGGGGTCCCTCCGGACAGACCTGAATATGGTAGATCTAGTAAGTCTTTAATTTTTTTTTAAGGGGCGCCCTGGCTGGGGTGGGTCCCATGTGCTTCCACCTTTCCCCTGAGTCTCCTAGAGACTTTGTGGAAGGAATAGCCTTTTCCTTAGGGAACGGGCTTTTCATTTTCTACCTTGGTAGAAGTTTTGGGGAGGACTTTATCCTCCTCGAGATCGTTTTCATCCTTTTTTCGGTTTTTTAAAATTTTAATTAAATTTTTTTATTACTGTTTTTCTATGACAATTTTTTACTCTTCTTATTTTTTCCACTTTTTCATTCCTTTTTTCTCCTTTCCTATCTCTAATCCTATTATCACATGCCTGGCAGTTCTGGTTTTTGCAGATTCAATTGAAGGTACCCGCAACATGATCCTTTGGCTTTTGATTACCCGTATAGAACACTTACAGATCCTGAGGATGGTGTATTGCGGTAAAGTAGATATAGTGGATGACGATGGCAGCTCCCTCCCTGAGTCCCATGGCTGATTCCGTACTAGGTTCACTCAAAATAGCTACACATAATGTTCAAGGCATGAATTCCCCTGTTAAGAGACGCAAACTCTTTGACTCTTATAAATCCCTGGGTATTGACATACTCATGATTCAGGAAACCCATTTCCCTAGGCAATTCAATCCCAGCTTTATACACTCCCGATTCCCACAATTTTTTTTAGCTAATGCCGAAAAGAAAACCAAGGGTGTGGCTATTTGTATTTCAAAATCATGCCAGTTTAGTTTCATATCTGATTTCAAAGATCCTGAGGGCAGGTTTATACTGGTTAAGGGCACAATAGAGGGACGAATATATTCTCTGATTTCATATTATTCCCCCAATTCAGGGCAAGATAAATTTTTTCGATTCATCCTGGACACCCTATCTCCTCAATTAGAGGGCACAATCATTTGGGGGGGAGATTCCAATGCAGCATTTGATCAGGGGTTGGACAAATCCAAACCCCCCTCGACCCAATTAACCAGACCCACTAAGATAAGCCTGAAAATAGCTAGACTTTTGCATGATAAAAGCCTAGCTGATGTATGGCGAGAATCTAATCCTTCTATAAGAGATTATACTCATTACTCTCACCCACACAACACCTACTCTAGGATTGACCATATCCTGGTTCCTTCCTATATTCTCCCGGATGTTATTAAGTCAATTATCAAAGACACGGTCCTTTCTGATCACTCCATGGTTGTCATGTTCCTACGCATTAAAACTGGTAGATCAAAGGGGGGTAATTGGAGACTAAATGAGTCTTTACTTTCCGATCCAGCCATACAAATGGAAATAGATAAAGCTCTTCAAGAATACTTCAGCTTTAATGATATAGAAAATGTTTCCGCTGAAGTCCTTTGGGCTGCTCATAAGGCCTTTATTAGGGGCAAGCTTATCCAAATTTCGACAAGAATTAAAAAGGAAAGGGAAGCGGGCATTGATAGATTGGAGAGATCATACAGGACCCTGAGAACACAGCATAAAAGGAAACCTTCTCCATCCTTATTGTCTAAGATTGAAAGGAGTAGACTAGAACTCAATTTAGCACTCACTACAAAAGCGGAGAAATCTCTCCGTTGGACAAGTAATAAATTTTATACTCAAACAGGTAAAATAGGTAGAATGTTGGCATCCAAATTGTCTCCTAAAACGAGAGTTTATTCCATACCTAAGATCCGCATTGCTGGACAGGACCCCACGGCTAACCCTGAAAAGATACTAAAGGCTTTTCAGACATTTTATTCCGAACTCTATAGCGACCCTTCAGATATACCCATGAACTCGGTATCCTCATACCTAGATGGCCTCCCTATTCCATCCTTGAATATGGAACATAGAGATATCCTAGAAGCTCCCTTCTCTGTTGAAGAGGTTACAGCAGTAATTCAAGATCTCAGGGCGGGTTCAGCCCCGGGACCTGATGGATTATCAGCTCCCTACTACAAAGCCTTCAAGGACACCCTTACCCCATATTTAACAACATTTTTTAATTTTACTACAAGGGGTTCCCAATTAGGTACACAACTTAATACAGCCTACATTACTGTTATACCCAAACCGGATAAAAACCCAGAAGAAGTTTCCAATTATCGCCCTATTTCTTTGATAAATAATGATTTGAAAATTCTCACTAAAATTTTAGCGAATCGCCTCTCCTCTTTTATTACTAAATATATTCACAAGGATCAGGTAGGATTTATGCCAGGAAGACAAGGCCCAGATCAAGTGAGAAGAGCGATTGATATTATCTCCCTTTTGCAGTCCAACTGGGACGGAGGTCAAAAACAACAGGGTTTCCTGTTAGCACTTGATCTGGAGAAGGCCTTTGACTCTGTATCCTGGCAATACTTTTTTCCCCTATTAGAACGATGGGGTTTTGGCCCACGTTTTATGGGAGTTATTAGAGCTCTGTATTCTCAACCTAAAGCTCAAATTCGTATACAGGGATATTATTCCTCTCCGATAAATATAGCCAGGGGTACAAGACAAGGTTGTCCACTATCCCCTATTGTCTTTGCTATGGCCATTGAAAGCTTGGCCATAGCCATTAGACAAAATTCTGACATTAAAGGCGTAACCTGTGGGAATCAGATGCATAAATGCGGACTTTTCGCAGATGATTTGCTTCTCTTTCTTACCTCTCCCATTACCTCCCTCCCGAATCTTTATAAAGTAATTTCTGATTTTTCTAATATTTCAGGACTCAGGGTCAATTTTGCCAAGTCACAGGCACTAAATATTTCCCTCCCGTTACCCATAGTTTCCCTCATCAAACAGTCTTTCAAATTTGAATGGAATTCTTCTCATATTAAATATCTGGGAATCTTTCTGACTGCTCGAACAGAATCTCTTTACACAAGTAACTATCCTCCCCTATTCCATAAAATTATTACAGATCTTAAAAATTGGGACAAATTCGAACTATCTTGGTTGGGCAGGATTAATTCAGTGAAAATGACATTACTTCCTAGAATTTTATATCTATTTCGTTCCCTCCCCATTCCCATCAGGAAAGATCAGATAAATTCCTTACAAAGTAAAATTCTCACATTCGTATGGGGCAAATCTAGTTACAGAGTTCCCCAAAACACCCTATATTTAAATAGGAAGAAGGGAGGGGTGGGTTTGCCTAACTTATATAATTATTTTTTAGCTGCCAGACTAGCACAATTATCTATATTTTATTCCAAGAATGAAAAACCGGACTGGGTGCTGATAGAAGAACAAGCGGTACCACAATTATCCTTAGAGTACCTGCTTTGGTGCCCACAAAGACAGAGACCACCTATTTTATCCCCTTCCTTATCTCAATCATTTTCCCTTTGGGACAGACTCCGTCCTCTTCCCACTCTAGTGTCTGTAACACAACCACTAGCACACATTTTTAATAATCCAAAATTCTTTCCTGGTATGGATACAGAGGCCTTCAGTTGGTGGACAAACAAAGGTCTATATAGGATAGGACAATACTTTACAAATCGGGGTCCTATTACCATGCCTCATTGCCTAAATAAATTTGACCTCCCTGACTCTGAAAAATTTAGATTTGAACAGATTTCACAATTCTTGAATGATATTTGGATGGAGAAACCTCTTCCTCCCAAATTTACGGACTATGAGATCTGGTGCGGATCGGCCGTGGGACAAAGGGGGGGCATTTCTGTCATCTACTCTTCACTTACTTGTACAGCTACTAAAACCTCATACATGAAAGCATGGGAAGATGACCTCCAGCTAAATTGGGATCTAGGATCCTGGCAAAAGGCCAACTTTCGCTCATTCCAAAGTATTTTGAACACCTCCCTCATGGAAGCTAACTTAAAAGTTGTCATGAGATGGTATATGACTCCCATCAGGCTTGCATCCATCTACCCAGAATCGGATCCCAACTGCTTTAGAGGCTGCCATTTATTGGGCTCGATGGTGCATATCTGGTGGGAATGTCCTAGGATCAGGCCGATCTGGAAGAAAATTTTTAATCTCATATTTAAGGTCACTTCGTGTTCAATACCTAGGTCAGCTTCTGTTGCTCTTCTCAATGACAATATTCCCAACGTTTCTAAACCAACTAGAAAACTGATTCACTTTATACTTCTGGGGACTAAAATTATTATTGCTAGATCTTGGAGGAAGCCCAGGGTATCCATTAAGGCTATACACAATAAGATCTCTTGGATTATGGCTCAAGAGAAGATGGTTAGCATATCAACTAATTTAATCCCTAAATTTGAGGCAATATGGGAACCTTGGGCAGTTTTCTGTGGCGTTTCTTTGAAGGTCAGGCATGACCCTGACCGCTCTTATTCCTAAAGGGCCTCGTGTTCGGCATGTGATTTCTTCTTATTTCTTTCTTCTTCTATTCTATCTTTTCTTGGTTCTTTTATCTTTTGTTTTATTTATTTTTATTTTATTTTTGTTTCGATGCTTAAACATGATTCAAAGATTTGATATCATTATTTACTGTGTTCTTATTGCGGTATTTCCAAGTCTTAAATTTGATGGGCGTTATTGTATATGAGTGTAGTACTGTTCTTCATTAAGATTCCGAGTTCCTTTTTATTGGTTTCATATGAGGATGGCGGGCTGGGGGGGGGGGGCCTGACCTGGGCGCAGGATGATCCCGTTAGGGGCGTCCAGGTGGGGTGTGACTTCCCTGAATGCCTATTTTTAATTTTTTTTTAATTTTTTTTTAATCTCTTGATGAGAACATTGTGACATAAACAATTGGAAATAACCCTTTGTCATGTTTAAACAACAATTTTTTAAGATTTTCTGTACATGTCTTGAATTGAAAAATAAAAATTTATTGAAATGAAAAAAAAAACTAGGACCAGTGCGTTCCCCGGCGTCGGGCATAAAAAAACGCGAAGCATTAAAAGTGCAAAAACGCACTGGGGCTGCAGGGGAGGCATTTTTTCAGGCGCTTTACATGTGCTATTTTTAGCCCTTTAGGTGTTTAGGGGTGTTTTCACCTTTCTAATGCATATGATGCATTAAGGTGAAAAAACACAAAAGTTTACAACCCCTTTTTAAGTCACTACTGGGAGGGTAAGGTGAACTGCATGGCTGAGAAATACTTAACCACTTCAATACAGGGCTTTTTATACCACTTCCATACCGGGCCTATTCTGGCACTTCTCTCCTACATGTACAAATCATCATTCTTTTGCTAGAAAATTACTCAGAACCCCCAAACATTATATGTTTTTTTTTTTAGCAGACACCCTAGGGAATAAAATGACGGTCATTGCAACTTTTTTTTTTCTTGCACGGTATTTGCGCAATAATTTTTCATACGCCTTTTTTTGGGGGGAAAAAAAATGGTTTCATGAATTAAAAAATAACAAAACAGTAAAGTTAGCCCAATTTTTTTGGGAAAATATGAAAAAGGATGTTACGCAGAGTAAATAGATACCTAACATGTCACGCTTTAAAATTGTGCACACTCATGGAATGGCGCCAAACTTCGGTACTTAAAAATCTCCATAGGCAACGCTTGAAATTTTTTTTTTTTTTTACAGGTTAGAGTTAGAGGAGGTCTAGTGCTAGAATTGTTGCACGCGGCGATACCTCACATATGTGGTTTGAACGGCGTTTACATATGTGGGCGGGACTTGCGTGTGCGTTCGCTTCTGATTGCGAGCTACCGGGGACAGGGGCGTTTTTTTTTTATTTTTACTTTTTTTTTTTGATCACTTTTATTCCTATTACAAGGAATGTAAACATCCCTTGTAATAGGAATGTGTGTGACAGGTCCTCTTTATTGAGAGATGCGGGGTCAATAAGACCCCACATCTCTCCTCCCAGGCTGGACAGCATGAGATCAGTGAAAACAATTTCACTGATCTCATGTTTACTAGCCGCAATGCCGGCTTTGTTTACATCTGAGGACCCGGGCGTGACGTCATCACATTGTGCCCGGGCCTCCGACGGTCATAGAGATGACTGGTGACCATCTTGTCACCAGTCATCTCTATGCTCATCACGTGACCCACCACCGGCGCCGGACGATTCTCTCCGGGTCCCCGATGGCATGGGAGAGCCCGGAGAAGCACCCAGTTAGATTTTGCCAACCAGGCTGAAAATGTGAGAGGATGGCGCTGTGAGAAGGTAGGGCCGCTTTGTACTAGGGGGATACTTTGGCAGAGGAGAAAGCAAGAGAGGGGCAGATATGTGTTGGGGGTGGGGGTTGCTTTGGGAGAGGAGAAAGCTAAAGCTAGCAAGGGAGGATCAGATATGTGCTGGGGGCGCTTTGGGAGGGAAGAGGGCAGCACAATATGGGGGTTGGACATGTGCTAGGGGAGCGTTTGGGAGGGGAGAGAGCTAGTGCAAGGGGGGGGGGCTGGATATGTGCTGAGGGGGGGGGCTTTGGGAGGGGAGAGAGCTAGTGCAAGTGGGGTTAGATATGTGCTCGGGGGGGGTGTGCTGTGAGAGGGATAGTGCTAGAAGGGGTTGTCAAATCCAACCCACACTTTTAGCATAAGTCCCTTCCCCTGCCAAAGCGCTCTCGGTGCAGTCCGGTGTGAATAATGTGTCCGGGTCTGAGGAAGATGAAAACCCGAACACATCATTCAAAACCTGGACTGTCTGGGAGATAACCGGACAGGTGGCAGCCCTAGCTACTGGTTGGCTGGCCCTAAATTTTAGTTCCCTTTCAACTGAGATCATGTGACCAGCTATGGGCATTGGATTCTTACTAGGCCATTAATTTCCATAAAATTGTTCCTATAAGCTTATGTGTGCACATTTAGGGTGCATTTATTAAATCCTTGAAATAGGTGTACATTATAATGTATGTTATCTAACTGTGAAAGGCTTCCTTGTGTAGACATGTAAAAGTCCTGAGACTGCTGCTGGGAGCTGCCATCTTGGAAGTGATGTCAGCAGACCCAGAGCTGTATTGTATTGTAGCACTTCCTTTCTTACTTTAGGCGTTGTATGATATGAATGTGTTGACGGAGTTATTTGTTCGCCCTGATCTGCTATCACATGGGTGCATGTACTTCTATGATCACTGAAACACACAGTGTGTGAGTAAATAAATTGTTGCTTGGAGCTGGCCATAGAAACTCCAGCTTCAGCATGTGCTCCATTTATCTAATACAGCTGCTGATGAGTATGTTAGGTCAGAGGTTTGGAGATGCATAGACAAGAAAAAAAGCCGCTATAGTGGCAGCCAGCTACTGAAAGTAGAAAAATCACTTGAGAAAATAAACGCAGGAGATTTTTATGTGACATCATTTGATGCAAAGTTGCTGCGGTGACATGATCATTTCTTAAATTATTTTCCAAATAGTTACTATTGTTTTTTTAATTGTGTTTTTACATTGTTTTACAGAAAAAGAAGCGATCAGTAAGCAACAATGTCATCAGATGGACTGTCGTCTAAGGCCCTAAAGGTATTTTTTATTTGATCAGTTTTCTCCATTCACAAAGTAGGTACTGCACAATAAAATAGGATTTTTATAACAGCTTACCTGTAAAATCCTTTTCTTAGGAGTACATCACGGGACACAGAGCGACATAGTCATTACTAATGGGTTATATAGATACCGTCAGGTGCTGGCACTGGCAACTTCCAAAACCGGAAGTACCCTCCCCTATATAAGCCCCTCCCATCCGGGAGCACCTCAGTTTTGTAGCAAAGCAATAAGTGTCCCAAAAAGAGGGGCGGGAGCTCTGTGTCCCGTGATGTACTCCTAAGAAAAGGATTTTACAGGTAAGCTGTTATAAAAATCCTATTTTCTTTCTCGTACATCACGGGACACAGAGCGACATAGTCATTACTAATGGTATGTCCTAAAGCAATGCCCAATGAGGGGGGGGATACACCATATATAAGCTGAGCGCTATCAGACAGGATCTTTTGCGGCCTGCAACACACTGCGCCCAAAGGCGACATCCTCCTGATTTCTAACGTCCACCTGGTAGAACCTAGTAAACGTGTGAACTGAAGACCATGTTGCGGCCTTACAGATTTGAGCCAGGGAGGCCTGGTGATGCACTGCCCATGAAGTTCCAACTGCTCTCGTGGAGTGCGCTCTAACTTTGAACGGAGGCGGTCTCCTTCTCAAGCCATAGGCTTGTATTATGACCTGTCGAATCCACTTGGCTAAAGTAGATTTTGGACGCTGCCTGACCCTTTCTGGGGCCTTCCGGCAGAATAAACAAAGTATCCGTTCTGCGAATCTGAGCAGTGGCTTTTAGATAAGCTTTAACTGCTCTTACTACATCCAAAGAATGCAATAACTTTTCCAAGAAGGAAGAACCACATCTTGGTTCAAATGAAACCTCGGTACCACCCTAGGAAGAAAGGCTGGATGAGGACGTAATACTACTCTATCCTTATGGATAACCAGATATGGCTCCTTACAGGACATAGCTGCTAATTCCGACACTCTTTTAGCCGAACAAATGGCTACTAGAAAAATCAATTTCCTGGTGAGAAGCACCAAAGAAATATGCTGTAATGGTTCAAATGGTTGTTTCTGTAGAACCGACAGAACCAAGTTTAGATCCCATGGACATATGGGAATATTAACCGGAGGACTAATACGCATCACTCCTTGTATAAAGGCTTTGACTAGTGAATGCGAAGCCAAGGGCCTTTGAAAAAATATTGACAAGGCCGAAATCTGACCCTTGATAGTACTCAAGGCAAGCTTCCTATCTACAGCCCATTGTAGGAAGTCCAGAATCCTACCTATTACGTACTTATGTGGATGCCATTTCTTGGCCTCGCACCACGCGATGTACGCCTTCCAGATTCTATATTAGATCTGCCTGGATACCGGCTTCCTGGCATTGATCATGGTAGATACCACAGGATTAGAGAGCCCTCTCTTTTTTAGAATGTGGGCTTCCATAGCCAGGCCGTCAAACCTAGGGCTGGTAAGGAAGGGTGGTATATCGGTCCTTGCGAAAGCAGGTCCGGACGACGTGGGAGAGTCCAAGGACTCCCCACTGAAATTTTACAATCTCCGCGTACCACGCTCTTCGGGGCCACGCTGGAGCCACCGGAATCACTGGTTTCTTTTCTACCCTGATTCTGCGGAGTAATCGAGGTAACCATTGTGGCGGTGTGAATGCATATATCAGCTTGAACTGATCCCAAGGGAACACTAGGGCATCCGAGCCGCAAGCTAGGGGATCCCTTGTCCGAGAGACAAACCTGTCCCCCTTTGCGTTGAATCTGGATGCTAGAAGATCTACATCCGATGTTCCCCACCGCTGACATATTGTCCAGAAAACCTCGGGGTGAAGGGACCCTTCCTCTGGGCCTAATTGCTGGCGACTTAGAAAGTCCGCCTTCCAATTCTCCACTCCTGGAATGAATACCGCAGATATGGCTGGGACATATTTTTCTGCCCATTTCAGGATGTAATTTACTTCCCTCTGGGCTGCACGACTCCTGGTGCCCCCCTGATGATTGAATTCTGACAGGGGACCCTTGGAGTTTGGATGTCAATGCTACTAGGGCATACCGGGCTGCTCGTATCTCTAAGAGATTGATGGGCAGGGCCTTTTCTGCATCCGACCATCTGCCCTGGAGAGACTATTGCTCCAGTACTGCTCCCCAGCCTATAAGGCTGGCATCTGTAGTGACCACCTTCCAAGAAATCAGACTGAAGGATTTCCCTTTTTCCAGATTCTGGGGAACCAACCACTAACGGAGGCTCTTGCGAACGGAAGGGGACAAGGACATTGTAAGTCTAGGGCCTGAACTTTTTTGTTCCAGGCTGACAGTATGGCCCCCTGCAAATTCCTTGAATGGAATAGACCGTAGGGTACTGCTTCGAATGATGCCACCATTTTTCCCAGCAGCCTTATGCACAGGCGTATGGACGGCTGTCTTTTTTGTACCCACTAAGTGGATCAAATCTTTCAAAGACAACACCTTTCCTCGAGGCAAGAATATTTTTCTCTGGCCTGAATCCAACCTTAGCCCCAAGTATTCCAGAGTTTTGACTGGTTTTTAGGGCTAACTTGTCTCGGTTGATAATCCAACCGTGAGATTCCAGATACTTGATTGTCTTGTGAACGACCACGTCTAGTTTTTTCACTGAGTGGTCTATCAGCAACAAGTCATCTAGATATGCCATTATCATTACACCTTGTGTTCTTAGATTGGCCAATAAAGGGCCAGAATTTTTGTAAACACTCGTGGTGCTGTGGCCAAACCGAAGGGTAAGGCTCTGAACTGAAAATGGCGCCCTTCTACTGCAAAGCGTAGAAATTTTTGGTGGACTGGAAAGATGGGAATGTGCAAATAAGCATCTTTGATGTCGATCGCGGCTAACCAATCCTCCCCTTGTAGGGCAGTGGCCACCGATCGGATCGACTCCATCGGAAAGTCCTGATATACAGGAATTTGTATAGCCCTTTTTAGAATTAATATGGGCCTCCCGTCCGCGTTTGCTTCGGGACTGTAAAGAGGTTTGAGTAAAACCCAAACCCTCATTCTTACAGGGGAACCTCCATAATTACTCCTTGGAGCAATAGTTGTTCTAGTGCCAACAGGAGGGACTCTCTCTTCCGGGGATCCCTTGGCACGTTTGACCTCAAAAATGGGAAGGAGGAGAGTCTTTTAACTCCAAACTGTATCCCAAACATACTGCGGAGAGCACCTATCTGTCTTGATCGTGTCCCGCCAGGTCTCTTGCAAACAACTGGAGTCCTCCCCCCACCCGACTGAGTGGGGGCAACCCTTCAATGAATTTAACTTTGGGGGAGGTTTTGTACCTCCCCTGACCCAGGGTTTCTCATTACCCTGCTATTGTCCCTGTTTTTTACCCCCGGGAATTGACCGAGGAGGCCGTCGGAACTGTTACACAGCCGATGCCCCAGGGACTGGAGAAGCAGGCCTCTTAAAGAGGGACCTCTAACTCTGTTTTTAACCGGCAAGAGCGTATTTTTACCGCTGGAAATTTTCTGGATATATTTGTCCAGGTTTTCCCTGAATAAGCGTTCACCATGAAATGGGACGCTAACCAGCCATTCTTTACAGGGAGCTTCAGCAGACCAGTTTTTGAGCCATAGAAGCCTACGCATATGTACTATAGACAGCGTAAGGCGGGAGGCCTGATGGACTGAATCCTTATGGCGTCAACCGCAAAGCCTAAGGCTCTAGGTAGATCAGCTAGGGCAAAGCCTGCTGATCTGTCAAGTCCCTCAAGACCTGTTTCAACTGATCCTTCACTGCTTAGCAGACCCCAATAGCTGCTACTGCTGGTTGTGTCACCAAGCTTGCTGTAGAAAGAAGCAGACTTTCATAAGGACTCCAATCTTTTATTTATTGGGTTCTTGAACATTTGGACATTATCCACTGGACATGTCAGTGATTTATACATACAAGAGATGGCTGCGTCCACTGTAGGGACCTTCCATTTTTTTTTTTTTTTTTTTTTGATGAACTTATCCTCCATGGGATAGACCACCGGAAATCTCTTGGGGGAATAAATATTTTTTCAGGACGTTCCCAATCCTGGTAAATAAGCCCTTTCAGTAAAGGGTGAAGTGGAAAAGAACAGACAGTCTGGGGGCTTCTAGCGACCCCAACGAGGATACAGTAGTGGTTGATGGTTCCGCAAGGTGCATTTTTAAATGCTGATCGGACCATGTTAGTCAGAGACTGAACCCATAATCTTTCAGCTTGAGATGCTGAGAAAAGGTTCCCCCACTGTTGACTCCTCTATAACAGAATCAACCTTATCCTGATCCCCTTCAGGCAGGTCGATCCCTGTATGGGACTGTTGCTCTGCTAACAGGCACTTTGAAGGAGGAGATGGAGATCGGCGTGCTTTCCCTGACAGGGAGGCAGCGATCAATGTTGACAATCTCTCTCTAATCCTCCCAGAGCTGAGGAAAAAACCTCCTCTGTTACATACACAGGAGCAGGTGAACTGAGGACAGCCACAGTACCAAGTACCCCTGCGGGGTCTCTACGGTCACTTACCTCTGAACTTCAGGGGAGACTGGTGCAGCAGAAGTATGCCCAAGATCCTCCGAGCCCGATGAGACCCCCTTCGCTTCCTGGA
Organism: Rana muscosa; assembly: GCA_029206835.1. NCBI lineage: Eukaryota > Metazoa > Chordata > Amphibia > Anura > Ranidae > Rana > Rana muscosa. The sequence continues at coordinate 431,902,166 of CM055120.1, read as the reverse complement.
AGATTCAGTTCCGGAGCTTCTGGACGGCATATTCCTAAGCCTAAAGCTGAGGTATTCCAGCCGTAATACACCACTTTTACTGAGAATAGTCTAGCACAATTGCTGCTATATCACAGTTGGTGTCTACTAAAGTGCCTTTCTAGGGGATGCCTGCATCAACCGCCTCTATGTGCCTTTATATTGTTGCTAGCTCTGTCTGTGCACTTCAACAGCCAGCTATAATGTGCTTCAAAACACGCTGGACGCCCGCACATGCGCAGTAGCGCCGCGGCGCACACCTGAGCGCCATCCACCCGCTCCGCCCCTTTTTCCAGATCGCCTCTATGAATAGAGGCGCGTGCACGCGCGCGGGCACGTGCGCCTTCGGCGCCTTTTTTGAAAACAACAAGGAGCTAGATGGGAGCCAGGGTCCCTTTGCCGCAGGGCCCGGGGATGGATGAGCGCAGCAACAGGGCAGAGGAGACAGCTTTCCAGCAGAGAACATACCAACTGCCTGGATTTGATTCTGGAAGAAAAAAATCCACATTACAAGAAAAGAACCATAGCGGCCTCTAGTGTCTAACACAGGTACCGCGGTCTTACATTTTATTTTATTTTTTTCTTGCCTACTATTAAAATTTTTACATTTTCTCAGTAGTAACAGGCATACACAGAATATTAGCGGGAATACCGTTAGGTAACAGACAGAAAGACAAATTAGGCTTGGGGGTCCCCCAATAGAACCAAGTTCCTGGGGGCCCCCACTTACCTGTTCCCCGCCGCAGGACTTTGTTTGGTCCACAAAAGCCCAAACTTCACCTATCACGGCAGGCATTGTAATCAAACCTACAGGGACCGGGTTCCCAAGGATTCCACTCCCCTGGACCTGTATAGCACCCTGCACAGAAAACATCTTGGTCGTGGGTATGACCAGAGCTCTGGATCCCAGGGTCCAGCTCTCCTAAGAGAAGCATTACAGGCAAAACCTTGCTCTTCTCTGCAAGGCCCGGGTACCGACCGTTTAGCTATGAAGCTTTTTTGGTCGGATCCGGAATAGCTTACTGAGGCCCAAAAGAACCTGTACGCAAGCTCAGTGAAAAACACATGTTTCTTCTTGGCCAACACCTTAGACACTGGCAAAAAACTGAGGTGCTGCCGGATGGGAGGGGCTTATATAGGGGAGGGTACTTCCGGTTTTGGAAGTTGCCAGTGCCAGCACCTGACGGTATCTATATAACCCATTAGTAATGACTATGTCGCTCTGTGTCCCGTGATGTACGAGAAAGAAAAGTATTTTACCCGTCTATATTTAACCACTTTAGCCCTGGACCATTTGACTGGCCAAAGACCAGAGCACTTTTTGCGATTCGGCACTGCGTTGCTTTAACCGACAATTGCGCGGTCGTGCAACATGGCTCCCAAACAAAATTTACATCCTTTTTTTCCCCCCACAAATAGAGCTTTCTTTTGGTGGTATTTGATCATCTCTGCGGTTTTAATTTTTTGCGCTATAAACAAAAATAGAGCGACAATTTTGGAAAAAAAACAACAATATTTTGTACTTTTTGCTATAATAAATATCCCCAATTTATTTTATTTTTTTAAAAAAGCTAATTTTTTTCTCAGTTTAGGCCGATACGTATTCTTCTACATATTTTTGGTAAAAAAAGTGCAATAAGCGTATATTGATTGGTTTGCGCAAAAGTTATTGCGTCTACAAAATAGGGGATAGATTTATGGCTTTTTTTTTTTTATTAGTAATGGCGATCTGCCATTTTTATCGTGACTGCGACATTGTCGGACACTTTTGACACTATTTTGAGACCATTGTCATTTTATACAGCGATCAGTGCTATAAAAATGCAGTGATTACTGTGTAAATGAGACTGGCAGGGAAGGGGTTAAACACTAGGGGGCGATGAAGGGGTTAAGTATGTCCTAGGGAGTGATTCTAACTGTTACAGGGAGGAGCTACCAGTCACAGGGACAAGTAGATCACTGACGTGTCACTAGGCAGAACAGGGGAATGCCTTGTTTACAAAGGCATCCCCCTGTTCTGCCTTTGCCGACCGCAATCACGGGCCGCCCGGGAACATCGAGTTCCCAGGACCCGCGGGCGCACTCACCAGGCGCGCCCGCTCGGCTGCAAATTTAAAGGGATGTACAGGTACGCCCATTTGCCTTGACATTTATCGTCGTGCGTCAGTCGGCAAGTGGTTAAATATTGTTTAACCACTTGCCGACCAGCTGCCGTCATTAACCACTTCAGCCTCGGAAGGTTTGGCTGCTCAATGACCAGGTAATTTTTTGCGATACGGCACTGCGTCGCTTTACCTGACAATTGCGCGGTCGTGCGACGCTGCACCCAAACAAAATTGAGCTCCTTTTTTTCCCACAAATAGAGCTTTCTTTTGGTGGTATTTGCTTACCACTGCGTTTTTTTTTTTTTTTTCCCCACTATAAACAAAAGAAGAGAGACAATTTTGAAAAAAAACACTATCTTTTACTTTTTGGTATAATAAATATCCCACATTTTATTTTATCTTTTTTCTAAACTATTTTTTTCCTCAGATTTTTTTCTACATATTTTTGGTAAAAAAAAAATCACAATAAGCGTATATTGATTGGCTTGCGCAAAAGTTATAGTGTCTTCAAAATAGGGGATAGATTTATGCCATTTTTATTATTGATTTTTTTTTTTTCTTCTTTTTTTTTTTTTACCTGCGATTTTTATCGGGACTGCGATATTGCGACGGACAGATCGGACACTTTTGACACCTTTTTTGGGACCAGTGACAATTCTACAGCGATTAGTGCTATAAAAATCCACTGATTACTGGTATAAATTCACTGGCAGGGAAGGGGTTAACACTAGGAAGAGATCAAGGGGTTAACTGTGTTCCCTAGATGTGTTCTAACTGTAGGGGGGGTGTGAGTGACTAGGGGAAGAGAGAGATTTGTGTTTGTATGAACACACAATCAGTCTCCTCCCCCCTGAGAGAACCCCCCCCCCCTAAGTTTACACACACAGATCCCGGTTCTCGCTCTGTCACGAGCAATCGCGGGTGCTCGGCACGCCTCCTGTGGCATATTGCCTAGTGGCCAAAAGGCGAAGCGACGTAAGTTAACGTCGTTTCGCCCAGCCGTGCCATTCTGCCGCAGTAAAACTGTGGCGGCTGGTCGGCAAGTGGTTAAACTGTGGCAAAGTGGCTCGATCCCGCAAATCGCCGTAGGTGTATGTCGGTTTGGGAACTCGCTTTTGTGGTGGGCGTGCGGTGTCCTGTCTGTCCACCGCAATGTCGCAGTCCTGCTAAAAATCACTGATCGCCGCCATTACTAGTAAAAATAAATAAATTACAAAATTGGATAGATTTGTCATTTTTATTCACACGATAACTTTTGCGCAAACCAATTTAAAATATGCTTTTTGCAATTTACCAAAAATGTGTAGACCAGCCTAAACTGATGAACAAATTCGTTTTTTTTTAATTTATTTTTATGGAAATGTTTTATAGCAGAAAGTAAATTTTTTTTTTTTTTTTTTTTTTTTATTATATAGTGCAAAAAAGGTGAGGTGATTTAAATACCACCAAAAGAAAGCTCTATTTGTGGGGGGAAAAAAAGAACATCCATTTTGTTTGGGTACAGCGTCGCACGAGCGTGCAATTGTCAGTTAAAGCGGCGCAGTGCCGTATCGCAAAAAATGGCCTGGTCAGGAAGTGGGTACATTTATTTTGTAGACTCTGATAAGGTCCCTAGGCTTTCACTTACTAAACCCCCTCCTCAATCAACTAAAGCCCCATACACACGGGAGACATCGGCCAGCTCAATAAAGAGGATAAGCTTTAAAGGGGTTGTAAATAATGAAAAAAAATTTTTTTTAATAACAAACCTGTTATACTTACCTCCGCTGTATCACTCACTGTATCTTGTGACCACTTTGTCAGCCAATCACATCGGTTACGTGATCAGGCAGATCTTCCTTCCACCACTGGGCTAGAAGGGGTTGAAAGGACTGCTCTGCCACTGCAAATGCTACGCTGGACACAATGCCAACATGGGGCATACAGACACAAGGTGGGGGTGAGCCACTAGGTTCAGTCTGGTCACTGACCTGCGTTACAACAGAGACAAGATCTACCTGTGCTCAAATCCCAATAGCTTGTACGTGTAAAGGGGTGTGACCACATGTTAATACTACAAATTCTGGACGAACCCTCTGCACACTGCTATACATAAATACAGGTATATGCGCAAAGGCTAATGCTCTTATCCTCTGTCAGTTAGCAGCATTTGGTGTCATAAACAGGACATAGTCTCTGAGAGTCTATATAAAACAAGTATAAGAAATGGAAGGAATGGGAGCAAAAAGTCCAGGGACTCAAGAGGCAGCCGTCATAGGGGAACAGAAACCTGATTCTAGACTGCAAACAAAACACAAAAAGAGAGGCGCCTCTAAGAGCCCATTCACACAGGGGCAACACGACTTCCAGCACGATTTTATGAGGCAACTCAGACACGACTTGAGAATGAATCACAGCGCGACCTGGAGCTATTTACAAGGCAACTCCAAGTTGCCTGCAGGACAGGAGACATTCCAGTGGCCAATCAAACAAGAATCAGCTCTGTGGGAGGGAGAGGGGAGGGAGAGTTTTGCAGGAGAAATGTATGTTTTCTTCCTGGAGAGTTGCTCCTATTAAGACAGTGAGAGGCGACTCCCATTTTGAAATGAATGATTACAGGTCGCCTAGGAGTCGGATTGAAGTAGTACAGGGACCTTTTTTGAAGTCGGAGCGACTGCAGTAGTGTGCATAAGGACGGCTCCATTAACTTACATTGATTTCTTCAGCCAGCGCAACCTGAGGCGACTAGGGGCGACCTGGGGCAATTTGGAGTCGGATCCAAAGACGTCCCTGTGTGAATGGGCTCTAAGAGTAGACGTTTGATAACACTTTAATTAGCATATGTGGTATGCACTCACATTTAAATGAATAAAAACGGCATGCAAAATTCCAAATGAAGTCAGGGTGACCGCTTCTACGACCTGTTTCCCAAGTCCAAGTAGCTGCGGCGGCACTCGCTGTGCTGGCATCACTCCATCAGATGGGAACCGGCGTCTGGAGGAACTTCAGCGTCAGACCGAGGCTTGAGAAGCAAGGCAAGGATGGTAGCAGGGAGATGGCGTCACCAGTAGTGGGCGTGTTTCCTGAGTTGGCGCGCAGCGATAGAGAGGCAAGCCGCACTCCTTTTTCAACAACAGACCTGGAATTTTACATGCCCGTTTTTATTAATCTAAATGTGAGTGCATACCACATATGCTAATTAAAGTGTTATCAAACGTCTACTCTTAGAGGCGCCTCTCTTTTTGTGTTTTACACTGCTATACATAAAAGTGGGGTATTGAAAAGAGCATGCACGAGTGCCCCCATAGCAAGCAGCTTCCTTTTTTTTTAAATAAAATAACAAACATGTTATACTTGCCTGCTCTGGTTAATGGTTTTGCACAGAGAAGTCCTGATGCTTCTCTTCTCAGGTCCCGCCGCTGGCACTCCTCCTTTTCAGAAGCTCTACTATCACTTTAAACAAATTAGACTGTGTAGTTTAGTAATTTTAGAACTGTCTCTGTTAACAGGCTGTTCTTGGGGACATGTAGTTATCACTGTACAGCCAGGCTATTGGTTTACCAGCAGATTGTTTTACAGGTGAAACATGAGATTGTCCCTCTGACAATAATGAACCACTTAAGGACCAGCCACTGTGTGTGTGTATATATACGTCGGCAGAATGGCTCGTACAGGCACAATCACGTACCTGTACGTCCCCTTTAACTGCCCGACGTCTGGGTCGCGTGCGCGCTCGCTATCCCCCTGCCTTCCCCGTGAGTCGGACCGCGGGTCCCGCGGACTCGATCGCCGCGGGGGTCCCCGCGATCGTCTCACGGAGGCATGGATCGGGGAGATGTTGGTGTAAGCACATCTCCCTGCTCCCCTACTGACAATGTCACCGATCTCCGCTCTGTGTAATCAGAGCGGAGATCGGTCACGTGTCACTCGTAGCCATGCCCCCACACAGTAGTAATCACTCCCCTAGGCACACTTAACCCCTTCAGCGCCCCTAGTGGTTAACCCCTTCACTGCCAGTGTAATTTTTACAGTAACCAGTGCATTTTTATTTCACTGATCGCTGTAAAAATGACAATGGTCCCAAAAATATGTCAAGTGTCCGCCATAATGTCGCAATCACGAAAAAAAATCGCTGATCGCCACCATTACTAGTAAAAAAAAAAAAAAATGCCATAAAACTACCCTCTATCTTGTAAACGCTATAACTTTTGTGCAAACCAATCAATAGACGGCAATTGCGATTTTTGTAAAAAAAAATGTAGAAGAATACGTATCGACCTAAACTGAGGAAATTTTTTTTTTTATATATATTTTTGGGGGATATATATTATAGCAAAAGGTAAAAAATATAGAATTTTTTTTTTTTCCAAATTATCGCTCTATTTTTGTTTAAAGCGCAAAAAAAAAAACCTGCAGAGGTGATCAAATACCACCAAAAGAAAGCTCTATTTGTAGGGGAAAAAAGGACGTCAATTTTGTTTGGGAGCCACGTCGCACGACCGCGCAATTGTCAGTTAAAGCTACGCAGTGCCGAATCGCAAAAAGGGGCCTGGTCTTCATGCTGCGTATTGGTCCGGGGCTTGAATCATTTGGGGTGCATAGTAGCTGTGGCTGTGTTTTGAGGGCAGATCCCTTCAGATTAGTTTAGTTTATTACAACACAAATATCTCCTGAGTTATTTAACTTTAACTTTTTCAGTCTATCTTTAGATACATTGTCTGGAAGGGGTGCCTTGATCACAAGACTGGCTAAACACAAACAGACTAAACTCAACTAAATCTTATATAATTCATAGCCTTAAACCTTAGACCGTTGCTATGTATTTATTTTAACTAATTTATGTTATGCTGTTTGATATGGTGTTCCACTTTAATGAAGAAGTTCTATGGGACAGAATTGAATTGGGACATCCATCGTTCTTCTGAACCTCTGGCTTTGCTGTAAAAGCTGCTGGCTGTTATTCAGTTCTTCTATTTACATAGCACTGACACATTAAGCTGTGCTTTACAGAGTGCATAGAACTATTCTCCGTACCCCAAAGAAACTACTAATATAATGTCCTTATTACAAAATTTTTTTTGTTAGGACCAGTTTTGGAGTAAGCTGGTTAACCTACCACTATTGGATTGTGTAAGTAAACAGTAGAGCAGGGATATGCAATTAGCGGACCTCCAGCTGTTGCAGAACTACAATTCCCATGAGGCATAGCAAGACTCTGACAGCCACAAGCATGACACACAGAGGCAGAGGCATGATGGGACTTGTAGTTTTGCAACAGCTGGAGGTCCGCTAATTGCATATCCCTGCAGTAGAGGATGTTGGTTGAACTGGAATGACTTTGTGTGTGTGTGTGTGTGTGTGTGTGTGTGTGTGTGTGTGTGTGTGTGTGTGTTTTTCTTTACCAGATTAACTAAGGCTGGGTTCACAATTGCTGCAGCTCACAGCAGGGGGTCCGGTGCTTCCCCTCTACACCAAGTCAGGACCGAATTTCTGCCTGAATTCATACCTGATTCGGAGCCAAAGACACACAGGACCTTTCTTCAATGCAGACCGCGGCCGCTCCGGAGGTGTGTGAACTGGCTTCATTAAGAGGCCGTCTCACTCTCCTGTCATGTGAATTGGATGCGGGAAAGCCTGGGGGCATAAATGTAAACCCAGCCTAATGCACCATACACACGATCCGATTATCGTACGACAGATCGTACGACTTTTCGCTTAATAGTCGCAAGTAATTGAATAGGTTATTAAAGTCACAAATTCTCGTACGACAGAAAAAAAAAATCGGAAGTGATGTCATGTGTTGTATTGTATTTTCAGACGACAACTGTACTGACTAAACAAAAATCGTATGATTTTGTTATCGTACGAGGAAAATTTTCATGCATGTCCGATAAAATAAGATCAGATGAACTGTCATGATTGACTCTCGAAAGCTCTGTATTAACGATCCGATTATCGTACGATTCTTCCTCGGACGGCATTTTTCGTACGATATTCGGATCGTGTGTACGGGCCATTAGACTATGTAGGGATATTCCCACAAACTCCATGTAGATGGTAGCATGCATTAGACTCGTACACAGGACCAAACGTTGCAAGGCAAACGCAAACCATTCTGTTGTCATATTGTGGAAGTGCTGCCAAAAATATAGATACTGTATTTATTGCCGTATAACACTCACTTTTTTACCCTGAAAATATAGGGTAAACTGTGCCTGCGTGTTATACGCAGGGGGCTGTTGTAAGTTTTTTTTTTTTTTTTTTTTTTCCTGAAACCTCCCTCTTAAAGTTAAATACGGTATATACTGTTTAGTTAGTGGGCTGGATGAGAGAGATGACTTGGAAAGCAGCATCCATTTTTCAGTCACCCATCAGATGGATGAGTATTACTATGATTTCAGGGAGAGATGTTTTACACTATTGCAGCTATACTTGTGAGGTAGGACATATATTATCTGGGGCATAAAATTGAGTTCCCTAGATTTTCGCCTGAAGTTCTGTTTTAAATAGGCTTCCAGCCACAAGCTTTAGCAACTGATCATATGCACTGTCAGCACCCTAGCTGAGGACAGCAAGTCTCGCACATGACCGAGAGGAAGAAGAAGCTTGTGTTATCTCCTCATTACTCGTCACTTTATTGCAGTCTCTGGATCAGCTGATCATACAGCCACTGAAGTTTTCCCTCTTTAACCGAGGACCTGTAAACCGTGCACATAATTCTATAGTTGGTCAGGTTGAAAAAAATCCTTCTAGTTCAATATAAATGAATAGAAAATTTTTGTACAGAACCCTATATTCACAGTTGATCCGAAGGAAGGCAAAAAAAAAACGATATAACCAATAAATTCCTTCCTCATCCTCCAGAAGGAATCGGATATGCCTGCATCAACAATCCATGCTAGTAATTAAGATTAGGAATATCCACTTAAATTTTGTGCATTTAAGAATGCATCCAGAACTAGTTCATGAGAGAACCTATTTTATATTTTTGCAGCTCAAACTGTGAAGAAGCCTTTCTGTATGTGGAGGTTAAATCTCTTTTGCTCCTGATGTAAAACGTATCCCCTTGTCCTTTATGATGACCTTAAAGTGAATAACACTACACCAAGTTCACGGTATAAACCACTTATGTATTTATACATGGTGATCGTATCCCCCTTAATCTCCTCTTCTCAAGAGAATACAGCTAATCTTTCCTCATAGCAGAGTTCCTCCATTCCTCTTATCTATTTGGTTGCTCTTCTCTGCACTATCTTTTGTTCCCAAATATATCCTTTTTTTTTTTTTAAACTGGTACCCAAAACTGCATATTCTGGATGAGGTGAGATGAGAAACTGGTCCCTTTTTACAGATAATATATCAATCCATTTAGCCTCTGACTCTTTCCATACAAAGGGTCCACATGTTCTGGTAAGAGTCCTTTTTTTTGTCTGGTGGAGGTTCAGTGCCTTAAACTATTCCTACCCCTTGAAATTCTCCACTCTTTGTCATGTTACAGCCAAAAAAGTCAATGTATTTTATGTGATAGACCAACACAAAGTGGCACATAATTTTGAAGTGGAAGGAAAATGATAAATGGTTTTCAAAATGTATTACAAATAAATATCTGAAAAGCGTGGCATGCATTTGTATTCAGCCCCCTTTATTCTGATACACCCAACTAAAATCTAGTGGAGCTAGTTGCCTTCAGAAGTCACCTAATTATTAAATAGAGTCCACCTGTGTGTAATTTAATCTCCGTATAAATACAGCTGTTCTGTGAAGCCCTCAGAGATCTGTTAGAGAACCTTAGTGAACAAACGGCATCATGAAGGCCAAGGAACACACTAGACAGGTCAGGGATAAAGTTGTGAAGAGAAGCAGCCAAGAGGCCCATGGTAACTCTGGAGGAGCTGCAGAGATCCACAGCTCAGGTGAAAGAATCTGTCCACAGGACAACTATTAGTCGTGCACTCCACAGATCTGACCTTTATGGAAGAGTGGCAAGAAGAAAGCCATTGTTGAAAGAAAGCCATAAGAAATCCCATTTGCAGTTTGCGAGAAGCCATGTGGGGAACACGGCAAACGTGGAAGAAGATGCTCTGGTCACATAAGACCAAAATTTTACTTTTTCTCTTATCGTCCATGGACTGACACAGCTCTTATACTGTTTACGTGTGGGTATATGTCCTTGCTCGCAGGAGAAGATCTAGGCAGAACGTTAGATGTTAGAAACATACTTTCTAGAACAAAACCAGAGCTGAACAGCCCCGCCCAGGGGGGGGGCGGTCCTTCCGGACATAACCCTCCTACCTGCAGCTAGCAGCCTCAGTTTTTTCTTCTTCTGCCTAGCAGAAGGAGAAGACGTGGCTCTCTCAGGAGCCAGTCTCCTGGAAGGGATTCCGGTGATCCGGACGTTCCTTAGCGGTTGCCAATGAGGGAGGACCTTCTGTCTCAAGGTCCTATTTTTCATCCTGTTTTACAGTCTCTGGCTTTAACGGCATAGCTATTGAAAGCCAGGTGCTGAGAGTCCGAGGTCTCTCGGATTCGGTCATTTTGACCATGTTAAGGGCACGGAAGTCTTCCGCTAGAAAGATATATCACCGTACCTGGGAAGCTTACATCGCTATGTGCGAAGAGCTGGACTAGCGTCCACGGACGTATTCCGTCCCCAGTATCCTGCGGTCATTGCAGCGTGGCGGGACACAAATGCTTGCTTTGAGTACCATTAGGGGTCAGATTTCGGCCTTGGCCGTCTTCATTCAGCGACCGCTAGCAGGTCATTCCTTGGTTAGCACCTTTTTGTGCAGGGTGTTCGCCATGTGCTCCCTCCTGTTAAACCTCCTCTCCCTCCTCGGGATTTGAATTTGGTGCTCTCGGTTCTCCATGAACCTCACTTTGAAAATATCAGAGATATTCCCCTCTTGACCTTGTCTCCGAAGGTGGCCTTCTTAGTGGCCATTACTTCTGTCAGACGGGTGTCTGAGTTGGCGGCCTTGTCCTGCAAGTCGCCCTATTTAGTAATCCATAAGGATAAGGCGGTGGTGCGTCCGCGACCTTCCTTTTGCCAAAGGTGGTCTCGGCTTTTCACCTACATGTGGACATTGTCCTCCCGTCCTTGTGTCCTCACCCATCGCATCCCGGAGGGTTTGCGCTTCACACATTGGATGTGGTACATGCTAGGGTTGTCCCGATACCGATACTAGTATCGGTATCGGGACCGATACCGAGCATTTGGGCGAGTACTTGTACTCACCCAAATGCTCCCGATTCCAGATCCGATACCTGGAACCGGAAGTCGGCGGACGGAGAGGGCGGAGCAGAGATCGGCCTGGCAGCTGCAGATCACGGGGGTAAGTTGGCCGGGGCAGGAGTGCAGGGCAACGCCGCATATTCCTTCCAAAACGGTGACCGGAGCAGTCACATTCGGTACAGGAAGTGACGTTCCGTGTCTCCGTCGGAAGGTAAACATCACGACGCCCATCTTGGTACACCCTGCACTCGGCTGCAGTAAGCCAGCAGCGGACATCTTGTTACACCCAGCTCATATAGTTCGGGCTGGGTGTAACAAGATGTCTGCTGCTGGCTTACTGCAGCCAAGTGCAAGGTGTACCAATATAGGTGTTGCAGTATACTTGCTAGAAGTTAAATGACATGAATGATGAGAGGAAAGGAAGGATTTTGCAATGCTATATGCCATATAGTATTGCAAAGTCCTTCCTCTCCTCTCATCATTCATGTAATTTATTATGCAATTGCCAATCAGTGCTTCATTTCAGTGCCTGCCCATAAGTGACATCAGTTCCATCTATCAGTGCCACCTTTCAGTGCCCATAAGTGCCGCCTATCAGTGTCATCTATTAGTACCCATAAGTGCCATCCATCTGTCAGTGCCAATCAGTGCCCGTCAGTGGCAATTAGTCAAATTGTCACATGACATTAAAAAAAGTATCGGTAATTGGTATCGGCGAGTACTTGAAAAAAAGTACCGGTACTTGTACTCGGTCCTAAAAAAGTGGTATCGGGACAACCCTAGTACATGCTATGACTCACTAGTTGTCTTTCTCTAGTCTGAAACGGGGCCGAGCAGTGTCGTCTGCCACCATTTCTAGGTTGATCAGACAGACTGTTATACAGGCCTATGCCATTAAGGGGCAGGCGCCTCCCTTTCCGGTTACGGCGCATTCCACCAAGGCAATTGGTGCTTCCTGGGCTTTCCGACATCAAGCGTCGGTTGCACAAGTGTGCAAGGCGGCGACCTGGTCGTCCGTTCATGCCTTTTCAAAATTCTATAAGGTTGATGTGGCTGCATCTTCGGATGCTTCCTTCGGCCGCAAAGTGTTGCAGGCCGCTGTTTAATGTTGCAGCTCCTCCGTTGAGGCGCTCTGCTGGTTTGGAGTGAAGTTTTGGTTGTTCCTTTTACTATTTGCTCCCACCCTTTTCTTATACTGCTTTGGGACGTCCCACACGTAAACAGTATGAGAGCTGTGTCAGTCCATGGACGATAAGAGAAAATATAATTTTTGTACTCTCCGTAAAATCCGTTTCTCTAAAGTCCATGGACTGACACAGCACCCACCCTTCTTTTAAGGTTTGTACTGCTTGTTACAAACTGAGGCTGCTAGCTGCAGGTAGGAGGGTTATGTCCGGAGCGACCGCCCCCCTGGGCGGGGCTGTTCAGCTCTGGTTTTGTTCTAGAATGTATGTTTCTAACATTCTGCCTAGATCTTCTCCTGCGAGCAGGGACATATACCCACATGTAAACGGTATGAGAGCTGTCAGTCCACGGACGTCAGAGAAACGGATTTTACAGTGAGTACAAAAATCCTATTTCTCTTATCCATGGACTGACACGGTGTCTCTTTAAACTTTACACGTGGGTTATGTCCCTGCTTGCAGGAGAAGACCTAGGCAGAATGTGAGATGTTATACATACATTCTAAAAGCCAGAGCTGAACAGCCCCACCCAGGGGGGCGGTCCCTCCGGACATAACCCTCCCACTACAGTCAGCAGACTTCAGTTTTTTTTTTCTACCTAGCAGAAGGAGAAGACATGGCTCTCTCAGGAGCCAGTCTCCTGACCTATTTTTATTCCTTTTCCGGAATTCTTTTTTATTTTTGAGAATCTTCTATCGACTGTCGGCTGGGCAACAGGTTGGGTACAAGATATCCTCGTAGTCTTCCCTGTCCGACCATCGAGTGTGCTGATCCTCGCCTTGTGTGCGTGAGACTCAGTTCACGACAGGCCCCATGACTCCAGGGGTGGCCAGGTTTGCTTTCATGCTCCCACGGTCTTCTCAAGACTGAACAGTTCCTGACTGACTGTATCTTTCGCGGTGGACCGGGCCGACAGCTACTCAGTACTGCACTGTGATAGTCCTGTCAGAAACACACCAGTGGGTCCCTCAGGGGAGACGGGTAAGTAGTCTCTCCTGCCTGCAGGTGAGTACAAAAAGCTGTGTGTTTCTCTGTGGGGGATTTTCCCTGTCTCCCCCTGTATTTCATTGTCACTCTCTGTCACCATTGCTGGCGCTGTGCTGTGTGGGGTGCCTGGGGGTCACACTGTTCTTGGAGGGGCTCATGCTGGTCTGCAGATATGCTTGGGTCCTTTTTTTGTGTGTGTTTTGGGGCCTGAGCGGCGCGGTGTGTGTGTGTGTGTGTGCTGTTTTTTCACTTTAGCTGCGTCATGGCGGCCATGTTGCCGCGGATCGCCTCAGTGAAGTGTGGCGGCCATTTTCTTGTAGCCCGCGCGCTCTTCAGCACTAGTTTTGGCCTCTAGCGCTGCTGTAACAGCGCGAATCTCCTCACAGCTCACCAGCGCTGACACGGCGCGGTACAGACAGCGGAACTGAGCAGTCCCTGCTCCAGGTTGGTGAGTCCCCTGGGCGCCCCCTCCTCAGTCGGCACAGCCTGTGGGTGGACTTTTTATCTGAGGAGTCTCAGAGGGGGGCAATATGGAGTCTCTGTCACCAGCTTCCCCTAAATGTCAGTGGACAACAGGCAGTGCTTCAGCACCTGCGGTCCCTAGGGACCAGTTGTGGGCAGTCCTGGAATCATTTTTGGCCAGGATGGGAGCTGTGTGCAAGGGAGCAAAAAAGCGCCCTCTCCCCACTTTACTACATGAGGGCAGTGCGCTGATTCAGATATGGGCCTAGCCACTACCGCTCAGGACCCTAGTTCTGAATGTATTGGATGGTTTTGAACAGGACATTCCTTATGAGGAAAACTCCAGTTCTGAGTCAGTAAATGACAGGGCGCTTGTTAGTGTACTCATGACTGCGGTGAGGGACACTCTCAAGCTAAAATGCTGCGGATGCAGAACCTCAGGCGGATACAGTCTCCTTTTGATTCTTTTAAGGCCAGGCCTTCTAAAGAGGTTTTTCCATATGTACTTTCTTTGACCAGCTCATTGATGAGGTCTGGGAAAAGTCGCAGAGGAATTTTTTTATGGTCCCGCGGCGTTTGTCTATCAGATACCTCTTGAAGATGCCCTACTTAAAAAGTGGGCTTCTCCCCCAGGGTCGACCCTCCAGTCGCCCGGTTGAACAAGGCCATCACTCTCCCTATGGAGGGGACTCCTGCATTAGAGGACCCCACTGACAGGAGGTCAGAAGTGGTGAGCAGAGCCATGTTTGCCTTGTTGGGATCCGCCCTACGGCCTGTGGTAGCGGCGACCCTTGTGTCTTAAACACTTACAGGTTGGGCAAAAATGTTGCACCTAGCTGTACAGGAGCATAATCTTCCTCCAGACACAGTTGCTTTGGCCCACCAACTGGTTCAGGGCCTGGTTTATGTGTGCGACGCCACGTTGGACGCGGCCCCTTTAATATCCAGGGCCTCTGTCTCGGCGGTGGTATTGCGTCGTCTTATCTGGTTGAAGTGCTGGTCTGCTGACCTAGCCTTAGGAAGCTCCTGACGGATCTACCATTTAAAGGTGGTAGACCTTTCGGTGCTGCTCTGGATGACATCGTCATGGATGTCATGGGAGGTAAAAGCACTCTTCTTCCTTAGACTAGCAAGGGTGAGGAGGCCCACCGCAAACAGGGGCCTTCCTTTCCAGCAAAACAGGGTTTTTTTTCGTCAGTCAGAGTCCACGGGTAGGCCCTCTCAGACTGACGGCAGTGCGGCTGGTGGGCACAAGTGCCCCTGGGTGCGTAAGCCAAACAAGCGGCTCCCAAGCCCGCCTCCGCGTGAAGTCTTGCCTCCGACCGACTCTGGGGTGGGGGGACGACTTCGCAGGTCACGAATCGGTGGACCTCCCGAATCTCCGACGGGTGGGTGTGCGAGGTGGTCACCTTAGGATACAGGATAGTATTCCAATCCTGGCCCCCAGATAGATTCTTTCCCTCGCATCTTCCTCTCCTTCCTACCTGTCGGGCAGCCCTCTTGGGGGCTGTACAGGATTTGATCAGGTCCGGAGTGATTGTGCCGGTTCCGTCACAGGAGAGTTTTCAGGGATTCTACTCGAATCTGTTTGTCGTCCTAAAAATAGGACATGGTTCGACCTATCCTGGACCTCAAGGCCCTGAATGCCTTCGAGAAGGTGCAGAAATTCCGCATGGAATCCGTTCGCACGGTGATCGCTACACTCCACCAAAGGGATTTTCTTCTGGCGTCCTTGGACTTCAAGGACGCCTACTTGCATGTTCCGATCTGCGCAAGTCACCAGAAGTTTCTGCGCTTTGCGATCAGCGAAATCCACCATCGATTGTGGCTCTTCCTTTCGGTCTAGCCTCGGCACCAAGGGTGTTCACCAAGGTGCTTGCTCCGTTTCTAGCCTTCTGTTACAGCGAGGTATTGCTGTCGTGGGCTATCTGGACAATCTTCTGCTAAGAGCAGAAAGTCTCAGACTTAGAGGAAAGGTGACTATCGTCAATTAGACCCTCAGGGACTTCGGGTGGTTCCTGAACATTCAGGAGTCAGTCCTGGTCCCGACTCAGTGTCTGGAGTATCTAGTTCTGATTCTGGACTCCTTGGAGGCAAAGGTATCCTACCTCGGGAGAAGTTGCTGACCCTTCAGTCTGCGGTGCGGGTGCTGACATCCCGAAAATGGTTGTCAATCCGTTTTTTGCATGAGAGTCCCGGGACTCGTGGTGGCCTCCTTCGCGGCCGTTCCGTATGCCCAATCGCACACCAGGGCATTGCAGAAGGAGATCTTGTCCACCTGGGACAAATCCCCGTTGTCCTTTTGGATCTTCGGATCCAGGTGATTCACCTGGTCAGGGCGTCCCTGACATGGTGGTTGAGATCCTCGGCTCTTCGGTCCGGAAAGTCGTTCCCCTCCCATCCAATGGATAGTACTCACGACGGACACCAGCCTGACGGGCTGGGGTGGAGTCTGGGAAGTCCTGTCGGCTCAAGGCCTTGGACTCCGGACGAGCCCGTTTACCAATCACTGTTCTGGAAATACGGGCCATCAGACTGTCTGTCTCTCCTCAGGTCGGAGAGAGTACAGGTCGCTCCATCAGGAGCCAGTCGGACAACGCCACGGCGGTGGCGTATGTAAACCATCAAGGGGGGACTCAGAACTCGGCTGCGGCTTCCGAGGTAGTCCGTATCCTGAAGTGGGCCGGAAGAAACGTGCCGTCTCTGTAGGCCATTTGCATTCTGGGCATAGACAATGGGCAGGCGGACTATCTCAGTCGCCAATCGCCAGACGCCGGACCAAGAAGAATGGTCCTTGCATATTTCAACTCCTTTGCCGACGGTGGGGCACGCTGGATGTGGACCTGATGGCCTCTCGACTCAATCGCAAGGGTCGAGGTTGTGGCCAGATCCAGGGATCCTTGGGCGATGCCTCGGATGCGTTGGTGGCCCCATAGGGTCCTTATCGCCTGATATAAACTCCGGTGATCCTAATTGTTCCGGATTGGCCTCAGCGTCACTGGTACGCTGATCTGGTACATCTCGTCGGGGACGTTCCCTGGCGGTTGCCGATGGAGGACCTTCAGTCTCAAGGTCCTATGTTTCATCCGGCTTACAGTATCTGGCTTTAACGGCAGGGCTGTTTGAAAGCCAGGTGTTGAGGGACCGAGGTCTCTCGGTCATTTTGACCATGTTAAGGACACGGAAGTCTTCCTCCAGGCAGATCTATCACCATGCCTGGAAAGCTTATACCGCCATATGCGAAGCGCTGGACTGGCGTCCTCGGACGTCTTCCGTCCCCAGAATCCTGCGTCCTCTGCAGTGTGGAGTGACCCAAAAGCTTGCTTAGAGAACCATCAAGGATCAGATTTCGGCCTTGGCCGTCTTTTTTCAGCGACCTCTAGCGGGTAATTTCTTGGTTAGCACCTTGTGTTGGGGGTTCGCCATGTGCTCCCTCCTGTCAAGCCTCCTCTCCCACTGTGGGATCTGAATTTGGTGCTCTCGGTCCTCCAGGAACCTCCTTTTTGGGAATATCCAGGATATTCCCCTCTTGTCTTGTCTCAGAAGGTGGCCTTTTAGTGGCAATCACTTCTGTTTGACGGGTGTCTGAGTTGGCGGCTTTGTCCTGCAAGTCGCCATATTTAGTCATCCATAAGGATAAGGCGGTGTTGCATCCGCGACCTTCCTTTTTGCCAAAGGTGGTGTCGACCTTTCACCTACATGAGGACATTGTCCTCCCGTCCTTGTGTCCTCACCCATCGCATCCCAGAGTTTGCGCTGCACATATTGGATGTGGTACGAGCCTTACGGGTGTACCTGTCTGCTACTGCTTTTATCCGGAAGTCCGACTCACTGTTTGTGACTGTCTCTCTGGTCCATAGCAGGGCCAAGCGGTTTCGTCTGCCATCATTTCTAGGGGAATCAGACAAACCGTCATTCAAGCCTATGCTCTCAAAGGGCGGGCGCCTCCCTTTCCGGTTACGGCTCATTCCACCAGGGCAATTGGTGATTCCTGGGTTTTCCGACATCAAGCGTCGGTTGCACAAGTGTGCAAGGCGGCGACCTGGTCGACTGTTCATGCCTTTTAAGTTTTATAAGGTTAATGTGGCTGCATCTTCGGATGCTTCCTTCGGCCGCAGGGTGCTGCAGGCCGCTGTTTAAAGTTGCGACTCCTCCGTTGAGGAGCTCTGCCTTCTTGGAGTGAAGTTTTTGGGTTTTCCATTTATACTGCTCCCATCCCTCTTGACACTGCTTTGGGACATCCCACGTGTAAAGTGTAAAGAGACACCGTGTCACTCCATGGATGATAAGAGAAAATAGGATTTTTTGTACTCACCGTAAAATCCTTTTCTCTGACATCCATGGACTAACACGGCACCCACCCTTCCTTTTTAAGTTTGTACTGCTTTGTTACGAACTGAAGTCTGCTGACTGTAGTGGGAGGGTTATGTCCGGAGGGACCGCCCCCCTGGGTGGGGCTGTTCAGCTCTGGCTTTTAGAATGTATGTATAACATCGCACGTTCTGCCTAGGTCTTCTCCTGCAAGCAGGGACATAACCCACGTGTAAAGTGTAAAGAGACACCGTGACAGTCCATGGATGTCAGAGAAAAGGATTTTACGGTGAGTACAAAAAATCCCTTTTTTTTTTTGGCCTAAAATCAAAACCCTATGTGTAGTGGAAAACTGACACTGCACATCACCCTGAACACACCATCCCCACCGTGAAACATGGTGGTGGCAGCATCATGTTGTGGGAATGCTTTACTTCAACATGGACAGGGAAGCTGATCCGAGTTAATGGGAAGATGTATGGAGCCACAAATACAGGACAATCTTAGAAGAAAAATTGTTAGAGTCTGCAAAAGACTTGAGACTGGGACGGAAGTTCACCATCTAGCAGTACAACAACCCTAAACATACAGCCAGAGCTGCAATGGAATGGTTTAGATCAAAGCATAATTCATGTGTTTAGAATGACCCAGTAAAAAGTCTAGACCTAAATCCAATTAAGAATCTGTGGCAAGACTTGAAAATTGCTGTTCACAGATGCTCTCCATCCAATCTGACAGAGCTTGAGCTATTTTGCAAAGAAGAATGGGCAAAAATGTCACTCTCTAGATGTACAAAGCTGGCTGAGACATCCCCAAAAAGACTTGCAGCTGTAATTTCAGCAAAAGGTGGTGCTACAAAGTATTGACTCAGGGGGGCTAAATACAAATGCACGCCACACTTTTCACATTTATTTGTAAAATTAAAATTGAAAACCATTTGTCGTTTTCCTTCCACTTCACAATTGTGTCCCACTTTGTGTTGGTCTATCACATAAAATCCCCCCCAAAAAATCCTTTAACTTTTTGCTTGTAACATGACAAAATGTGGAAAATGTCAATGGGTATGAATATTTTTTTCAAGGCACTGCACACCTGGGTGTCGTGCACCACTACATCCCATTTCTTCACAAATTTGGAGCTATTTGTTTTTTTTCATGTTCCACCCTAAATGCAGATTCCTGTGAAGGAATGATGTGACTGTGCGGGCAGAGCCCCACACAGCTGCGCAGTGTTTAAGTTGTGTGTGGGGAACTTTGTCAAAATTATACAGTATACTATATCCACAGCAATCCCTTTTGTCTAAGTTTTTGCTTACTTCCTTATTCTATACTTCCTAATTTAGCAGATTCATTTGAGAACTTTGATCTTTCATGAAACTATACTATCTATTGCTTAAAATATTGTTTTCCAGCAAAACCTCTTGTATGTGGTCTCTTATCAAAACTCTTACATAAGTATCTTCCCAACAATACAGGTTAAACTAACGAGTCTGTAGTTACTAGTTTATTTGTATTTATATTGGGCACCACACCAGCTTGTGCCGATTTTTGTGGCACCATGCCAGTCATCAAATTGTTTCTAAGGGCTTGTTCACACTTAAATTTCTAACGTTCAACAAACGCTCCTATAGCTTTTGTATGGCGTTTGGTATAGGCGTCAGACAGGCATCAATGAGCTTTAGTATGGGCATTAGACAGGTGTTTTACAAGCATATACGAGGAGTTAAAACTGCTCCACAAATGCCTATTCCATTACAGTAAATGAACAAATCTTAACGCCCGCCAACCGCTCCGCAACTGCCTGCCAGAGTATGTGCGAGGTGTTACCATAGACTTCAATGGGGGGCATTGAAAGGCTACGAACGCCTCCTGACTCGACATGAGGCTTCAATTTTGAAGTGACACAATGCTAACGCTTGGTGTGGACAGCACTGTGTGCTGTCTATTGTATCTTGTGCATCGGCATTTGAGGGGGCTTTTTAACGCCTCTCAAGCACCTGCTCTTAATGCCAAAGTGAACTCAGCCTAAAAATTTGTAACAAAAACTTTTGAAGTAACACAGCTCAGCTCTTCAAGGTCCAGGTGCTTTATCCACCTTTTATTTAGTACACCCTTTATTTAGCTAACGCTTATTAAGCAGTTACAGCAATCGTTTTTATTTCTGTTACATAAATTTAAATCTGACCATTCTAAGCACCCCTGTCAGTGTTAAATGGTTTGTCTCAACTCTCGAACTGCTACTTCTGCTGGGCAGCTTGGTCTGTTAAAGGAAGCTGAATAATTAATGAATAATTGCAGAATTACTGGTCGGATTACCAGGTCATAAACTATGCTAGAGGGGGGACTCCAATAAACAAAGGCTGCTGTGTTAGTATTACTGACAGACTGTATCATATACAGTATGTTATTTTTTACTTTGACCACTTTAGGGTAGTCTATTATTGGCCATATTTGCAAGAGACAAACCGTTCTATCACAGTTGCTTCTTTCTGCCCCCTACAGTGACCAGGTCACCATTGAACCTCTCCTGCTATTTTAGTACCGTGGATTTTAACCATGGTATAAGAACATGGCTTTTACCTTGCCTCCTCAGTTGAGTTCACTCTGTTTAAACAGTGTAATATGTTGAATTCCAAGTACAATGGGAGTAGTCTAGCTGAATTGGGCCTGTCCAGCTCATGATCTGCTAATGTAGGGGCGCCCAACCTTTTTGAAGAGCGAGGGCCACTTAAGCGACTTGGTAACCGGTCACAAGCCACAATGAGTGGAATGGGCAGATTACAGGTCCATGTCCACTCTACATATACAGACACAACCCACTCTACTATATGGGCCCTCCCATCTGCACAGAGGGAAGGAGAAGATCCCCTTCTGGGTTTTTTTTTTGCGGATCGAATTGGCGATAGGTGGGTGTAAATGAACACAAGTCCGTTTACATCTGCCGCTTCATAGAGGTGAATGGAGGTCGGACTTATCGTGTGAAAGGAGCTTAGGGCTGCTTTCATATGGATTTGCTGCAGTTTACCCACACCACGGGTACAGTGCAGTGCACCCGTGGCTTTCTTGTGGGTTAGCTGCACTTTACCATAGACTTCTATTATATCCTGCAGATGTAGTGCACTTTCTGAGCGCACCAAACCCGCAGGTAATAACAGAACTCTGGCACAGTGCAGGTAACCCACAGGTGCACCTGGGGATCAGTTTGAAAGCAGCCCGGTAACCACTGCAGAACAGATATGCCCAAATATACACTGTGATATTAGTAATAAACTTACCTTTTAATAACAGTCTTCCATTCAGGTATTGCCAGCTGTTGCTGTCCCAGGCAGAGTGCATTTGGTATCACTCCACCTGTGACAGGAGCTGGCGCTATACAGGCGGCATCGGCTTATGCGGCTCTTCTCTGCAGCCAATTGTTTATTCTACTGCTGGCTTCAATCACAACACTAATGCTCTGGGATGGCAACCTGCGATCTGTGTTTGCCAACCCGCCATCCCAGAACAGGAGGCCGCGGGCCACATCAGAGGGCTCTGCGGGCCACTGGTTTGGCACCCCTGCGCTAATGGTTCTGGGACAGCTTGAAGTGTCCCTCCGCAGGGTCCTGACACAGACGTCCTTGCGATTGTCCCATGCTTGAATCAATACACTCCTGTTTACTGACTTGGGGCGCAGACGCTGCAAGCGCACTTCTATGCTCTCTCTTCCAGAATCTGTGTCCGATGTGCCTGCAGCTGTGGTAGCCACCAAGCCTTCTGCTGTGGAACCTTTGTCCGTCTTTATTTATTCCTGAGGAGCCGTAACCAGCTGCCATAGCCCCAGAATTAACAATACCATTTGTTTTCTTCTTAATATGGTGTATGCCAAAAATGCTTAAAATTAGACTAACTTGTAGCTGTTACTAGTCTGGGATCCCTGAAAGGCCCCTAGACTATGAAAACCGTTTTTTTTTTTTTTTTCTGGCACACTCCTTAATTGAACCTGTTGCGTATGGTGACTGGAAAACTCCTAATACATTGTAAACTATTCACTCCTCCTAATCGCTTTACAAACCACTTGAGAAGGCATTTATCAAGAAATGTGGTGTTCCCACTGTAGAACCAGTAATTCCCTGCCTTAAGAAAATACTGATCATACCTGGTTGATGATGCAGCAGTATTTTAAGGATTCCATTACAAATGTTTGGAAACCCTTTTGTAAAGCATGGTTTTCATTTGCAGGTCCTGCTGTGCAAACTGCCACAGATTTAAAAGAGAAGTAGGCCAAAACTTTTTTGATTTCCTTCTCTTATGGATCATAGGAGTGCAGTTTTGTTCTGCACCCCTGTCATCCATTTTCAGCTGACAGCGGGCGGAATCTCACTGTTGGCTGAAGTCAAAGAGCCAGTCCAGGCTCTGACAATATCCCAACCATTTAAATGATATCAGAAGCCTGGATCGGTATGTGGCTCAGCCTCTTAGTGACCCGCTAAGAGCCTGAGCTGGCCCTTCCACAGCCAAGTGCTACAGTGAGCGCCAGAGGAGAGAGCCGCTGACGGACAGTCATGGCTCTCTGCTCAGAGCAGAGGGGGAAAACTGAGCGATCCGCACTGTTTTATTGCTCAGTTCTCACTACAGAGCCAGCGGGGGACAGATGCAGCATCAGATCGATGCTGCAACCCCCTAGGTGAGTATAAATGTTTTTTTTTGTTTTTTTTAATGACTATGTCAAAACCTGGGAGAATGGACTAAACGGATGTCCATACATCCAGCTACTATCCTTGCTGATCCAACGCAATGCTTGTAGAGCACTTGGAGCTTATGCCTACAGCCCTACACCAAATTGCATTGACCTAGATTAGTCTACATTTTCCATCTTCTTTCTTGAATGAGTCTCCTAATGGTGAATACACAAATAACTTTTTATCTGAAATATTGGTCTGTGGAACTGCAATGTAAAAGTGCTTGTTATGCATGCCCTTTATGGTAAATGTCTTTCTTTCCTGAGTCCCAGGACACCCTCATTAAAGACGTGACATCATCAGTGGTAAAAGTACAAATTATCCCCAGCAAAAGAAGTCCAAACTATAAGACTGATTACCCCTCTGAGGCGAAGAAAGGTTTCATTTGTCACACCCAGGCTTCAACCTCTAAAATCAGACCCAAGCAAGGGGTCCAGTTTCATCACAAACCCTGGCTCCCTAAATCTCCCAAATCTTCAGACAAAATGAAGGAAGGTCTGTTGGCCTTTGCAAACTGCCCCCTCCCCCCTCCTTTGCCAAATGCATGCTATCCAACCTGTCTCTGTACCCACACAGACTAGCAGACCTCATGCAGAGTTGTGTTGTTTGTCAGTGATTGAAGTCCAGTATTGATGTAATGTGCAGAAAGAAGCATGTTTACAGAGCATGCAAACTTTGTTTTGGTAAAAAGCACTACACGGCTACTTTATTTTTTTAAAGAAAATCCGTTCCATAGTTTAAGGTTAAAGGCATCGGTTCATCTAGTTCAATCTGTAAGTGTTGTGCTAATTCAGTGTTGTAAATTAATTCTATTCTGCTAATATGTATGACTTTTCCACTGACAAACTCTAATTCTTATTTTGTAGGTGAAAAGAGAGACCGGGGAGAACACTCCAGTCCTCTCAGATGATGAATTAATGTCCATGTCTGTGCGGGAGCTTAACCACCACTTGCGTGGTTTGTCAAAGGAAGAAGTGGTGCGGCTCAAACAAAGGAGAAGGACCCTAAAGAACAGGGGCTATGCTGCCAGCTGCCGTGTAAAGCGTGTTTCCCAAAAGGAAGAACTAGAGAAACAGAAGAATGACCTCCAGCACGAAGTGGATAAGCTAGCACAGGAGAATTCTACCATAAAACTGGAGCTGGATGCCCTGAGGGCCAAGTATGAGGCTCTGCAGAACTTTGCGCACTCAGTGTCCTTAGGGCCCATCACTCCAGCAAAAGTTGCTGCCACCAGTGTGATCACCATTGTGAAATCCTCTGGGAACTCTTACTCTTAACAAATGTAAAATGTCTCTCCTTGTGCATCCAGTCCCATCTCACACCACCAACAGCTATCAGCCACACTTCAGACTGCAGCTTTCAAAAGATGTGGCTAGCAACCAGTATAAGACTTCCATAATTGGTCATCAATTATTTTATTTTTTTACATTTCCACTAGGCTTGCCCCTATATACATTGTGTTATGAAATACAGTAATTTACAGGGTACATCCATGTTTCAGTTTTGGGTGAAAGCCAATGGCTTGAATGGCCCACCAGCTTCTTAAATTGCAATGGGAGCTCTTGCCGTAAGATCTCATCACCTGTGTCAGTAGTTCTATTCTGCTACAGCCATTGAGGGGATCCCTCACTCTTCCTTGTGGATTCTTTGTTATCTTGACCTGATGATGGAGAACATGTCAAAAGGAGACATTACAGTGCCTACTGTGGGGAAACGAGCGCTTTTGGGGGAAAATCTGGCAAAGGGATACAAAAATACAAATTCAAGACACCAGTGCCAAGTCAGTTTTAGGTGGGCTCAGCCTAATATCTAAACTACAGAATTCCATTCACAGTACATTGAGGCTGTGAAACTCAGAACTAGTATGCTTCTACATGTTGGGTAGTGCTTTAGAAAAGCATTGGATTTTCTTAAAGTAAGCCTGTCACAAAATATTATAGTCCTTATATCAAAGTTTATTTTTATGCTGTTTTGGCGCTTATGCCATCACACAATGTATCCTTCCTATGTTATAATAGTGCTAGAAGTAAAAATAATCTTCACTCATATTGTTTGGGAAAATTCAAAATGCAGAGATTGAAATCCATATGGATATCTATTTTGTTATTTCACATTTTATTATTTTTAATATATTTTATTTATTTTAACAATATTTATTGTGATGGGCAGAAAATTGCATAATTGACAGGTTCACTTTAAAAAAAGAAAAAAAAAAGTGTTTGCGTGTTTATCTTTTCTAATGTAGAGGAACATTCTACCATTTGCTAGAGATGACCCATACCGTGCACTGCTGGGACAGTGTATAGGTTTATACTAGCTTCAGTGCAACCTCATGTGGGTTGGTTTAATTTTGTCTGGTTCATAGGATTTTGGTCCAGAAAAATGTATGCAGTGTGGGGGACCGTTAATCTAGCCAACAGTTATGAAAGTAATCTGTCATGTGAAGATGGGGGAATAGGAAGTTGACCATTAAGGTGGAGAACAGGAGGTTGTTGTTGGTGGAGTAGAGTTTAAGAAAGAGTAAGTGATTTAGAAGAGATATATTTACATATATAATATTTACTTCAGTACACGGCAGCCACATTAGATCTTTTTTGGCAGTTTAAAAAAATTCCAGGCTGCAGATCAAAAAGAAAAGGTCTTTTTATAAAAACGTGTAATTTCAAAATGGCCAATGTGGAGTGTCTGCTCCATTACTGTCTTGGAAATTAGATTTGTGGGTGCTGTCTACAGCTAGCAAGTGCTTCAGGTAGGAAATTCAATTCCTCCTCCTAAGGCTCAGTTCACACTGGGGCGACATGTCAGGCGACTGAGCCGCCTGACAAGTCGCGCTCCATTCAGTGCAATGGAACCATTCTAATCCGTCACTCTGACTTAGAAAAATGTTCCTGTACTACTTGGGGGCGACTTCGGAGCGGCTTGCATTGACTTCTATTGCAGAAGTCATTTGCAAGCCACGCTGTGCGGGGCGGCTTGGAGAGTCGGACGACTTTGAAGCTGCCCCAGTGTGAACCGAGACTAAGGGCTCAACTGTACCTAAGTTTTATTGCAAATATTTATTTTTGAAATTTTTAAATATTTTTGCAAATGAAGCACTGGTCCAAAATGGATTCAATTTCCTGGTCCCAAGCAATTTTACCTCTCATACAGAGCTTCACCCTTAGTCTTATGACTGGGAGCAGCACATAAGACTAACTTGATGCGTGTGTGTGTGTGCGCACACACACACACACACACACACACACACACACACACACACACACACGGGCAAAAAAGTATTTAGTCAGCCACCAATTGTGCAAGTTCTCCCACTTAAAAAGATGAGAGAAGCCTGTAATTGTTGTCATAGGTATACCTCAACTATGAAATGTGGAAGCAAATCCAGACAATCACATTGTCTGATTTGGAAAGAATTTATTTGCAAATTATGGTGGAAAATAAGTATTTGGTCACCTGCAAACAAGCAAGATTTCTGGCTTTCACAGACCTGTATCTTCTTCTTTAAGAGGCTCCCCTGTCCTCCACTCATTATCTGTATTAATGGAACCTGTTTGAACTTGTTATCAGTATATAAGACACCTGTCCACAACCTCAAACAGTCACACTCCAAACTCCACTATGGTGAAGACCAAAGAGCTGTCGAAGGACACCAGAAACAAAATTGTAGACCTGCACCAGGCTGGGGAAGACTGAATCTGCAATAGGCAAGCAGCTTGGTGTGAAGTATTCAACTGTGGGAGCAATAATTAGAAAATGGAAGACATACAAGACCACTGATTAATCTCCATCGATCTGGGGTTCCACGCAAGATCTCACCCGTGGGGTCAAAATGATCACAAGAACGGTGAGCAAAAATCCCAGAACCACACGGGGGGACCTAGTAAATGACCTGCAAAAGAGCTGGAACCATCAGTAACACACTACGCCGCCAGGGACTCAGATCCTGCAGTGCCAGACGTGTTCCCCTGCTTAAGCCAGTACATGTCCGGGCCCGTCTGAGGTTTGCTAGCGAGCATTTGGATGATCCAGTAGAGGATTGGGAGAATGTGTCCTATGGTCAGATGAAACCAAAGTAGAACTGTTTGGTAGAAACACAACTCGTTGTGTTTGGAGAGAGAATGCTGAGTTGCAACCAAAGAACACCATACCTACTGTGAAGCATGGGGGTGGCAACATCATGCTTTGGGGCTGTTTCTCTGCAAAGGGAACAGGACGACTGATCCGTGTACATGAAAGAATGAATGGGGCCATGTATTGTGAGATTTTGAGTGCAAACCTCCTCCCATCAGCAAGGGCATTGAAGATGAAACGTGGCTGGGTCTTTCAGCATGACAATGATTCCAAACACAACGCCCGGGCAATAAAGGAGTGGCATCATAAGAAGCATTTCAAGGTCCTGGAGTGGCCTAGCCAGTCTCCAGATCTCAACCCCATAGAAAACCTTTGGAGGGAGTTGAAAGTCCGTGTTGCCCAGCGACAGCCCCAAAACATCACTGCTCTAGAGGAGATCTGTATGGAGGAATGGGCCAACATGCCAGCAACAGTGTGTGACAACCTTGTGAAGACTTGCAGAAAACGTTTGACCTCTGTCATTGCCAACAAAGCATATATAACAAAGTATTGAGATGAACTTTTGATATTGACCAAATACTTACTTATTTTCCACCATAATTTGCAAATTCTTTCCAAATCAGACAATGTGATTTGTCTGGATTTGTTTCCACATTTTGCCTCTCATAGTTGAGGTATACCTATGATGACAATTACAGGCCTCTCATCTTTTTAAGTGGGAGAACTTGCACAATTGGTGGCTGACTAAATACTTTTTTGATCCACGGTGTGTGTATATATACACTGCTGTAGCAGTCACATTACCAATGTGAAATGAGCATACTGAAGCTGGCCAGGAAATTGTTGAATGGTGCAAGGATGAATAGAAATGTGTATGCATATTATTATATTATGCAGATTTAAGGAAAGACTAGCATGTATAAAAGATAGAAGGTAGATCTTGTATCCTTCTGGACTCAAAGAATTGACACCAACCTTCATGAGGCACCCCAGATGGATATTACCAAGTGCTTGATGGGGTATGGGTAGCTGCCAGTGTCCTGGCACAGGAAGTCCTATTGTTGTACACTGATACTGGTGCGCGGTACTTTTATTGTGTCCTTGAGACATCACTATATAATATTACTGTAACTTTAAAGCTGAAGTGGCCAGTTAGGGCATATGACAAGTACCCCACTCCCTTGTATACCATTACTTTATGGTGAGCTGGGTCCGCTCCTTCTTTGTGGAGACACTCTAAAATAACTTTATTAGCTGCTTTAGGAAGAATCAATTTGACAAGCCATGGGACAGAGAATTCTCACTGCTGTGGGGTGATGTCGCTGACCTCAATATTTCAGGCCATTTCTCTCTGATTATCTCTGTTGCCATTATGTGCTTTCTTATTTATGTTTGAGACGTTTATTTTTCTGTATATTTATATATTTTTATTTTAAAAATAATAGGGTTAAGGGTGGGAAAGTCTTATTTTAATTTGTGTTTTTGTTTTTTTGTTTTTTAATGGTTATTGGCAAAAAAGCATTATTACTTGAGATTAGAGTTGGCTGCATTCAGGAATTCTAATTACAGATGAATAATTTGAAACAACAAAAATATATTATGATAACTTATATATAATTTAGGCTCTATACCTGTTATTTGGATTGGGCAACTGGTTATTATGTTAGGATTGTCATATAGACCAGCAACAGCCAGAGAGCCTGACATTGCCCCAGTATGCAGCATATTCTTTTTCTTTACTTTTAAAAGGGGGTTTCCACTTTCAGAAATGTTGAATTTTTATGTCTAATGGCAGAGTCAGCATTTACTAAGTAAAATAATGCTGTGATTTTTGAGCCTCTTCTGTATTTCCCTTATCTCCCATATGTCATACCTTTTTTATGGCTGCTTGACAGAGTTGCTTACTCATTGCCTTTTGATATACCACAGCTTAGCTTGGCCTTGTGCCTGTGTATACAGCGTTACACACACACACACACACACACACACACACACACACACACATACATATATATATATATATATATATATATATATATATATATATATAAATAAAACCACAGCTGCCTTATTACAGAGCAACATAGACAACTTACCTAGACAGATCTCAGAGAGATATTGAAAAATCAAAACACAGATCAGTGTGCTGTGCTTAAGTAAATGGTATTCATGTACAATCTAAATGTGGTTTATATATTGGGCCTGGTTCACATGGTGCGATTTTAAATGCTACTTGAGTTTCACTGAATCACATGACAATTGTTTTTTCAATGGTGTCCTTTCACATAGAGCTGGGCGATTTTGGCCCAAAAAAAAAACACGATTCGAATCAAGTTTTTTTTGATGGACATTGCGGCGTGCCAGAGTTTTTAGGCGAGGCCGCGGCTTCGGCCTAGTCCGCCGCGATCCTGGGAAAAGGCCTCGGACTAGGCCAAAGCCGCGGCCTCGCCTAAAAAATACTGCCAGCAGCTTGCCACAATCCTGGGAAAAGGCCTAGTCCGCAGTGTCCGGCCTCGCGGGCCTTTTCCTGGGATTGCGGCGAGCTGCGGGCAGGATTTTTTAGGCAAGGCTTCGGCTTAGTGTGCGGAGCACCGATCCTATGTAAAAAAACAATTGATTTGGTCAAAATCTGAATCAATTTGACCTCGCAACTCGATTCACGATTCAAAACGATTTTTTTCCCCAGCCCTACTTTCACATCAATGCAATGCAACTTTGGGGGAGGGTCCTGTGCTACTTTGGTGCTATGTAGTGCAATTTTTTTGTGCCCTATAGACTTCAGTGAAAATGCATGAAAAAAACACATCACTTGTGTTTGATGCGATTCCTGTGCGTTTCTCCCCCCCCCCCCCCCCAACTCCAGAAGGCGTAGTAGCAGGCAAATTGCGTCCAAAAAGACACCAGGTAGTACCTGATCGCATTGGAAATTTTATGAACTTACAGTTGCACTAGTGTGAACCACGCCTTAAGGTAAATTCTAGAAGTATTCTGTTATAATCTGTATATACACTTTTTATGTATTACTGTTGTTTTTGCAATACAAGCTTCAACACTCACACTGATATTTAAATGAAGAAAAGAATACAAGAGCATCTGTCTTTAAGGCTTGGTTCACACTTGCAGGCACGACAGACCATTCATTTGAAAGGGCTGCTGTGCCCGTGCAAATTGCGGCCTACAAAAAACGCATAGGTGTGAACCTAGAGTAACTGAGTGTTTGCCCAGGTTCACACTGGACTGCGGGAATGAAGCCGTGCGAGTTCAGCCCGCTTGTCAGTCCCGATTTCGGACACGTTTTCAGAGACATCTGTGCAGTTTTCTGCACAGCTGTCAATGTATAAATCGCGGCCCGAAATCACAAGAAGTCGTACAGAAACTCATTTTTGAAATTGGTGCAAAGCCGATTGGGACAGTGCAAATGCCGCTGATTTGACATGTCAAAACGCACCAGTGTGAACCTGGGCTTAAAGATAGACATATTGCTATGGCTTTTCTAAACATCTTTGAGAAAGAAAGCTGACACTTTTGTGCTTTAGACAAAGCTTTTTTTTTTTACAGTTTTTTTGCTTTTTGCTGGAAGTGGAAACCCTCTTAAGAAGAATTTACTTGTTTAATTTGTAGAGTTAGTGTAGCTCTTTCAGAGTACGATCCTGCTGCTTTACGTCTGCCAATTAGAAACCTCCATTTCTGATTTGATCATGTGTTTTAGGCTTCAGATTTACCCTATATAATTTTAGACCAATTCACCAAAACAAATGAAAGGACATGGAGGTCCATAGCAGTCCTTTTGCTGTGGTCTAACTTCCCAGTATTTGCACTTTTTATATGGCAGTTTATAAATGCATCATTATGTACAACCCACTATAGTAAGACTAGCATACCTGCTAATCAGCATCTTGTAAACATCCTAAACCATTTTATGGTCCTGCTCTAAATGATTTAATTAAAAAAACTTTTTGTTCTTTTTTTTTATTTTGATGGCCAAATTTATACGTCTAGAACAGACTGCTCATTCAGATGGAAGGTGTTAATCTTCCTGTCCTTCCACTTAAGTCCGTGTATTCATTTCTCAATGCTGAAGCTTGGGAGTACAATGAGGGCTTTTTTGACTTGCACACAACATACGCTATGACATATTACAATTAATTTTGCAGCAATGCTTTCATACTGTGGCTTCCACTAGCGGTGACTTCATTGACAGAAGGAAGGTTACATTTTAATCATTATCTTTATTTATTCCCCTAACCTTTTTTCTGGCAGTGAACCATCACCCTTTCTGCTGCAGTGCAGACTATGGCTTATAATGCCAGCTGGGGTGTGAGTCCTATTTCAGGTGTAGCATCTGTGTGTTCATCAGACACAAGTGCACAGTACTTATTCTGCATTAAAATCTCATGTATTGAACATTTTTCATCTAATATATATGTGTGTAAATAAATATAGTGAATGGTATTTATTTTTCTGAACATTTTAAAGTCCTTTCTAAGTGTATTTTATATTGTTTGAATAAAGCATTTTCATGTAAATGGTGTATTGGTTTCCTAACTAGAACTATGAATAATGGTTAATGTGTATGTCCAGCAAAAGCTTTTGTTTTCAGTTTTGAATAGAGCGGGGAAGGGTTGGAACACAAACTGGGTTTTTACTGCTATTTGGAACTTTGTTAGATATTAACGTGGAAGTAAAAGTCTTATTTTTTTACTTGCACATTTTAGGAGATATTCAGAGTGCATGCAGCTGGTGACGTCATCGGCGCATGCGCTCTAAAGGTCTGGCTTACTGTGCCGGACCTTCAGAGCCTGTGCCGCAAACGGCGGCTCATGCGCGGGAGTGACATCACGGCTCCAGGCCACTCGCAGCACCAGAGCCCACAAACCTGGAAGAAACACCGGGGAAGATGTCAGTAGTGTGCGGGCACCGCTTGGAGGGCTTCATTCTAAAGTAAGTATTACATAATGAGCTAGGATGCCATGCATCCTATCTCATTTATGCCTCTTCTTCTTTCTTTCTTCTTTCTTTCTTCTTCCTTCTTGCGTTTTTTCTTTCTTCTTCCTTCTTGCGTTTTTCTTTCTTCCTTCTTCTTCTTCCTTCTTGCGTTTTTCTTTCTTCCTTCTTCTTCCTTCTTGCGTTTTTTTTTATTTTTTTTTTTTCTTTCTTCCTTCTTGCGTTTTTTCTTTCTTCCTTCTTGCGTTTTTTTATTTTCCAACCAGGGTTTACAACCGTGTTAAGGTTGTGTTGGCATGGATTTAACCACACAGGAAGTAAGGGAAAATCTATCATCGGGCATAGATGGCAATAAAATACTGATGGTATAAAGAAATATTGATTGGACAAGCCATACTGTTTAAGAGTATCAAAGGTTGCGAGAGTACCCTCCCAACAAATATGGTCAAGCGTTTTTATGCCCTTTTGATGATCCGTGTCAGGTCAGGGATAGATTGAAATTCTGGGAGTACAGTGTTTAACCATAAGGGAGTGCATGGAGACCACCGGTCAGGGCTGTCTTGGCGTTTACAAACTAGTAGTTGCCACGCTTTTATCACTGCTTTCATAGAAAGTGTAAGAGAAAATGGTGATTTAATTCCTCTAAACAGTGCATTCCTCAATGATTCATATGACCCTAGGTAGGCCACTTCCAGGACCACTGAGGCATTGGAGTAATCTGAAGTTACCCAGTTATGTGCATGTGAAAGTAGGGCAGGATAGAAATATTTGTGAAGGCCTGGACAGGCCAGTCCTCCCTAAGTCCAGGGCCTCCGAAGAATCAATTTGTTGAACCTGGGGGGCATAGAGTTCCAAAGGAAAAAAGAGATAATGGAATCAAATTTCTTAAAGGATTTAGGGATCCTAGTTGGGGAATGTCGAATTATGTATAACAATACTGGAAGAATTGTAATTTTAAGCAGATTTATTCAGCCGATTAATAACAGAGGTAGATGATATCATGCTTTTAACTTGGATTTAAGAATGGCTAATTGGGGGTAAAGATTCAGTTTTGATATAATCTGATACATTGGGGCTAATGGTGATCCCTAAATGGTGTATCGAGGAGGACCAGGACAGGGGGAGTGAGGGGTCAGCCATCAGTTCAGCTTGTGCATCTATAGGTAAAATCTGCAATTTCTCCCAATTTACCTTAAAAAGCAAGCCAAGATGGCAAGGGTCTCCTGGACTGAGGGTTCCGGATCATTGAGAAAGAGCATCAGGTCATCGCGTAAAGGGTTACTTTTTCAATAATTGAGCCAATTTGTATACCTTCTACAGCGCTGCACCGTCTAAGGGCAGTGGCAAGGGGCTCCATCGCCAGAGCAAAGAGGATGGGGAGAGGGGGCACCCCTGCCTCATTCCTCCGCGAATGACACAGAAAGCCTGCCACCCAACCTAATTTGTGCCGCTGGGGATTTGTACAATATACTGACCCACTGGTAGAAGGTAGGGCCAAACCCATAAGCCTTCAGGACCACTGACATATAGTACCAAATGTGTCAAAAGCTTTTTCTATAGCCAAAGCCACCATTTTTCAAGTATGAGAGGATGTGAGTTTCAGGTGTGTGAGCACTCGCCTTATATTAACATCTTTAGCCTTTCCCGGCATAAATCTACCTTTTGTCTATGTCTAATAGTAAGGGTAGAACTCTGACTAGCCTGGTGGCAAGAACTTTTGCCAAAATTTTAAGGTCATAGTTTAAAGTGATATTGGCCTGTAGGATGTACAGAACTTTGGGTCTTTACCCGGCTTAGGGATAAGGACTATGTGGGCTTGGTACATTGTATGGGGGGTAAGGAACCAGTTTTAAGGCAGTGAGCATAAAGACACTGGAGTTTAGGGGAGACCGTCTGGGCCTAGGGGTTTTAGAAGGAGGAAGAGAGTAGATAGCCCTGATTTCTACGCTTGAAATGGAGGCTGCTATCTACTCTGGTGTCAGAGGGCAAAGACCCCATGGAGAATATCTACATGGGTGATGCACGGAGGTTGACTGTAAACCGTTTAAAAAAAATTCGCACAACTCTTAAGCCTCGTACCCACGATCGGATTATCCGGCGGCAATTGTGTGATGACCTGTTGTCGGATAATCTGACCATTTGTATGCTCCATCGGACAACTGTCGGATTTTCCGCCAACAAATGTGGGATAGCATGCTTTAAAATTGTCCGCCAACAAATGTGTTTTGTCGGATTATCCGATTATGTGTACACAAGTCAGTTGGACAAAACGTCAAAGTACAAACATGCATGCTCAGAAGCAATGCCAACCATAACACAACATTAGCAGAAGTTGCCCAAAGGGTGGTGCTAAAGAGCTGAAAAACCACGTAGTTTCGTCTTTGTTGGCCGACAATTCTTTGCCGTTTGTATGCAATACAAGTTCCTGGCCAGCGCCCTTCGGACAAAAGTCCTACACTTTGTCTGCAGAAAATCCGAACGTGTGTATGAGGTTTTATAGGATAGGGTCAGGGTCTGAAATCAGGCCTCCTGCCACCACCTGCAATTCAGAGACTAAAGTTTGATAGTGTGGGTCTGCCACCAGGCTAGCCAGAAGATGGCCATTTTTGTCCCTCAATTTAAAAATTTTGCCTGCCAACAAGATAAAGAAAGTTTGGGTGAGGGAGGTATATTGTAGTTTCACGTCTCTCCTAGCTTGAGACAGAGTAAGATTAGGCTTCTGGTGCGGTGCTCTGCAAAGGACTCGGCCGCTGCAGCCTTGAGATTCTCCAATTGCAATGTTACTGAGGTATATTCAGATCTGGCAGCTTTAATGGCTGAAATGTAATTACCTCGCCTTGTCGCCTTAAAGACATCTCACACCATGTCTGGAGGAGCTGAGTCTGTGTTAGTGTACCAGTAGGAGTCTATTAAAGTGGCACTCATCTCCATTACTTTTTTTGTTCTGAACCCAATGTAGGCCAATCTCCAGGTCCCTGGGTCCTTCTGTCACCTATAACATAGGTACAATTCCAATGGAGAATGGTCAGAGAGTCCTGCTGGAAGATAGGAGGCCTTGGATAATTCAGCTTGTACTGATGAGCTACCAAAAGCAAGATAAATTCTGGAACTTTGGAACTCTGGATTTATGGATCGCAGATAAATGCGAGAAGGTTTATGTGGTTGCATGCTTCCATTGCCAGAGAAATCCGTTAAGGCAAAAGTATCCACCCAATGTGTTAGGTCTGGCAGTGGCGTAGTGTGGGGGGTGCAGGGGGTGCCATTGCCCCGGGCGCAATATCTAGAGTGGCGCAGAAGTCCAGACTCCCGTCATTCCGATTTCCGATTCGGGGCTCCAAACCTGGGAGTACAGAGTGTACCACTGTCTGGGCCCGCCTCTGCCGCTCTCTGTTTCTGTGCTACTAGCCTACTGCTGTCGGAGCTTCCCCAGCTGTCCGGCCTCAGCGATGGACACCCTCTGCGATTGGCTGCACTCAGACATGTGTAGGCATGTTGGCAGGCAGAGCTGGCTTTGGCGGGTGATCGCGGCTTGCTCCCGCCTAGCTGTCCAGGACAGGTCTCATCGCTGGCTGTGCCTGGGCAGGCTTCCACCACACGCCACAGTCCACATGGGAGATGAGAAGAGCCCAGGTGACGGAGTGGTTGCTGTGTACTGCCGTGTGCCAGGCCGGGCTGGCTGGAGACAAGCAGGCTCAGCAGTGAATGGGAAACGGATCATGTAGGATGGGGATGGCCAGGGTGACACATTCTCTGCCAGGCTGAAATAAGATGGAGGGAGGAAGTTTATCTAAAGTGCCGCTCTTCTACCACTTCTGGGACACCTCA
Organism: Rana muscosa; assembly: GCA_029206835.1. Classification (NCBI taxonomy): domain Eukaryota; kingdom Metazoa; phylum Chordata; class Amphibia; order Anura; family Ranidae; genus Rana; species Rana muscosa. Next base: position 431,866,331 of record CM055120.1, on the reverse strand, counting down.
CATCCTGGGAGAATCATAATTGCCTACATCTACCAAGAGCTTTCTGTCTGGCATGTGCTTCATACATGGGGGGTCAGTGTATATCTAGTACATGGGGGGGGGGTCAGTTTGTGTGTGTGTGTGTGTATGTATGTATATATACTGTATATATCTATAAAGTACATGGGGGATTCAGTATATACAGTACATAGGGGGGGTCAGTGTGTATGTGTGTGTGTATATATATATATATATATATATATAGTACATGGGATGATGGTGTGTGTGTGTGTGTATGTGTGTGTGTATATATATATATATATATATATTATAGGGCAGTGTGTATATATAATACATGAGGGTGGGGGTGCAGTTTATGTATAATACATTGGGGGGGTCAGTATATATCATACATGGGGACTAGTGTATATATAATATATGGGGAGTCGGTGTACATATATAAAATTCAGTGTATTTAAAATATATGGGGGTAGTGTATATATAATTTATGGGGGTTAGTGTGTGTGTGTATATATATATATATATTATATGGGGGGTGGTGTGTATATAATTTATGGGGGGTAGTGTGTATATAATTTATGGGGGGTCATGTATATATCATTTATGGGGGTTAGTGTGTGTGTGTGTATATAATATATGGGGAGTAATCTATATAATTTATGAGGGGGTAGGGCGTATATAATTTAGGGAGGGTAATATGTATATAATATATTGGAGTTAGTGTGTGTATATATAATACATGGGTTTAATGTCTATAAAATTCATGGGGGTCAGTGTAAGTATAATATATGGGGGTAGTGTATATATAAAACATGGGGTGAGGGAGGGCAGTGTGTAATACATGGGGTGATGGGGGGGTCAGTGTATACATAATACATGGGGGGGGGGGGGCGTGACACAGATGCATTTTGTGCATTTTTTTTTAATTACATACATGTGCTTATGGGGTAAGGGGTTTAATACTGTACTGAAAGTACATGGGTTAGGGGGCGCAAATTACTTGACTTGCCCCGGGTGCTGACAACCCACTCTATGCCACTGAGGTCTGGACAAGCATTATGTTATGGATTGGAGGTATCCAACGTCATATTCAAAATGTAGTTATAATCCCCTCCGAACAGAATATTATTATTATTATACATGATTTATATAGCGCCAATAGTGTACGCAGGATATGAGTAGTCTGGAAGGGGTCCAGTTTTTCAGGCAAAAATACATTGATAAAGGCCCACATTATAAGGACCTGCCGGCCTGAAACTGAACAATAAAACAACAGCCTACTACTTAGCCGTGACCACAACATAACAAGGCTTCGTAGTTTGTTCCCAAAACTAAAATGTGAAGCGTCTGCTACTAAGACCAAGAGAAAGTCATAGGTCCACAGAGGCAACTTCATCAGGCAGCCAGGATGTCCTCTTGAGTGGACAGCTTGTGAGAGTGGGGGGTCCCAACCTCTCAAAAAGTAAATTGAGAAGCATGTGGGAGCATGGGCGTCCGCAGGTAGGGGCAAGGGGGGTCAAGTGCCCCCCCCCCTGGCAGGGCTGGTGCTACCTATAGGCAGGTGTGCATATCAATCGGGGGGCACCGCGATGCATGTCCCAGGGCCGTCACATACACAACATGGAGTGTGTGTCAGGAGTGATGGCGTTTGTGGCCCCTGAGCTGGGGGGAGGCAGCATGGCCAGTAGCTGTAAATACAAAGCTCTCCCGCAGCTGCCTGTTACCTTTCACATGCCGCAGACAGCGTCTGCTAATGCTCAGCCTGACCAGATCACTAATGATTTATCTCCTCTCCTCCTCCTCGGCTCGGACTGACAGCTGTGTGTGCTCTACCTAGACATGTGTGAGAGGCCCAGCGCTCCCTTCTAGATAGGGGCCCGAGAACACCCACCATATGGGGCCCAAGCCTCATCTGAGCTGCTTGACATCTGCAGCAGTTGTTGGAACCTTCCATCTGCCTTTTCTGGGGTTAGTAATCCATTTAATTCTCTCTAATGTTTTCTGAAGCTTGCAATATGGAAATTTATTGGAGGGGAGTTCTCCATACTAATGATTGTGTGTGTATGGGGATGTAATGTATCTGGGTGTAATATGTGTGTATGGCGATTGTGACAAACCCTCTGTCCTCAAACAGATCTAGGTCAGCCGTCAATGCTTCCTCTGTCCAGAACCAGCACCATTCAAGATTCTTTAGCCCCCCCAGTCAACAGACAACTCCTCAGTGTAGGGTAAAAACCAACAGACTCCTTTATTCAAGCACATGTTATACAGATCCCACTTCAAAACACTTCCCCCCACCCTTGGAAAACAGTTAAACTGTCCAATGACAATGGACACACAGGTCAGGTGTGTTCAAACTTCTCATCAGTAAACAGTCTTAGCAGGGGGGCTGCTGGAGGAATCCCCCCTCCCTCTTTCCTCACAGCAAGACACTTACACATCCCATAATAGTTGAGGCAGACAGCCACAATAGACAATAGAATACAGTCCCACCCCAAACCATCCCAGCAAATAGTCCAACACAACATAATGAGACAGCACACATTATATATACGCATTGAGTCTGACTAGCACAGATCATAGTGGGGTTCTCATTCACCCTGTGCCCCTATTAAAGACATAGGGTGATTTACACATAAGAGGGCCTGGGGAAGCTGGACACGGAGCCTCCAGAACTCTCCAGGGCAAGCTGAGCCGCACAAACCCCCGACCCAAAGTCTCTCCTGTCACAGGGATGTAATGTAATCTCAGTGTAATATGTGTGTATGGGGGTGTAATGTATCTGTGTGTATGGGGATGTAATATATCTGTGTGTATGGGGGTGTAATGTGTGTGTATGGGGGATGTAATGTATCTGGTTGTAATCTGTGTGTATTGGGATGTAATGTATCTGTGTGTATGGGGGTGTAATGTATATGTACTTTGTCCGCAGTCTCTGACCATCTCCTGTACTAAGTCTGCAGTCTCTGACTGTCTCCTGTACTACATCTGCAGTCTCTGACTGTCTCCTGTAGTATGCCTGCAGTCTCTGACCGTGATGACATTGTCGAAAAGGGGCGGAGCATGGGTGACCTTAAAATTATGCCCCCCCTGAAAAAAGTTCTGCGGACATCCATGTGTGGGAGTAACTGGTCTTAGGGAAAAAGTCTCCCCTTCCCTCAGAAAAGAGTACTGCTGGGAAAAAACGAAAAAAAACAACAACACAGATACCTAGTCTTGCACCACAGATCCAGCATTACAAGGAGGGCTTTCAGGAGGGGCTGTATTGTGCAATAAGAGATAGTTTGGAGTCCATCAAGGTGGTGCCGGGTATGGTTATATGCAGTAACAATATTGGAGTTAAAAGGTAGATGTGTTAGGCCCTGAAGTAGTCAGATTAACAAAAGAAATGGAGAGCGAAAAAAAAAGGGGGTCAAAAACAATAACAGGAACCTCACCAAGAGTCAGAATTAACTTGTCGTTCCACACCGCAGAGTGTTAGGATCCCGTCCTCGTCATCTTGAGGCGAGTCAAAGAACCTCACTGTTCCTCCATGTGGAACACGTAGGCGGTTGGGGTAAAGCATGCTATTGGGTATGTCACTTGTGCGGAGCCTCTTGCCTCTTCTTTTGGCGCTCTGGGGAGAAATCTAGGAATAGATGCACCATCGAGTCTTGATAGGGAAGTTCAGGGTGTTTTCTGGCTTCACTGAGGATCCTGTAATTGAGAAATGTTATCTAGGAAGGGCCTGGGCGAGGCGCCTGGGATGCATCGACCAGTAAGTACCCTATGGGCATGTTCCACTACATACTGTAGTTTGGGGATACTTCGGTGAGACCAAGAAGCTCCTTGAAGAAGGCCTTGGCAAACTCCGTAGGATGATTTTGCTCGGCACCTTCTGGGAGTCCCAGTACCTGCACATTGTTGCAGCGTCGTCAGTTCTCGGCATCATCAGACCTCGCCACCAGCATAAAAACAGTCTGTTGGAGTGACTGTTTGGTCTGGGAATGTTGGGTTGTAACATCCTCTGTAGTGGAAATGCAGGATTCTGTCTCACTCAGCCTCCCTCTGATTTTGTCTAGGTCGTTGCAGATAAGATTGCATTCTTCAGCCAGATGATCAATTCTTACCAGCAAGGAGGATTTACTCTGTTCGATAGCTTGGAGGATAAGGGCAGCGTCAGGTTCCTGGGGCTGTGCCGCAGGAGGCGCAGCATGCTCCTGTTACCCCAACATATCCATTTCTGCAAGAAGAGTTTGCAGCCTGTGTGCCAAGATGGAGTCGGCACACGTGGCCGTCGGGCTCCCTGTTTTTTGTTCGGAGTAGGTGCAGTGGATCAACTCTTTGAGAGCATCGCAGGGTGCTCCTGGGTCTGGTGTGCAGGCAGAGAGCTACGCTAGGGGCCTGGTAATCACCAGATTTGTGTGTAAGGGAGCAGGATAGTTCAGGATGTCCCGGAGCTCCCTTCTCAAGTGTCCGCTGGGCTCTACATCCGGTCACGCTTCCAAGAGCAAGTCTTTTAAGAAATCTTAAAGGGCTGCATTAAAAATACACAATTCATTTAAATAATATGCTAGGAGGACGACCTAAGCCTGACTGTGAAGTAGTAAAATTTAGATTTACAAAGAAAAAACGAAATTGGTGTGAAATTACATTTCTTAGCTGCTTCATTCAATTTTGTAATTGAATCGGGCAAGCTTCCCCTCAACATCCATACCAGACCTTTATCCTACACACTTTAATACATCCTACAGATGCACCACTATACAGGCAAGTTTAAGCAAGCATATTACTTAAGGCTCCATTCACACCTAGGGGATTTGAATTGCAGGGGGAATCACAGCGATTCTGCCTGCGATTCCATAATTGCAGCGGGACGTGTTTGCGATGCCATTATTTCCCAATGATACCCTAAACATGATACGTGCACAAAGCTTGTCGCTCAAAAAGAGTAGGAGATTCTTTTGGGCGGCAGCGTCATGTATTGCGATTTCCTGTGATTGCAGCACGATTTATCAATCCAAACTCTCATCGCAATTGGGGTGCCACCGTGCCATTAGGAAGTAATAGCATCGAAATTGCATTCCGCATTTTGCAGTGATTCCGCCCGTGATTCAAATTGCCCTGGTGTGAATGGAGCCTAAAGGAATTGTGCATTTATTTTATTTTGTGCTTGCCATATTCCGAAAAGGTACCCTTTCCCATGTTGAAGGCATTTGGCATTGTATAGTTCAGAAGGGGGGGCTGCATACTCCCCCCCCCCCACCTTTCTTGGCCAGCCAGGCTGTATACTTGGATAATGATCTGGTATGGGTTTTGAAAGGAACTATAGGCATGTTTTTCTTGTTTTTTTTCTTGGGGTAGCCCCCTAAAACCTATATCATAATCTACAGTGGGGAAAATAATTATTTGATCCCCTGCAGAATTTGTAATTTAGCCCACTTACAAAGAAATGAAGGGTGTATAATTAATATCATAGCTGTATTTTAAATGATGGTGACAGAATATTAACCAAAAATCCAGAAAAAACACCTTACAAATGTTATAAATTGAGTTGCAGTTCAGTGAGTAAAAGTAGGATTTTTAAAACAGCTTACCTGTAAAATCCTTTTCTTGGAGTACATCACGGGACACAGAGCGGCATAGTCATTACTATGTGGGTTATATAGAATTACCTTCAGGTGCTGGCACTGGCAACTTCCAAAACAGGAAGTACCCTCCCCTATATAAGCCCCTCCCATCCGGGAGCACCTCAGTTTTGTAGCAAAGCAATACGTGTCCCCAAAAGAGGGGTGGGAGCTCTGTGTCCCGTGATGTACTCCAAGAAAAGGATTTTACAGGTAAGCTGTTTTAAAAATCCTACTTTCTTGTTCATACATCACGGGACACAGAGCGGCATAGTCATTACTATGTGGGACGTCCCAAAGCAATGCCAAATGAGGGGGGGGATATACCATACATAAGCTGGGCGCCATCAGGCATGAGGATCTTTTGCGGCCTGCAACACACTGCGCCCAAAGGCGACATCCTCCTGACTTCTAACGTCCACCTGGTAGAACCTAGTAAACGTGTGTACTGAAGACCATGTTGCGGCCTTACAAATTTGAGCCAGGGAGGCCTGGTGATGCACTGCCCATGAAGTTCCAACTGCTCTCGTGGAGTGCACCCTAACTTTGAACGGAGGCGGTCTACTTCTCAAGCCATAGGCTTGTATTATGACCTGTCGAATCCACTTGGCTAAAGTAGATTTTGATGCTGCCTGACCCTTTCTGGGGCCTTCCGGCAGAACAAACAAAGAATCCGTTCTACGAATCTGAGCAGTGGCTTTTAGATAAGCTTTAACTGCTCTTACTACATTCAAAGAATGCAATAACTTTTCCTCTACCGAGCTCGGTTTGGGGAAAAAGAAGGAAGAACCACATCCTGGTTCAAGTGAAACCTCGATACCACCTTAGGAAGAAAGGCTGGGTGAGGACGTAATACTACTCTGTCCTCATGAATAACCAGATATGGCTCCTTACAGGACATGGCGGCTAATTCTGACACTCTTCTAGCCGAGCATATGGCTACTAAAAATGTCAATTTTCTGGTGAGTAGAACCAAGGAAATGTGCCGCAAAGGTTCAAATGGCTGCTTCTGCAGAACCGACAGAACCAAATTTAGATCCCATGGGCATATGGGAGCTTTAATCGGTGGAATAATACGAGTCACCCCTTGCATAAAGGATTTGACAAGTGAATGCATAGCCAGGGGCCTTTGAAATAGTATTGATAAGGCCGAAACCTGACCCCTGATAGTACTTAAGGCAAACTTCCTGTCTACAGCCCACTGTAGGAAGTCCAGAATTCTGCCTATAACGTACTTACGTGGATGCCACTTTCTGACCTCGCACCAAGTGATGTACGCCTTCCAAACTTTATAGTAGATCTGCCTGGATACAGGCTTCCTGGCATTGATTATAGTTGATACCACAGAGTTAGAGAGACCTCTCTTCTTTAAGATGTGGGATTCAATAGCCAGGCCGTTAAACTTAGAGTTAGTAAGGAAGGGTGGTATATCGGCCCTTGCGAAAGCAGGTCCGGACGACGTGGAAGGGTCCAAGGACTCCCCACAGACATTTTGATGATCTCCGCGTACCAGGCCCTTCGGGGCCATGCTGGAGCCACCAAGATCACCGGCTTCTTTTCCAACCTGACTCTGCGAAGGAGTCGAGGCAACAATTGTAGCGGAGGGAATGCATATATCAGTCTGAACTGATTCCAAGGGAACACCAGAGCATCCGAGCCGCAAGCGAGGGGATCCCTTGTCCGGGAGACAAATCTGTCCACCTTTGCGTTGAATCTGGATGCTAGCAGATCTACATCCGGTGTTCCCCACCGCTGACATATTGCTCGGAAGACCTCGGGATGAAGGGACCACTCCCCTGGGCATAACTGTTGGCGACTTAGAAAGTCCGCCTTCCAATTCTCCACCCCTGGAATGAAGACAGCTGACATACATGGGACATGCTTTTCTGCCCATTCCAGGATGTGACTTACTTCCCTCTGGACTGCACGACTCCTGGTGCCTCCCTGATGATTGATATATGCCACTGCTGTGGCATTGTCTGATTGAATTCTGACAGGGGACCCTTGGAGTCTGGATGCCCAGGCTACTAAGGCATACCGGGCTGCTCGTATCTCTAAGAGATTGATGGGCAGGGTTTTTACTACATTTGACAATCTGCCCTGGAGAGACCATTGCTCCAGTACTGCCCCCCAGCCTATAAGGCTGGCATCTGCAGTGACCACCTTCCAGGATATCGGACTGAAGGGTTTTCCCTTCTGGAGATTCTGGGGGATCAACCACCAGCAGAGACTCTTCCGAACGGAAGGGGACAAAGCCATCGGGAAGTCTAGAGCCTGAATTTTTCCGTTCCAGGCTGACAATATGGCCCTCTGTAAATTCCTTGAGTGGAATTGGGCGTATGGCACAGCTTCGAATGATGCTACCATCTTTCCTAGCAGCCTCATGCACAGGCGTATGGACGGCTGTCTTTTTGCACAAAGCAGACGGACCAAGCCCCTCAAAGAGGATACCTTGTCTAGAGGTAAGAAAATCTTCCTCTGGTCTGAATCCAGCCGTAGCCCTAGATATACCAGGTTTTTCACTGGCTGTAGGGCTGACTTGTCCAGGTTGATGACCCAACCGTGAGATTCTAGATACTTGATTGTATCGACAATTACCACTTCTAGCTTGGCAACTGAGTGGTCCATCAACAACAGGTCGTGTAGGTATGCCATTATCGTTACACCTTGTGTACTTAGATCGGCCAACAGTGGGGCCAGAATTTTTGTGAACACTCGTGGTGCTGTAGCCAGACCGAATGGTAAGGCTCTGAACTGAAAATGGCGCCCTTCTACTGCAAAGCGTAGAAATTTTTGATGACCTGGAAAGATGGGAACATGCAAGTAAGCATCTTTGATGTCGATCGAGGCTAACCATTCCTCCCCCTGTAGGGCAGCGGTGACCGATCGGATCGACTCCATCCGGAAGGACCGGACGTTTAGAAATTTGTTTAGACTCTTTAGGTCCAATATGGGTCTTATGTCCCCGTTTGGTTTCGGGACTGTGAAAAGGTTTGAGTAGAAACTCAACCCCCACTCTTCCATAGGAACCTCCATAATTACTCCTTGGAGCAATAGTTGTTCTAACGCCACTAGGAGACACCTTCTTTTCAGAGGGTCTTTTGGCATGCCTGACCACATAAAATGGGAAGGAGGAGACTCTTTTAACTCCAACTTGTATCCCCGAGTTACTGCGGAGAGCACCCATCTGTCTTTGATCGTCTCCCGCCAGGTCTCTGTGAACAACTGAAGTCTTCCCCCCACCCGTTTGAGTGGGGGCAGCCCTTCATAGGCTTGACTTGGAGGCTGGTTTAGTACCTCTTCGGATCCAGGGCTTTTTATTACCCTGTGACTGTCCCTGATTTTTACCTCCTGAGGTTGACCGAGGAGGCCGTCGGAACTGCTTAGTAGCAGACGTCCCAGGGATAGGAGAGGTAGTCCTCTTAAAAGACGGACCCCTAGACCTCTTTTTAATTGGTAAGAGAGTACTTTTACCACTGGAAATCTTCTGGATATATTTATCCAGGTCTTCGCCAAAAAGGCGTTCTCCATGAAATGGGAAGCTAAGAGCTTCTTACAGGGAGCCTCAGCAGACCAGTTCTTGAGCCACAGAAGCCTACGCATATGTACCAAAGACAGCGTGAGGCGGGAGGCTTGATGGATAGAATCCTTGATGGCGTCAACCGCAAAGCATAATGCTCTAGGCAGATCAGCCAGAGCCTGGGCCTGCTGGTCTGGCAAATCCCTCAGGACCATTTTCATTTGATCCTTTAAAGCTTGGCAGACCCCAATAGCTGCCACTGCTGGCTGTGGAAAAAGCAGATTTTAATAAAGATTCCAATTTTTTATCTACTGGATCTTTGAACATTTGAACATTATCTACTGGACATGTCAGTGATTTGTTCACAGAAGAAATGGCTGCGTCCACCGTAGGAACATTCCATCTCTGGGTGAATTTTTCCTCCATGGGATAGATCACCTGAAATTTCTTAGGTGGAACAAATAGTTTATCAGGATGTTCCCAGTCCTGGTATATAAGTCCTTCCAATAATGGATGAATTGGAAAGGAGCAATTAATCTGGGGAGCTTTTAGGGACCCCAACGAGGAGACAGCAGTAGTTGATGGTTCAACAAGAGGCATTTTAAATGCAGATCGAACCATGTCAGTTAGGGTCTGGACCCACAATCTTTCAGTCTGTGATGCTGAAAATGGTTCATCTACTGTCGATTCCTCAAAAACAGAGTTAACCTCCTCCTGATCCCCTTCAGGTAGGTCAGTCCCTTCCTGGGACTGTTGCTCTGCCAACAGGCACTCTAATGGAGGGGATGGAGATCTGGCGCGCTTTCTTTCCTGTAGAGAAGAAGCGATCAATGCTGCCAATCTCTGCTCCAATCCCTCCAGAGTTGAGGCAAAAACCTCCTCTGTTATATATGCAGGAGCAGGTGGACTGAGGACAGCCGCAGTACCTGGCACTCCCGGGGGTTCCTTATGGGTATTAACCTCTGATTTCTCAGGGGAGGAAGGTGCAGATGACTGCTCCAGATCCTCAGAGCCCGATGGAGACCCCCTACACTTCCTGAGAGGTATATCTCGGAGTTTTTTAGGCGGCATATTCCTTAGTTCAAAGCTGAGGTATTCCAGCCGCAATACACCCCTTTACTGAAATAGTCTAATGCAATTTGCTGCTATGTACATCAGTGGGTGTCTACTAATGCGTCTTTCTGGGGATGCCTGTATCAACCGCCCGCTGTAAGCCCCTATACCATGCTACCAGCTCCTTTTCATGCTCTGTGTCCATAGCAAGCAGCGTGGACTGAGTCCTTTTATCTTGCTGGGACGCCCGCACATGCGCAGAAGCGCTGGGCGCACAGAGCGCGTCATCCGCCAGGCTCCGCCCCCTTTTTTGAAGCTAAATCTTATAAAAAGAAAGCATGTGTGCGCGTGCGCGTGCACGTGTGCGCTCTTGGCGCCATGTAGGGAGAGGAGCCAGGGTCCCTGTTTCACCAGGACTCGGGGATGGAAGGAAACTACTTGGCAGCATGACAGAGGAATGCAGCTTCCCTGATAGAGAGCTCACTCATCTGCCTGGACTTTCACCATGGAAGGAATAGTCCCAAGAAAAAAAGACGTTCCACAGCGGCCTCTAGTGGACAAACACAGGTACCGCACTTTTGTCTTTTTTTTTTTAAAACCTCCTTTATGAAAAACATTTCTAGGTTTACAGTTTTTAAAACTTCCTTAGGCATATACAGCTATTAGCGGGAATACCTTTAGGTAACAGGCAGAAAGACATATTAGGCTTGGGGGTCCCCTCAATAGAACCAAGTTCCTGAGGGGCCCCCACTTACCTTTTCCCCGTCGCAGGACTTTGTTTGGTCCACAGAAGCCCAAACTTCACCTCTCACGGCAGGCATTGTACTAGACCTTCAGGGACCGGGTTCCCAAGGATTCCACTCCCCTGGACCTGTATAGCACCCTGCACAGATAGCCTCTTGGTTTTGGGTATGACCAGAGCTCTGGATCCCAGGGTCCAGCCCTCCTAAGAGAGGCATTACAGGCAAAACCCTGCTCTTCTCTGCAAGGCCCGGGTACCGACCGTTTAGCTATGAAGCTTTTTTGGTCGGATCCGGAATAGCTTGCTAAGGCCCAGAGAACCTGTACACAAGCCCAGATGAATACATGTTAACCTTGGCCAACACCTTAGACACTGGCAAAAAACTGAGGTGCTCCCGGATGGGAGGGGCTTATATAGGGGAGGGTACTTCCTGTTTTGGAAGTTGCCAGTGCCAGCACCTGAAGGTAATTCTATATAACCCACATAGTAATGACTATGCCGCTCTGTGTCCCGTGATGTATGAACAAGAAATAAGTATTTGATCCCCTACCAACCAACAATAATTCTGGCTCCCACAGGCCGGCTACAGTATATACTCATGTGGTACACAGATTAGTCCTGTCAATTTAAGAAGGTGCTCCTAACCACAACTCGTTATTTGTATAAAAGACACCTGTTCACAGGATCTATTCAAACCTCATTATCATGGGCAAGACCAAAGACCTGTCAAAAGACAAGATTGTAGACCTACACAAGGCTGGAATGGGCTACAAGACCACCAGTAAGAAGCTTAGTGAGAAGGAGACAACTGTTACGGCCCATACACACGATCAGACTTTTCGACAACAACGGTCCGACGGACGTGTTTTATCGGACAATCCGACCGTCTGTATGCTCCATCAGACAATTGTCTGGTTTTTCAACGCACAAATGTTCACTGTGCATGTTCTCAAACTTTCCGACAACAAATGTCCGATGGAGGATCATCCGATCGTGTGTACACAAGTCCATCAGACTAAAATCCAAAGTACAAACACACGTGCTCAGAACCAATGCTAAACATCAGACAAAAATAGCAGAAGTTGCCCAAAGGGTGTCGTTAAAGAACTGAAAAAACACGTGATTTGGTGATTGTTGGCTGAAAATGCTCTGCCGTGTGTATGAGGCTTTAGAGCGATTATTGCCAAATGGAAGAAATACAAAATAACCATCAATAGACCTCGGTGTGGAGCTTCATGCTTACCTGCATGGGGTAAGGATGATCATGAGAAAAGTGAGTGGTAAGCCCAGAACTACACGGGAGGAGCTTGTGAATGATCTCAAGGCAGTTAGGACCAGTCACAAAACAAACCATTGGTAGCACAATATGCCGCCATGGATTGAAATCCTGCAATGCCCGCAAGGTTCCCCTCCTCAAGAAGGCACATGTACAGGCCCATCTGAAGTTTGACAATGAACATCTAAATGATTCAGAGAAGGATTATGGGAAAGTTCTGTGGTCAGATGAGACCAAAATTTAGCTCTTTGGCATTAATTTGACTCGCCGTGTTTGGTGGAAGAAAAAATAGGATTCTTAAATTCACCGTAAAATCCTTTTCTCTGAGTTCATGGACGGACACAGCCTTAATTTTGACAAAGTGGGTATTAGCCTTCCTTCAGGCGTGACTAGGCAGAAAGTGTTAACAACTTCAAAGCTGAACAGCCCCGCCCAGGGGGTGGTCCTACTAGCTATATGCCTTCAGCCTGCACTAAGCAGATCAGTTCGTCAAAAAGTAGTACAAACTTAAAAAGGAGGGGTGGGTGCTGTGTCCGTCCATGAACTCAGAGAAAAGGATTTTACGGTGAGTATAAAAATCCTATTTTCTCTTTCGTTCATGGACGGACACAGCCTTAATCTTGACAAAGTGGGACGTCCCAAAGCAGTGTCAAAAACGAGGGGTGGGAACAGCATTAAAACAACTTCACCCCCAAAAAAAACAGAGCTCCTCAACGGAGGAGTTGTAACTCTAAAATGGCTGCCTGCAATACTTTGCGGCTGAAAGAAGCATCCGAAGTTGCACACACATCAACTTGTAAAGTTTAGTGAAAGTGTGAACGAAGGACCAGGTCGCCGCCTTACACACCTGGGAATCAGACGCTTGATGGTCTCAGAGCTCGGACAGCGTCCAAGAAATACAACGTCGTCTCCTTAGGATTCAACGGATGAGGACACAAGGATGGCAGTACAATGTCTTCTTTGAGATGGAAGGTCGAAACGACCTTAGAAAGAAAAGAAGTCTGCGGACGCAGCACCACCTTATCCTTGTGGAAGCTCAGATAGGGAGCCTTGCATGATAAGGCTGCCAGCTCAGAAACCCATCTTAACTGACACAACAGCCACCAAAAGGACCACTTTCTGAGAAAGTGTCAACAAGGGAATCTCCCTAATGTTCTCAAACGGTGGTTTCTGAGGCACCTAGAGGCCATGCCGTTAAAGCCCTTAACTGTAAAGCAGGATGGCGTATGGGACCTTGCGACAGCAGGTCCTCTCGTAGCGGTAGACGCCAAGGGACGTCTGCTATACAAGCCCCACAGAGGTAGTGGAGGGCGGACCAGAGGGGCCGCATGCTGAGCCCCCTGTACAAACGTTCTCACTAAAGAGTGAGCCACCCGGGGTCATTGAAAAAAGACAGCCAGGGCCGATATATGCCCTTTAATTGTACTTAAAGTAAAATTTTTGGTTCCGCTCCACGCTGTAAGAACAGCAGGACTCTGGAACCAAATAAGTATGCGGGTTCCACCTCATTTCCTCCAAATGGATATGTAGGTCTTCCAAGTGCAATGGTAAATCTTCCGGAGGACGTTTTCCGAGCACTCCTCATGGTAGAGATCACTGAGTCTGACAGGCCCCGGTCTCTTAGCACCTGGCTCTCAATAGCCATGCTGTTAAAGCCAGTGACTGTAAAACAGGATGGCGTATGGGACCTTGCGACAGCAGGTCCTTTCTTAGCCGTAGGTGCCAAGAGGCGTCTGCTACCAGAAGCACTAGATCGGCGTTCCAAGGACGCCAAGGTCAATCCAGAGCAATTGGGATCATTGGAATCCACCAGCCTGCGAAGCAGATGAGGAAGGAGCTTCAGAGGAGGGAAGGCATAGATTAGCAGGTACTGACTCCACAGTGCCACCAACGCATCTGTCGCGTCTGCCCATGGGTCTCTTGACCTGGCCACAAACCTCAATACCTTCCAATTGAGTCGAGAAGCCAGGATCTACGTCTGGCATTTCCCCTCTTTGGCAAAGGAGCTGAAACCCCTCCGGGTGTAGAGACCATTCTCCTTGGTCCAGCATCTGGCGACTCCGCCTGCCAGTTTTCTACGCCCGGAATGTATACAGCCGACAGGGCCAGTACGCTCCTTTCTGCCCACCTTAGGATGTGAGCGATCTCCGATGCTGCAGCCAAGCTTTTTGTTCCTCCCTGATGGTTAACATACGCCACCGCCGTGGCGTTGTCTAACTGGATCCTGACTGGACGCCCCTGTCTTGGTAGGGCCAGAATCAGGGCGAGCACCTTGGTGAACACCTTCGGTGCTGATGCCAGGCCAAGGGGGGCGTCACCACTTGGTAGTGGTCTTTCCCGGCCGTAAAGCGCAGACATGTCTGATGCCTGGTGCCTATGGGGACCTGCAAGTATGCGTCCTTCAACAGAGCGAACCAACTCCCTCCGGAATCTTTGTACCTCACAAGCAATTGAGGGCCCTGAGATCAAAGATTGGATGAACCTCCTCCTTCTTGGTACTACGAACAGATTTGAGTAAAACCCCAGAAACCGTTCCTGTACTGCAACAGGAATTATCACCCCGCGTATCAGCAGGTCTTGAACCGCCCCATATAGGGATTCCCGACGAGTCGGCAGAAGCTGACGGTTGGAGGGGAAAGGAAAATATAACAATCTGTTCGGAGGTCAAGAGAGAAACTCTATCTTGTACCCTGAGGAAACTACTTGGCAAACCCACCTGTTGGGGATCTGAGATGTCCACCAGGTCGCGAATTCGCGAACACGTCCCCCTACCAGGGAGATGGGTGGGGACAGACCTTTTTGCGGACGTAAATTTGTTTGCAGGCTTGTTGGGCTTGCGAAACCAGGGATGCTTCTGTTCCTCAGCAAGCGCCTTATTGGCCTGGGATTGTTTACTTGCCGCACTTGGCGGACGAAAAAAATGCATGTTTGCGGTGAAGGAGGGCCCTAGCCAATGGCATGGCTCCTTACCTCTTTTGGATTGTGGGAGCAGCATGCTCTTACCTCCTGTGGCACATTTAATAATGTCATCCAGGGATGCTCCAAAAAGTCTGTCGCCCTTAAAGGGCAATCCATCAGGGCCTTCTTGTAAGATTGGTCCGCCGACCAACCTTTAAGCCAGAGCAGACGGCGTAACACCACCGCATAGCTTGAGGCTCTGGACAGCAGAGGAATAGTGTACAAGGCTGATTCTCAGACAATTTTAAGGCCCAGCATCAACTGGTCGGCCATAGCCACCTCGTCCGAGGGAGCCTCATGTGCTTTAAACCCATGGAGCAGCATCTTTGCCCCTTCAGAGAGTGTCTGAGACACCAGGGCCCCAACCACCGTTGGGCGTACAGCCGAGCCGTATAGGTAGCGGATGACCGCTTCAGCCCTCCTGTCCACAGGGTCCTTGAAAGCAGGAGCCCCTTTCACCGGAATTGTGGCTACCCTGTTTAATCTGGACACCTGAGGGTCCACTATCGGAGGAGAGGTCCATCTTTTCAGGAAACTCTCCTCAAAGGGGTAACCTTTTTTGGGGACCAAAAGCCTTTTGAGGTTTGTCCCGCTCCTTGTATAAAAGCTTGTCTTGAAGACGCACAAGGAACACCTTAGCAGTGCGGGTCGGCTTGCAGAACCTGAAAGGGACCGACGCCTCTGGTGTTTCTGCAGGCTCCTATATCTTTAGAGTATCCCGCACTGCGGTGATAAGGTCACCTATCAGAGCCTTGTCGCGTGGTGACCCGGACCTGGACTGTCCGACCGGCCACGGTCTGCATCCTCTGATGTGTCAGAACCAGGGCCATGAGCCGTAGCTGGGCCCGGCTCCGCATCACAGTTATCCCCAGAAGATGGCGGGGGCATTTTTTACCCCCCGAGTTCCCACGCGCCGCATCCACCTTGGCAACAACCAGGACGCCGACCTAGCATCTACTGACACAGCGGGTGCAGAAGCACCAGATGCCAATTCAGGTGTATCAGGGGGGAGAAGCGTCTGCTTCTGATGTCATGCTGACCCACGCACCTGACACAAGGACTCCAGTTCAAGGTACCAACAGCCCACCCTCCTAGCTTCGACAGAGACGAGGGGTTCCCCCCAGAGGACTCACCACCCTAGAACAGTAGTACGGCTGCCGTCCACTTCCTTAGTAGAGCTGCTTCCTTGTCAGCTATCAGTCTGACCACTCTGAAGCATGTGTCTGTAGGCTTGCGCCATTTAAATGCTGTTTGATCGGCGTGGACCATGAGAAAATGGCCGCCGAGCGGCAGCTAGAGGCCAAACACAGCGCGGACCACAAGAACATGGCCGCCGAGCACAGAAGAGGCCAAACACAGCATGGATCACAAGAAAAATGGCCACCAAGCGGCCAATAGAGGCCAAACACAGCGCGGACCACAAGAACATGGCCGCCACGCAGATAGAGGCCCAAGACAGCATGGATCACCAGCAAAATGGTCGCCGACAGCATGGAGCAGAACACACAGGTAAGCAAACTTTTTTCATGGCAGCTCATAACATTTATCTAGTGGACATATGTTATATTCTTAATATCTAAAATTTAATTTGGCTATAAAACATTGCATTGAGTATAAGAATTCCTTTAATAATTGGATGAATGGTGGTCTTTGAGTTAATACCTCCAGATGTGACTTCTTTGAACCCGAGTTTCAAATTCTAGAAGCTTTCAGGTTTTTGATGTATATTGTAAATATTATATGCTCCCTCCTAAGGGATATTCCTAGGTAACTGATATTTTTGAAGTGTAGACTGTGTGTTTTCTGGAGATTTTCTGAGACTGATTGCCCATCACCCACTTTCTGTGTCTGTATCTAATTAGACGCTGTTAAGAGCTCAGCCACTTCCTATGCAACCTGATAAGTTTAACCAGATGTTGAATCTCAAGTTTCCTACTCTTGACCCCCTCCTTCGGAAGGGAGTGATGTGGGAGTGGTTTGGTTTTCGGCGCCAAGTTTGACAAAGAACGGAACGTGTTATAAGCTGAGTGCTGGATGAAAAAGCTCTCTTTGCTTCCTGCTTGGCTCCTTATAACATTTATTCTCAGCACACAGACTTTTCACCAGCATACACAGGGTTAATCGGCCATCTTTAATGATTTCAGAAGAGCACATGGCATCACATGTATTGAACTTTCTTTTATATTTGAACTCTATCTTGAAACCTATTTGAAGCTTTGAATTAATGTGCTATAACTGAACTTATTATCCTTTATTAGTGTGTATAATAAAATACATGGTTTTATTCGAGTTGATTCACGGAATTATTGTCTCACATCATTCATCAAGAAGGTTAAGTAAAGCCTTTTAACGAAAACCGCGTTTCTACATTGGCTCAGCAGCCAGTCGTTCAACGATATTCTTCAGATTTTTACCACTCTTCTCAAGTGCTAACAGAGGGGAAAGTGCGTACTGAAATAACTTTTGAAACGTTTGACAAGAACCTAGAAGAAAAAGTCAAGAAGAATTTGATCGATGTATTATTGTGAAGACCAGAAAATTTCATGCGGAAATCAGCTCAGAGCATAAAGGTAATTACTATTCGGTGAGTAAAATCATGGAATGTGTAGATGTTTTAGCAAAGGATAGTACATTAGAGTTCACAGGATTAGGTAATCATGTTACTGATACTGTTTTATGGAAATCTATGTATGAACAATGTTTGCAAGCAAATTTAAAGGTTGATAAGGCTAGATTTTTATTAGCTAAAACAAAGAAAAAGTTACGTAATGCAATGAAGTGAGTGAGTGAGTGAGTGAGTGAATAACTTGTATAGCGCTACAAATGAAAACTAAATCGCCTCAAAGCGCTTTGTATCAATGACGTCCTGGATCTTCAGAAGAGGTGGGTCTTGAGTTTTTTTCTGAAGGCCCGATGGTTTTCTTCCATACGGATGTCCGTGGGTAGAGCATTCCATAGCCGTGGTCCTTGGACTGCAAATCTTCTTTCTCCCTTTGATTTGTAGCGGGCCTTGGGGATGTGGAGGAGGTTTTGTTCGGTTGATCGGAGAATGCGATTGGGGATGTACTGTTTTATCTTCTCGCATAAATATTGAGGAGCGTTTCCTTGTGTGCACTTGTGAGTGAGACAGAGGGTTTTGAATGTGATCCAATCCTTTACAGTTAGCCAATGCAGGGTCCTTAGTGAAGGGGTGATGGATTCCCAGAGTTTTTTCCCTGTTACCAGTCTGGCTACCGTGTTCTGGACGACTTGTAGGCGCGAAATCTGATATTTAGGTAGTCCTATGTAGAGGGAGTTTGCGTAGTCGAGTCGGGAGTTGATGATTGTTCCAACCACTACTGCTATGTCCTCTTTCGGGATGAAGGGGATGAGTCTCCGTAGCAGGCGCAGGAGATGGTGCGATCCACTGACTACTGATCCTATTTGAGCCTCCATCGACATCTCCAAGTCAAAGATGACTCCGAGACTTTTGACTTTGGTGCTCGGGGTAATGATCTGTCCGAGAATGGTGGGTGGTGTCCAGGGCGTCTTTGTTTTTGTTTTCGGTTTGCGTGGAGGAGAAGTTCTGTTTTGGATCCTTTGAGTTTGAGGGAACTCTCAGTCATCCAATCATCCAAAATAAATAATAATAATACTGCGCCAATCTTAAAGTGTAAATAGTGGAAAGCAGCCAAACACCAAAAATCAGACGAATAATAAAGCAAAAAATTATTTATAAAGTGTGGCGCTAATGAGAAGGTAAAATAGATTACCTAAATAAGTGAAATATCTGAAAAATATTACACAGTATGATATAATCAAATATAAACGTGCAATAATAAGGTATGTATGTTTAAAAAAAAAAAAACAGGAGAAGCAAACCATGTGGAATACTAAAATGGTATCCACCTTAGTCTGTCTATAAGAAGTGATAACTTCAAATCTGTGAGCTAATATATATATAAAGCAAAATGTTCGTGAAAATTAATATAGCACAAAAACAGATCCATATAGGGCATTACAGTTGAGTGTATGTCCATTAGATTGTCACACATAAAATAAAGTTCAGAATAGGATCCCGTAGAGAATCTATGGTGACTGCAAAATTTACTGTAGAGGTGAGTGAATCAGACGTTCTCATGTAGACATGTGAAGTGTGTATCATCACCCGGGAGTGCCTTCACCTTGGATCATATAAGGGAGAAAAGGTACTCTTACCAGCTAGAGTGGATACAGCACACCGTATGGCGGTGGATCGTCAGCGCTTTGTCCACTCCAGGGACGGAACGGGCAGTAGGGATCTATAGAACACCTCCTCCTGATGCCAGGCAGCGCTCCTGTTCCGTATCTCCCAGTCCAGGGGAGACTCCTAGTATCATACAGCAATCACCTCCATTCAGTAGTCACCATAAAAAAAGGGGAAAAATCCTCCACATGGTGTAAATCCAACAACAGATTTATTCACAATCCATAAAAAAGTTCAAAACAGCATGAACATCAAAATAAAAGTTCCATAAAAAATCCAAAGAACACCAAAATACAAAGCAGTAGCATGGTAAGGACAGCTGGAGCTGACGTATATAAATCCCAACCGGTTTAGTCCAAACAGACTTCAACTGGGGTATACTCAGTATACCCCAGTTGAAGTCTGTTTGGACGAAACCGGTGTTCTATAGATCCCTACTGCCCGTTCCGTCCCTGGAGTGGACAAAGCACTGACGATCCACTGCCGTACGGTGTGCTGGATCCACTCTAGCTGGTAAGAGTACCTTTTCTCCCTTATATGATCCAAGGTGAAGGCACTCCCGGGTGATGATACACACTTCACATGTCTGCATGAGAACATCTGATTCACTCACCTCTACAGTATATTTTGCAGTCACCATAGATTCTCTACGGGATCCTATTCTGAACTTTATTTTATGTGTGACAATCTAATGGACATACACTCAACTGTAATGCCCTATATGGATCTGTTTTTGTGCTATATTAATTTTCACGAACATTTTGCTTTATATATATATATTAGCTCACAGATTTGAAGTTATCACTTCTTATAGACAGACTAAGGTGGATACCATTTTAGTATTCCACATGGTTTGCTTCTCCTGTTTTTTTTTTTTTAAACATACATACCTTATTATTGCACGTTTATATTTGATTATATCATACTGTGTAATATTTTTCAGATATTTCACTTATTTAGATAATCTATTTTACCTTCTCATTAGCGCCACACTTTATATATTCTCTTTCATCCAATCATCGATCAGTGTGAGGCAATTTTCCAGTCCATGATATTGGTCTTTTTTTCCGGTAATCCGAAAGTATAGTTGGGTGTCGTCAGCGTATGAGTGGTAGCACAAGTCCTGTTTGCTGATGATTTTAAGGAGTGGGCGGAGGTAGATGTTAAAGAGCACGGGTGACAGTGGTGATCCTTGAGGGACTCCGCAAGAAATTGCGCGAGTTTCAGAGGTGAAGGCTCCTAGTTTCACTGTCTGAGAGCGATTTTTTAAGAAGGATGTGAACCAGGTTAGGTCAGGGTCTGCGACTCCTGCTACTTCATTAAGGCGGATGAGTAAAGTTTTGTGGTCTACTGTGTCGAAAGCTGCACTGAGATCCAGCAGCACCAGGAGACATGATTCTCCGTCATCTGCAGCTTTGAGGACGTCATCCCAGATTTTGAGAAGGGCAGTTTCTGTGCCATGGCCTGGACGGAAGCCTGATTGTAGTGGATCCAAAAGTTTGTGGGAGTCTAAATGGAGTTGTAGCTGTTGTACAACTGTTTTTTCCATGATCTTTGCGATGGTGTTGAGGCTTGTTATCGGTCTGCGGTGGTTTGGGTCTTTTGGGTCGAGGAAAAACCCAGACAGAGCCTTGCCAATTGCTACAGCAGGGGAAAATTCCTTCCTGACCCCCGAAGGCGATCGGATGGCCCTGGATCAACTTCCTACAGGTTGGAGGTGCCCCAATGTACTTACCAGGTCGGCGCACGTGGGTCCGCTGGGAAGAGAATAGGGGAGAGGATGATGGGTTGGCCGGGGCAAGCCTGCAGCCGCGGTCTGTCCTGCAGGTCTAGCGGTCTAGAGGCAGGTGCTCGGATAGCGGCAGGTGGCAGGCGACGGCTGCAGGTGGTGCGGTGGTGAGCTAGGGGAATTGAGCTTGGGGAGAGTGGCACCCCGGTTGTGTTGGGGGGTGGGGGGGATCAGTAGAGGTAGAGTGGGAATAGAATGAAGAAGAATAAAATATTTTTTTTTCTGTATTATAAAGGGTGTCCGGGTGTACCAAAATGGCTGCTTCTTGGTTCCGAATCCGTGGTTCCTCTTGCAGGTCGACAACTCTGGTGGCCCGGAGGGGGTTGCAGGACAGTCAGCCTACAACGGTAGGGTCCTATGTTTTGTTACTACAATAATAATCCTTTTGGAGGGCGAGGATGGTCCTGGAGGCCGAGGCCGGGTGTACCAAGATGGCCGCTGCGGCCGAAACTAGGCCAGAGCCGTGGCCTGTTGTGGGGGGATCTGGCAGCTACTAGCAGCAAGGGGCCTGCTGTATGGCTGGGGGGCCTCCGGAGATGCAAACGCAAAACCGGCCCGCAAGGCAAGATGTGCTGGCCGGGTTGGTGGATGCGTGCTAGGCCGCAACCGGAGTCTTTCCTGCCGGCGGCTGCGGAATGGAGGAGGATGCTCGGCGGGGGTGATGGCCTCGGTGGAGCACAAGGTGAGCTGGGCTGGGGGGGTTCTGGTGAACCGCTGAACAACCTGATGCTCGAGGGGGGGCGATGGATGGGTGTAGGATGGTGGGGATGGCGGATGTGATGTTAGGCCGCAGCCGCGGTCTTTCCTGCCGGCGGCTGCGGGGATGCTCGGCGGCGGCAGGGGGTTATGGGCCTCGGCCGTGCTCTAGGGGGACTAGAGGGGGGCTCCGGTCTGTGGGGAGCCGTAGGAGCCGCTCGGCAGCCGTTGTTTTGAAACTGGATTTATTTTGATCCCTTCTTCCTGAACATTCAAGTTAGTTACAGTTTTTAATTCAATGGTTTATGATGTACCAGAAACACATTTGATTTGTGTTGTGAACAAATCGGGAAAGAATAGTTCAGAGATTACGCAGACACATCAGAATGTACCAAATGAACCTAGTTGTTCGAATTGCAAAACTTTCTGTACTTATATTGAACATATAGAAAAGGAACTAGAAGTGCAGAATGTTACACTTTCAAAAAACAAGCATATTTTGGTGATTACAGAGGGGAAGTTAACACGCAGTCAGATATTGAATTAACTGAATTTGCTCAGTGCTCAGCTAAGATGGAGGTAGAAAAACATGCAGGAAAATTGGATATTATTGTTGGTGCAGATTTAAATAACAGTGCGTTAACTGTGCTTGAAAGTGATTCAGGGTGTGAATCAATGGGGAATAGTGATTATTCCTCAGATGATGAAAGTGTAAAATCTGTTCATTCTGTTATGCAGCAATGTGATTCTCCATCGCCATATGCTCAGAGAAAGGCCTATACAAGCAGGGCAGCCTTCAAATGTTTTTTGTGTAACATGAGGGGTCACATAGCAAGATTTTGTTGGGCAGTGAATAATGATATGCAAAGAAGATCTTATCACCCTAAAACAACCCCAAGGCGTTATGAAGTTTACTCTGTGAGATGGGGTAACAATTCTAGGCGTAGAGGCCAGAGTACTCAGATGTGTTTCCCTTTTAAAACCCATATGCAATTAAGACGGGAAAGGCATAACTATACAAAGTGGAATGAGACGCATATTTTTTCAAATATAGCAATGGGGGAAAAAATTAAAACAGTCCTTAGTGAGCTGTATGGATGGTGAGTATTTACTGGTTAATGTTTTTTGTCTATGAATAAGGTTATGAATAAGGTTTTGATGTGAGTTTTAGAGATTTCATGTTGGGAATCAGAAAGTTAATGGAACATTTTATTCTTCTAGCAGAATTGTTGATAATTCTGGAAGAAGAGGTTTTAAGTTGAATATACGCAAGGTCCTGCTTATGAAAAGTGAAGTAAAATTTCTGGGAATTTTGATTGGTCCAGGAAAGAAACAACCTTTACAGGAACGTATTGAGGCTATTGCTTCTTTACCTGTATCAACAGCATTCAAAACATTGAGATAATTAGTGGATGTGCATTATGCAGTAAAAGCAACTGAGAATATTGTAGGTTTTAGCAAAATTATTTTACAGAACCCACATAGTACTTTGAAGTTTGTATAGTGACAGTTTTAGCAAAGGAAGCAGTTTTGCATAGTGAATTGGTGATTCAACCTGAATTTTAATGTTGTCAGGAAAACAGACACACAGATTCCTTCATTTGTAGAGGAATGGAGAAGGAATGCGTTTTTTTCCCTTGCACTCTGGGTGCCATGAGACCTCCCTTGGTTTGTGAAAACGGGGTCTTATGTCGTGACTTAGATGGGTTTCTGCGTCCTGTTATACCTCAACACCTTCACGTAGAATTCACTAAATTCAATCATGAGCGTTTAGGTCACATTGGTAAAGCAGAAATTGCTTGAAATTTTTAAAGAAAAGTTCTATTGGGACAAAATGGAAGAGACAGCAGACAGTGTAATTAAATTGTGTTTGTTTTGATGAAGTGTCAGAAGTACAGCATCTTCTGCAACACAGTGAATTTAATGACAGGAAGGAAAATGTCGCTTGTGTTTTCCCAATGAATTTTTCTTTGTCTACACTGCAGAGAGGGGCAATAGAGAAAACATAATGGTGCAAGTCCAAAGACCTCTCAATTCAGTGAAAAATGCGCGTAGACAACAAAAAAATTGGGTGCACTCTGACCAGTGCAAACTGTATATTCCAAGATAAAATAGGATTTTTTACTCACCGTAAAATCCTTTTCTCATGGACGGACACAGCTTCCTATTGACAAGTGGGTATTATCCTTCATTTAGGAGTGACTAGGCAGAAAACTTGTAGAAAGTGTTAACACACCACACCCTCTACTGCACCGCCCAGGGGGCGGACCCTCTGGGTATAATCCCTCTCTCTGCACCTCGCAGATCAGTTCGTCAAAAAGCAGTACAAACTTAAAACGAGGGGTGGGTGCTGTGTCCGTCCATGAACTCAAAGAAAGGGATTTTATGGTGAGTAAAAAATCCTATTTACTCTTTCGTTCATGGACGGACACAGCTTCCTATTGACAAGTGCAACGTCCGAAAGCAGTGTCAAAAACGAGGTGTGGGAACAGCATTAAAACAAATTCACCCCAAAACAAAACAGAGCTGCTCAACGGAGAAGTTGCAACTCTAAACAGCCGCCTGCAATACCTTGCGGCCGAAAGAAGCATCCGAAGATGCACACACATCAACTTGTAAAGTTTAGTGAAAGTGTGAACGGACGAGCAGGTCGCCCCCTTTCACACCTGGTGAAACAGATGCTTGATGCTCTCAGAGCTCAGACAGCGTCCAAAAATACAACGTCGTCTCCTAGGATTCGACGGATGAGGACACAAGGATGGCAGTACAATGTCTTCTTTGAGATGGAAGGTCAAAACGACCTTAGGAAAAAAGAAGGCTGCAGCACCACCTATCCTTGTGGAAGATCAGATAAGAAGCCTTGCAAGACAAGGCTGCTGGCTCAGAAAACCGTCTTAACTGACGTAAACCAAGAGGCACCTCTTGCCCTGGTCGAATGTGCCGGGAAAGGGAGGCGCCTGACCCTTCATGGCGTAAGCCTGATCACGATCTGTCGAATCCACCTAGAGATGGTGGCCGACAAGACCGCTGGGCCCTACTTGGGACCAGCCACCGAAACAAACAGTGAGTCTGGACTCTGGAACGGAGCAGTACCAGACAAACATACTCTCAGAGTTTGGACAACGTCCAAGAAAGGATTCGACGGATGAGGACACAAGGATGGCAGTACAATGTCTTCCTTGAGATGAAAGGTCGAAACACGACCTTAGGAAGAAAAGAAGGCTGCGGACGCAGCACCACCTTATCCGCATGGAAGATCAGATAGGGAGGCTTGCATGACAAGGCTACCCGCTCAGAAACCCGTCTTACTAGCATAACCGCCACCAAAGGGACCACTTTCTGAGAAAGTGTCAACAAGGGAATCTCCCTGATGTTCTCAAACGGTGGTTTCTGAGGCACTTAGAGGCCATGCCGTTAAAGCCATTGACTGCAAGCAGGATGGAATATGAGACCCTGCGACAGCAGGTCCTCTCGTAGTGGTAGACGCCAAAAGGACATCTGCTACACAAGCCCCACAGAGGTAGTGGAGGGTGGACCGGAGGGGCCGCCTGCCGAACCCACTGTACAAACGTTCTCACTAGAGAGTGAGCCACCAGGGGTCGTTGAAAAAGACAGCCTGCCCCCAAATTGTACTTAAGGAAAAAAACGGGAAATGGGACTTTAAATGAGGCTGTAGACATGGTGTGGATGAGTTGGAAAATATACATATTTATTAATCAAGAAAATGCATGGCATAAAAACAAAAACAGGGGTCACCTAAAAAGAAACAACATTGTAGTGCATATCATTTCTAAATATTCATACACACATCTATTAAGTGTATATGCAATACAGGCAATGGAGGTACAGTATTGTACAATCCAGCACCACATGGTGGTCTGCGTTTGTAGATGGATACATAAAAAGAGTTTCCATATGTATATATATCATATAGGCAGCAAAAACAAAGGAAATCAATATTATTTAAAACCAGAGAGACAAAGTGGTACAATGTCAATAAATTGAATAATTGTGATGTATGCGTCCCAGTTGCCCGACGTGTTTCGTGTGCGTATGACACTCATCAGGGGCTGATTCTTTGGGACATCTATAAAATATATGGTAAAATATAATTACTTAATCTGGTTGAAAATTATTTAAATAAATGATGAGACAGTGAGGCCCATCAAGGGTACTTACATGGAAACAGTGTGACAGGAGTGGCAGGTATGGAGCCATGGCCAATGGTATGGTCCGTCATGGGAGCTGAGGCGACAAACAGCCACTACATGGTCCCCCCACATACACACAGGCACTGATATCAAGTTGTAGGTGTTCATGTAGGAACAGGTGATACACCAATGGTGGTTGCCAAGGGGGTTCTGAAACAGTGAATGTAAAGACAATGTGTCAGATAATATAATCGCCAATACAGGTGGAGACAAGCCCAAATAGAAGGGTGGTAAAGGTGGTAACCTTATGAGGCGTCCTTATCCCACCAGGGGAGGACGGAGATGAAAGGTATTGAGATGTGGCATCTCCAAGATGTGGCAGCTAAACTGTGTTGTGGGGAAGCCAGATATAGTCGCCCACACAGGTGCACGCTGGCTATCACCAGCGTCACGCAGGCACGGCACAAGCAAGGAGGGACTCTGACGTAGGCGGGGACCCGCCCACGAACGGAGTTCACCCACACATTGGCCGGCGAAGATAGAGAGCACACGCCCAGCGTCATGACGCCAGAGTGTGACGTCACACGCTAGGCGGGGTGCGTGGCGCCGATGCAGCGTGAGCATGAACCCCAACACCGCACAACCCACCGCCCGAAGAAGGGGGCGGGGAGAGGAATGCGATGACGAGGAGGCGCTCAGGGAGCATCGCAGCTCCCAAAAGTAACAGACACAAACAGAAGGCTATGGACAAACCTGGATCAAAAAGCCATGACACTAGCGTTTATTTGCTGATTGTTCTCACGGACACAAAATAGTTGTGTCCTGAGTGTACAAGACCTGGATATGGTACATGGCCTGTCCAGGGCTTGACAATCTATCACCTGGGTGGCAGGGGAGCACTGCCAACCCTGTCTAACAAGCCTCCATCCCTAATGCGAAAGCATTAAAGTAAAATTTTTGTCCCGTTCCCTGCTGAAAGAACAGCAGGACTCTGGAACCAAATAAGTACGCGGATGCCACCTCATTTCCTCACAAATGGATATGTAGGTCTTCCAAGTGCGATGGTAAATCTTCCTAGGGGATGATTTCCGAGCACTCCTCATGGTAGAGATCACAGAGTCTGACAGGCCCCGGTCTCTTAGCACCTAGCTCTCAATAGCCATGCCGTTAAGCCAGTGACTGTAAAAACAGGATGGCGTATGGGACCTTGTTACAGCAGGTCCTTTCTTAGCGGTAGCCACCAAGAGGCGTCTGCTTCCAGACGCACTAGATTGGCGTACCAAGGACACAGAGGCCAATCCAGAGCAATTGGGACCATTGGAATCCTTTCTGCCCCCAGTCTGCAAAGCAGCTGAGGAAGGAGCTTCAGAGGAGGGAAGGCATAGATTAGCCGGTACTGACTCCACGGTGCCATCAACGCCTCTGTCGTGTTTGCCCATGGGTCTCTTAACCTGGCCACAAACCTCAATACCTTCCGATTGAGTCGAGAAGCCAGGCGATATACGACTGGCGTGCCTCCCCTCTGGCAAATGAGCTGAAACGCCTCCGGGTGTAGAGACCATTCTCCTTCCATCCCAGCATCTGGCGACTCAAGTAGTCCGCCTACCAGTTCCCACACCCGAAATGTATACGGCTGACAGGCCTAGTACGCTCCTTTCTGCCCACCTTAGGAGGTGAGCAACCTCCGATGCTGCAGCTGAGCTGCTTGTTCTTCCTTGTTGGTTGACATACGCCACCACTGTGGCGTTTGTCCGACTGGATTCTGACTGGACGCCCCTGTAGCCTCTGAGACCATGTGGAGAGGCAAAGCCAGATTGCCCGGAGTTCCAGGACAATGATCGGCAAGTGGGATTCCTCTGGAGTCCAGCGACCCCGGTTGACTGAGCTCCCCAGACTCCTCTCCAACCGGAAGACAGGCGTCCGCCGTGACCACCATCCAGTAAAAAGGAAGGAACGACTTCCCAGACAGAAATGCCGGTAATGTCATACCTGCTGGTATTATATTATCTATTGGACGCAGTACTGGTCTCCACCAGCGGATGGATCCTGGCAGTGTGGAGCGAACTGCTCTTCCTGCGCTCAGGTGTGACTTGAAGCCAATTACAGGCATTCCTATTTATACCCGGCAAGTACAAACACACCTTGCCCTGGTATCTCTCATCCTGAGCCTGCATCTGACCCTGAGCCTGCATCTGACCCTGAGCCTGCATCTGACCCGACCCGACCTGATCCGTTCTGATCCCTATCCAGAGCCCATCCTGGACCTGCCCCTCTTGTTACCTGTTTGCCTTTGATCCCTGCCCTGCAGCCTGTCCATCCATCCTCTCCCTGTCCTGTTGTTCTCCCATCCATACCCATCTGCTGATATCCCTTGGTGTATGATCTCGGCCTGGCTTGTTTACTATTACGGTATCTCCCCTTTATTTGTATATACTATTTGTTGTTGGTTGTTGCACTGGTTGTTTTCACTTGTTTGTCACCTTTTTAATAAATTATTATATTTTCACCTACATCTGTTTGGTCTCCTCTGTGCAGTCACACAGTCTGGTCTACTAGTTCCGTGACAATAGGACTTCCCGATGAGTCGGCTGAAGCTGGCGGTTTAGAGGGAAAAAATCTGTTCGGTAGGCAAGCAAGATTGGGCTTGCGAACCCAGGGACGCTTCTGTCCCTCAACAGGCACTTTATCGGCCTGGGGTCATTTACTTGCTGCACTAGGAGGACGAAAGACCACTTGTGCGCAGTGAACGAGAGCCCTAGCCTATGGCGTGGCTCCTTACCCCTTTTTGGATTGCGGGAGCAGCAAGCTCTTACCTCCTGTGGCATCCTTATCGATGTCATCCAGAGAGGCTCCAAAAAGACTGTCACCGCTAAAGGGTATGTCCATTAAGGCCTTCTTGGAAGTTTTTTGGTCCGTAGACCAGCACTTAACTAAACCAGGTGGCATAACACCACCGCATAACCCAAGGCTATAGACAGCAAGGGGATAGTATCCATGTCTGATTCGCAGACAATCTTAAGGCCCTGTACCAACTGGTCGGCAAAAGCTACCTCATTCGGAGGAGCCTCCTGTGCCTTGAACCCCTGGAGTAGCATCTTTGTCCACTCAGTAAGTGTCTGAGACACCAAAGCTCCAGCCAATGCTGGACGCACCGCTGAGCCCACCACAGAGTATAGGTAGCGAGCGAGTGCCTCAGCCTTCTTGGCCACAGGGTCCTTGAAGACGGGAGCCCCCTTGTTAAGTCTGGACACAGGGGGGTCCACTATCGGGGAAGAGGAACATTTTTTCAGGAACTCTCCTCAAAGGGGTACCGGGGCTGCAAAAAACCTTCAGTGGATTTTCCCACTCCTTGTATAAAAGCTTATCAAGATAAGACACACAAGAAAACACCTTAGCAGTGCGGGCCGGCTTACGGAACCCAAAGGGGACCGCCGTCTCTGCTGCATTTCCAATTTCAGCATATCCCGCACCGCAGTGATAAGGTCAGATACCAAAGCCTTTTCACGTGCTGACCTGGACTTGGAGTCATTCTCACTGTCCGATCAGTCACGGTCTGCAGTCTCTGAATCATTAGAATCCGGGCCATGAGCCACAGCTGGGCCTGGTTCTGCATCAGAATTATCCCCAGGAGATGGCAGGGGAAGGGGGCATTTACCACCTCCCGTGTTCCCATGTGCCGCTTCCACCTTGGCAACAAAAAGCCTCCAGGATTGCCAACATAGCGTCCACAGATACATCAGGGGCACCAGTCGCCAACTCTGGTGTTTCAGGGAAGAAGACGTCTGCTTCTGACGTCATGCTGACCCGCGCGCCTGACACACACAGGGACTCCAGGGCCACCCTCCTAGCTGCTACAGAGATGCAGGGTCTCCCAGAGGACTCACCACCCTTAGAACGGTACCGCTATTGCTGCCGTCTGCTCCCGCCTGAGATGCTCTCCCACCGCTGCCTGTGTCAGTCTGATCCTTATCAGCGTTTCTCTGTATGATTTTGCGCCAGTGAAATGCACCCTAGAGGCCGAAGACTTCCACAAAATGGCCGCCAAGCAGCCGTCTTGAAACCAATGTGGGCCATAAGAAAATGGCCGGTGAGCCGTCAATAGAGGCAAAAGCGTCCGCGGACCACAAAAATATGGCCGCCGAGCGGCGGTATATACATACAGGAGTGAACCATAAGAAAAATGGCCCCCGGACAGTCACCAGAGGCCAAACAGGCGTGGACCACCAGAAAATGGCCGCCGACAGCATGGAGGAAGAAGGCACACACAGGTAAGCAAAAAAATGAAATTTTTAATGACAGCTACAGCGCAGCCCCACTCCAGATGGAGCCCCCCAGGTGACACCCAGCAATCAGCCTTAGCCAGAGCCCAGGGAGGAGGGAAGGCAGGGAGAGAGGAAAGTAAGGGCCACAACCACTTACTTGATCTCTCCAGGAATGTCCAGCCAAGTCACCCTGCCGAAGCAGGGGAGCTACTTAACTTTCCTGCATGGATTATGCTGGAAGACATTCCGGACAAATCATCATCCGCGCACGGAGGTGACTGTTGGCCCGGCATTCTGTGATTGAGCCCTAGGGAACGATCATATGCATGCCCTGGAGCGTGAAGCTCACTGGCCACCCGTGGAGCGACGGGCATATAGTGGAAAACCCAGCGCGTAGCTAGGGTCGGCACACGCTCGATGGCCGAAACTGGGGTGACTACAAGGATCTGGGATCCAGCCTGTCACCCAGTCGGCAGTTGATCGAAGATCGCAATAAACAAAAACCAACGTAGAAATATAGCAAGTGGGCCCGAAGGGAGCCATGTCCTTCTCCTTACTAGGCAGAAAAAAAATGATCTGCGAGGTGCAAAGAGAGGGAATATACCCAGAGGGTCCGCCCCCTGGGCGGTGTTGTAGAGGGTGTGGTGTGTTAACACTTTCTACACGTTTTCTGCCTAGTCACTCCTAAATGAAGGATAATACCCACTTGTCAATAGGAAGCTGTGCCCGTCCATGAACGAAAGAGTAAACACTTTATATTTTGAGATAAATGATACTGCTTTTCTTTTCCCTAGGAATGATTTTTAAACATCTGATCAAAGAAGGAAAAATGAGAACAAAAGAGAAGAGAAGTTCTAAAGAGAGAAGGTTGATTATCATCATCACAGGATTCATCTTTTCTCTAGTGACAATTCTATCGGTGGTAAAATATATCACAAACTGTTCCAGCCATGCAGAGGTTAACAGGATGAAAGATTTTCACAACAAAAACATTACATTATTCAGAAACAAAAGCAATGTAGACACTGATATCACTGTAGATAACAGTGAGCAAGATATTAATATCAATACAGATGACAAAAGTGATAAAGATATTAATAGCAATACAGAGGACAAAAGTGATAAAGACATTGATCTCAATGTAGATGACAAAAGGGATCAATTTAGATACGCTAATATCAATACAGCTGAAGATTTATTTGGATATATATCTGTGGGACAGGGATATGATCGTTGTATGGAATTGTATTTCATTCATAGTAATGATGTTGAAATCAAAGTTAAAATAGAGTCAAAAACAAGTTTTGTTAAAATGAAGGGATCTTATAGGTTTAATAATTTAACCAAGACTTTTGAATGTAATATAATGGTAAGAACTTTTTTGTCAGTATTTGTAAAAGGTAATGATTCAGCAATTTGGTCTGGAGACGTTAATAATGATATGATAAAGTGGCAAGGAATTATGCTCAAATAAGAGTTAAAATTAGTCTTAAGCCCCGTACACACGATCGGTTTTACCGATGAAAACCGTCCGATGGATTGTTTTCATCAGACAAACCGATCGTGTATGGGACCCATCGGTCTTTTTTCCAGTTTTAAAAAATAGAACTTGTTTTCAATTTTTCCGATGGATCAAAAACCGATGGAAAATTCCGATCGTCTATGGGCAAGTCCATCGGTTAAAAAACCCACGCATGCTCAGACTGAATTAGGAGACGGGAGCGCTCGTTCTGGAAAAACTAGCGTTCCTAATGGAGAGAGCACATTCGTCATTCTGCAAGTTATTGCCTCGTTTAATGCAGCGCATTGTTTTTAGCTTTAGAATGGTGTTTAAAATGTCGTTTTTGCTGCAGATCTTTATCACGAGTTCTGACAAACTTATGTCTTTCTTCTTTCTTGTGATCTTCTGAATAATTTGTTTTATTCTTAAAGGCCGACCTCACAAATTACACAAAACCTTTTTTTTGGTGTTATTTATTTGTTGTGCATTTTTTGGTGTGTCAATTTCTCACAACAACCTTTTTTTTTTTACTTTTCCTCATGGAGGTTGGTGTCCCTTGTTATTAATTACACATTGTATTTATGAAATGTTATTGCTACTCATAATAAAAACACATCAGGCAAGTATGTTGGCTGAAATCAAATCTCCATTTATTCTGGCAAAAAAGCAAACAAAAAACGAAGGACAACAATTCAGAAATTAGCAGAAAATATGAAGTCATTGGACCCCAAAGGCAGACATGACTATGATGAACAATAAGATAAACAACAGCATGAAATCAGGAGCAGCAGCCAAAGACATACATCATCCCAAGCTGTGGTACTCCATCAAACTGCAACTTCTGGAAGAGCAGCTCGAGGCCAGAGAATCACCTCCTGCTCTTCCCTGTAGCCTTCCTTCCACGCTTCCCTGCAGCGTTCTCTCCACGGCCCCGTCCACGCACCCTTGCAGGCCGGGCCACTGTGGGTGGTAATGTGGCAGGAGGAGAAGGAGGAGAAGGGTTGGCCTGATGAGAGATATGGGTGGCCTCAGTCAGCTGCCCCCTCACCCCCATGTTTATGTAGATAATGTGCTCACGTTGTCCCGCCTCCATTTGGAGCAACTTATCGGCAAGATAGCTACTAAACCCCTCCGCAGGGTTGAGGGGGGCCCTCATGATGGCAGCAGCCTCACGGATCATCTTTAGTGACTCCCCCTCCACCTGTGTCATCCGCCGATGTTTTGGCGGTCTGACGTGGAGGGGAGCCACTTGTGAGACTGTGCTGCCACTAGGCCTGGGGACCTGCTGAGTCCCACTTGGCCCTGCCTCCTCCTGGCTGACACTCACCTCTGCCTCCTCCTGCCTGCCACATTCCGGAGCCTCTTCCTCCTGGCTGGCCTCATCCTGTGTTGGAAAAAAGCACATAGTTAGATTTTTTTGTGGAATCTATTACACACATTTTGGATATCATGACTGATGCCTTTTTTTTTTTTTGGGGGGGGGGAATGTTATCATTTTGGGAGAATAAATCAATTTCATCACAATATTACTTTGAGGGCAATAATTTGGTTAAAAAATACTATACCTGGCTGAAGATGCGAAGATCAGGCTCTTCAAGCTCAGGTGGCTCCTCCTCTCCCTCTGCAGCGGTGGAGGGAAGGGTGGAAGGAACGCTAGAGGGAAGGGTGGAAGGAAGGGTTGAGGGAAGGCTGGAAATTGATTCCCTGGCCTCAATCTGGTCATCCAGAAATTGCAGATGTTTGTAGTACCACAGCTTGGGCTGTACTACATCCTCTGCTGCTGCTCCTGATCTCTTCGAAGCGCACACTTCTTTGTATTTTTTTTTATATGTATTGAGCAGGTTGTTTATCTTAGTATTCATCATAGTGTAGTCTGCATCTGGGATCCAGGGCTTCATATCCTCTGCTAATTTTTGAATTGTTGCCCGACGTACATCACTCTTGTGGTACGCTGGATGTTTCAGTTCCCACAGGTTGCGTAATTGTTTATATTTGTCAATAAAAACAAACATGATCTCTGGCTCCCGTAACTTATGCATTTTGTAGTGTCTGCAAGTAAAAAACACAGAAAAAAACATGAGAGGTCAAATGACATTCTACACAACTTCTCACAATATTGGCCTATACAATCATGAACAATTATAGGCCACTGCAGGCCCCTTTTCCCTTCTTACCTTAGTTGTGTTCTTTTCCGCACTTCCGGTCGTCCTTACTCTGCGCATAACTTCTTTCCTCTTTTTATACCTTGCGCATGCGTGTAACTCCGCCCTCGTCGCCCGCCCATGACGGTCTTTTCCTGCATTTCCCCGCCCCTTAACATTCGGCGCACAGTGTGAGACAGCGACATGTCGCAGACACAGGTGGCTTCTTTTTTGGAAATTACCGATGAGGAAAGCCCGGAGGCGGAAACGTCCCGATCCAGGACTAAAAGATACAAGGCGACTAATATGTCATTTGCTGAGATGGCGGAGATGGTGGACATTCTGCGGAGGAAGGATTACGATGGGAAGCATGGGCCACACAAGACCCCTAATCTCCGGAAGTCGCAAATAATGGACAAAGTGGCGAAGACTCTCTATGAGAAATTTGGGGTCAGGAGATCCAAGGAGCAGCTCCGTAAAAGGTGGTCTGACCTGAAGCTGAGGGAGCCGGAGCAGTATAGGAAGCTTAAAAAAAGCATTGAAAAAAGTAAGCTTTTATTTTTACTGTGTTCTTTCACATTGTAATATGTATTCTTCCATGTGCTTGGCTTGACTGGTTTCACATTTTCAAATGACAACTTTTATGTTAAGTTGAGGGTCCACTTATTTGGTAACTGTGTCGTTAAAAAAACTTGATCGTCTTCCCCAAAACATGCTTGCCACATATCCACGTAAACTACATGTGGGCATGCCTCATTTTAATTAAACAATGTTTATCTACACATTGTTGGCTAGATGATGTGTTATAAGTAAAGTAGAATGTGAATGAAAGGCTAAACTGGATTCTGGGTAAAGGAGATGACACTCCAGCAGTTGTGTACTCAGCTTTTTATTCTAGAGCAATATACTGTAGTGTGGGCCACATGACAACATTTTTAACGGGGTCACACACAGATGGTCCAATGGATACCTTGGTGGTTATCCAGTGTATTTTTGAGTGCCCTCAAAAAAAACATGCTGCTTTGTAGAGTTCGCAAGATCTCATATGTTCACCTTGTAACTCTGGCCCAAATATCAATTGTACCACACTTCAAAACAATGTCTAGATTTTCAGGCCTAAAATCTCTGTGTGCTAAAGGATACATTATTTTTGCCATTCCCATAGGGGAGAGGAGACTGGGAGGACACCAATCTGAGGAGACGAGGAAGCACAGACCACAGACACTCCCCGAAGATAACAAACCACACCAGGATCAGCATGTTCAGGAAGCGGAGGTGGAGGAAGGGGAGGTGGAGGAAGGAGAGGTGGAGCTTATCACCACAACAGGTCAGTGTCTGTCACCACAACTTCAAGGTAAATACAGATGTAGGCCTGCATATTTCTAAATTTCTCTTTTTTTGTAGGGGCTGAACGTGGTGGTGTGTCAGAAACTCCAAATCCTCCTTTCTCGAGTGCTAGTGCCAAAATAATAATTCAAAAAATAATGGAATGTAGCAGCGAAATGGACATTATGAGAACTCGAATGAATGTGATTGCGCAAAAATATAAAAATATGATAGATATTTTGGGGCGAATAGTCTGACCCCCCCCTGTTTTAGTGTGCTTTTTTGCATACAAAAGTTGCAACGGTATTTCAACCAGCCCAAATGTGAAGATGCACACAGTGACTGAACATGTGCTATCTTCCGTCACAGGATATCTATGTCCCTGTTTGGGGGGTGCAACCTCTTCCTACCTACTAAAGTAGGTGAGAGGAAGGCTTTGCATCCCCCAAGCACGTCCATTAATCCCCCATGATGGCAGATAACACATGTTTAGTCTAGCCATGGGATCAGGTTGAAAACACCCATCTGAGCCCCAAAAAGAAAGTGGGGTTCTTCACATTTGGGATGGATCAGGGGTGACATCACCCCATCTCATGTTTGTATTTTTCACTTTGTTATTTTTGTAATATTTTTTTTTTAAAGTTTGAGATTTTGACCCATGCATGTTTCTGCAAAACAATCCTCCAAAAAAAAAAAGATGAGCAAAAACTGTCTTCTATAAAATCTCAAAAATATGTGGTGCATAGAGTAAAAAGTTTCTGGAAGTCTCAAAAAGGTGTGGCTTGTTCTTTCTATGCTCAATAGCAGTTCTGAAAATGCCAAATCAATGTTTTTTAGAGTGAGAATTGAGGCTATATACTAAGGACAAATACACTTGACACTGCTAGAAACTGGGAGACACATAAACCCAAAATACAAGAATGACAAAACAAGTTTGTAGAAAATAGAATAAAAATTTATTTCACAAATCAAAAGGTCAGATGTGGTCTGGCATTGCGATGGCCCCCCTACCCGTGAAGTACTCAACGTATTTATCACGTATTTCATGGGCACTTTGGGGGGCCAAGCCAGTACGGGCAGTGTTGAGGCCGGTCAGAATGGTCATCTCGGATGGACCGGCCTCAGGCCCAACTGTTGACACATATGTAGGGGAATAATGTCTTAGAAAATTGTGCATTATGCAGCAGCAGTACACAATGGAGTTCAGCTTGTATTCCGCCAAATGGATAGCTGTCTGGAACAGGCGGAACCGGCTGGCCATTATCCTGAAGGCATTCTCCACAACTCTCCGGGCTCTGGCCAGCCGGTAATTAAAAACCCTCCTCTCCGGGGTGAGGGTGCGTTGGGTAAACGGCCGCATCAGGTGCAAATCCAACAGACGGTGAAAAATGGGGTCCATCATCCTGAGATAATTCCTGAAATCATCAGGATTATTCTCATGGATTTCCCGCAGCAGAGACATATGAGAGAATTGGTCCCGCTGGAGCAACCAATTCTTGGTCCATGAACTCCTCCTCACCCTGTTCACGGACTGAACTCGGGTTACAGTGTTAACCGCACACCAAGTCCATAGCCAGCACGAGCTCAAGAACGAGAACACACTTCAAACATGGTCTTAAGTTGGCTGGTCAGAATGAACTCAAACAGAACGCACCGTGGAACAGCAAGGCCTGAGAAGAATGACCTGAAAAACAGTAAACGAACGGCCAAGAAGGCACTGCAAAGCAGTAACGACCTGACTGCACACACTGAATAACAAATACGAACCCACAAGCACAAACTGAACACCAGGAAATGATCTGAAAAGCACGGAGACTGAAAAGCGCGAATCGGCTCTCACCAAACTTTTACTAACACGCGGTAACATGAAATCAGCAAAAGCAGCCCAAGGGGTGGCGCCATTAGAGTTCTTCTTCCCTTTTACAGCGCCGTCGTACGTGCCCTCGTTTTGTTGCCGTCGGTTTTTGGACTGATGGTGTGTGGCCAAGACTGATGAAAAACAGTTTCATCGGAT
The DNA here is from genome assembly GCA_029206835.1 of Rana muscosa. NCBI lineage: Eukaryota > Metazoa > Chordata > Amphibia > Anura > Ranidae > Rana > Rana muscosa. The sequence continues at coordinate 431,829,071 of CM055120.1, read as the reverse complement.
TTCCGATGGACAAATCCATCGGACGAAAATCCATAGGATATCCGATCATGTGTACAGGGCTTTACTGTGGTAGATGTTATTGTTCCAGAAATAAAAGTGTCTCCACAGTCCTTAAAAATCATTGAAGATGAAGATAGTTTGAATTTGGTATGTAGTACTCACATATATTTACCTCAAAGTTCGTTGTTAACTTGGAAAAGGAATGGTGAATTTTTGGGTAGCTTTCTTCACAGTACCACTAATACAATTCATAAAGGAGTTTTTGGTAGCGTGAATTGGATCAATGATACATTTATTTATCATCAGTCAAGTGTATCTTTAAATGATACCGGTACATATGAATGCTGCATATTAATAGAAGATTATCAGTTGAAATGTGCTAATGCAAGTAATGTCTCCAAGGAAAACTCCATGTGTTGGTAAAAAAAGTGTTCTTGCTAATCCTTTCCAGATTAACCATTTCCAATCCAGAGCTCTATTGAGAGAAGGAAAGTTTGTCATTATATTGTGGAACTTTAATATTTCAGAATGGAAAATTTCTACAAGGTTTCCACAATGTCAAGGACATTTGGTTAATATGGAATTGGGTATTGAAAGATGGTTTGGAATTAATAGGAATCATAACAGGAATAAACGTGGTATTGTTGAAGGTATTCTAGGCGGAATTGGTATGGTTGGAAGTATAACAAATAGTATGGATATTAACACTCTAAAGTCTGATCTTGAGACAGCTGGTTTAGTGGGAAGTAAAGGTATTAAAATCCAAAGAAATTTGAATCAGATATTAGAAGAAATGATTATTAAAACAGCTAATGTTTGCTAATGGGGCCATCCAAATTACGGTACATCTTCAAAATATTACTTTAAATCTAATGACAAGTGAAGAACATTCTCATATAGCCAGAGCATGTTTAGAGATCCAGACAGAATATTCCACTAATTTAAAATAATTGCGCAAGAATAACTCCTCTTGGCATTTTGCAGAATTTACCCAGAGAATATGCATTTGCAATAAATCATACTGATTTATGGGTAAATAAATGGATAGGATGTAATCAGGATGTATATTATAGTTCTTCTATGATTCCAATAGCAGGGAAAGAACAAATTTTGGTTCCAATTACTGTTTTGGGATTACCAATTAGTGATACTCAATTATATTATAAATTGCAGTATACAGATTTTGTATTTAACAAGGATAATTTTGATTTAGAACAATTAGATCTGTCATCATGTTTACAATTCCAATCTAAAGTTATTTGTTTACCTAATCAAGATAAAAGTATATTTCATTCTTGTTATCATAAGCATACATTATGTTCAGCAAGAATAGAAAAAGTTGGAACTACTTCTGAATTAATTACTCTTGTAGATAAAAAGAAGGTTTGTTTTCAAATCATGACAGATACAGAGAGGGTTAAAACTTTATTTTTCTTTTCTTCTTGTACAAATATAGAAAACATAAATCAAGGTTTGTATTGTGTAGAAGGAGATTTAGGGGCCATAGATGTTAATGGGTTGAGAGCAAATTTATCCCATATACTTGTTAGGAATATAAGTGTTATTCCTTCACAATACAATATACCGTATATACTCGAGTATAAGCCGAGTTTTTCAGCACATTTTTTTGTGCTGAAAATGCCCCCCATCGGCTTATACTCGAGTCACCTTTTTGCGCCTGATCTCCCAGATTTTGGGGACCCAGTACCGGCCGCCGGCCTTAGGTCCCCTGGACACCAAACATGGCACACATGTAGCCCCACTCTTCCTCTACAAGTGTGCAAAGTTTTAAAGTTTTTTGTCTGGGGGGCCTAGGGCCGGGGAGCACCGATTTTTCAAACTCGGGCACCCCTTCCATAGACTTCCATGTTAAACGGTAATTTCTCTGGTGATATATGGGGACCCGGTACCAGCCGGACGTAGGTCCCCTGGACCCGAAACTTGGCACACACGTAGCCCAATTTCTCCTCTACAGCCAGGGAGCACCGATTTTTCAAACCCGGGCACCCCTTCCATAGACTCCCATGTTAAACGTCAGTCATGGACACAGTGAGGCATGGGCACAGTGAGGCATGCACATGGGCACAGTGAGGCACAGTGAGGCATGCAGATGGACACCCTAGGCTTATACTCGAGTCAATACGTTTTCCCATTTTTTTGTGGTAAAATTTGGTGCCTCGGCTTATATTCGGGTCGACTTATACTCGAGTATATACAGTATCTCAGATAGATGAATTTCCTTGGAGGGAATGGGCTAATGTAATTCAAAAGGATCATGGTTTATTAATGGCATTAGCTAAAGAACTTCAGAATGCAGAGATATTGTTTAAGCATGAGCAAGGGAAATTACAAGAAGTGGCTCATCAATGGTCTGCGCTTGCAGGTGCTAGCTGGTGGAAACAATTCAGAACTAGTATATCCATTTGGGTAAAAACTTCAATTACTTCCGCAGCAGGAAATATTTTATTGCATCCTATAGTTATTATTTTTATTATTATTATGTTATGCATTATATATCAATTATGTTTAATGTTTAGAATCAAAAAATTGTATAAGCAAATCAGAAATGAAATTAGGAAAGGTGATGATATGTTGCAAAATAAGCTTAAAAGAAGAATGGCTTTTGGACTCGGTTGCAAATGACAAAACATTTGGAGTTATTGGATCAAAGTCAAAGTGTATGTGATATAAATGGAGTGTAAATGATTAGAATTGAAAAATATGATTATTATTCATATTTCAGAGGGGAATGTTATATTCTTAATATCTAAAATTAAATTTGGCTATAAAACATTGCATTGAGAATAAGAATTTCTTTAATAATTGGATGAAGGGTGGTCTTTGAGTTAATACCTCCAGATGTGACTTCTTTGAACCCGAGTTTCAAGTTCTAGAAGCTGTCAGGTTTTTGATGTATATTGTAAATAGGAATATCCCTTAGGAGGGAGCATATATTATGAAACTGATATTTTTGAAGTGTAGACTGTGTGTTTTCTGGAGATTTTCTGAGACTGATTGCTCATCACCCACTTTCTGTGTCTGTATCTAATTAGATGCTGTTAAGAGCTCAGCCACTTCCTATGCAACTTTATAAGTTCAACCAGATGTCGAATCTCAAGTTTCCTACTCTTGACTCCCCTCCTTTGGAAGGGAGTGAAGGGAGTGATGTGGGAGTGGTTTGGTTTTCGGCGCCAAGTTTGACAAAGAACGGAACGTGTTATAAGCTGAGTGCTGGATGAAAAAGCTCTCTTTGCTTCCTGCTTGGCTCCTTATAACATTTATTCTCAGCACAGACTTTTCACCAGCATACACAGCGTTAATCGGCCATCTTTAATGACTTCAAAAGAGCACATGGCATCACATGTATTGAACTTTCTTTTATATTTGAACTCTATCTTGAAACCGTACTTATTATCCTTTATTAGTTTGTATGATAAAATACACGGTTTTATTTGAGTTGATTCACTGAAGTATTGTCTCACATCATTCATCAAGAAGGTTAAGTAAAGCCTTTAACTAAAACCGCGTTTCTACAACATACATTCACAGTTCCCACACAGGTGGAGCCCCCCCAGGTGAACCCCCACCCCAGCAGCTGGCTCAGAGAGCCTAGGGAGGAGGGAAGGAAGGGAGGGAGGAAGGGAATGATAGAACCTCTTACTCACCTCTCCAGGAATGCCCAGCTTTGTCTTCCTGCCGAAGCAGGGGATTACTACTTACCCTTCCTGCGCGGATTGTGCTGGAAGCATCCCAGACAGACCACCTTCCACATGGTGACGGAGGGGACTGTTGGCCCGGCTGCTGTGACTCGGCCCTATAGACCGGTCATATGCATGCCCTGGAGCGTATAGCTCACGGCCACCCGTGGAGCGACGGGCATGTCGTTGACGACCCAGTGCGTAGCTACGGTCGGCACACGCTCGATGGCCGAAACTGGGGAGACTACAAGGATCTGGGATCCAGCCTGTCACCCAGTCGGCAGTTGATCGAAGATCACAGGAACAAAAATAAAATTTCAATCTGGAACAAAAAACCCCCAGGCCTATGGGTCCGAAGAGAGCCATGTCTTCTCCTTAGCTAGGCAGAAAAAAACTGATCTGCTTAGTGCAGGCTGAGGGGATGTAGCTAGTAGGACCGCCCCCTGGGCGGGGCTGTTCAGCTTTGAAGTTGTTAACACTTTCTGCCTAGTCACTCCTGAAGGAAGGCTAATACCCACTTTGTCAAGATTAAGGCTGTGTCCGTCCATGAACGAAAGAGAAATGCTCACTATGGCCCTAAGAACACCATCCCTACAGTCAAGCATGAAGGTGGAAACATTATGCTTTGGGGCTGTTTCTCTGCTGAAGGTACAGACCAACTTTGCCGCATTGAGGGGACATTGGAAGGGGCCATGTATTGTAAAATCTCGGATGAGAACCTTCTTCACTCAGCCAGAACACTGAAGATGGGTCGTGGATGGGTCTTCCAGCATGACAATGACCCAAAACTGTAACGTACCTTAGGTGCGAGCCTGACGTGCGGAGAGGGACCTCCCGTACAACCCCGGCTCGGAGACCACTGGAGTGGGGACAGTGGTGGTAAGAGCACGGTGAGGTAAGGGTGCCTGTCTGATCCTCACTGCTTGGAGTGGTGGAGCCGAGTGGAGACTGGAACGGCTGGTTCCGGAAGCAGCGGATGCAGGTCAGCAGGTTCAGCTTGCAGAGCAGAGGATGCAGGTCAGCAGGTGCCGGTTTGCAGAGCAGGGATGCAGGTCAGCAGGTGCAGGTTTGCAGAGCAGGGATGCAGGTCAGCAGGTGCAGGTTTGCAGAGCAGGGATGCAGGTCAGCAGGTGCAGGTTTGCAGAGCAGGGATGCAGGTCAGCAGGTGCAGGTTTGCATTGCAAAGGATGCAGGTCAGCGTGTGCAGCTTGCAGAGCAGAGGATGCAGGTAAGCTGGTGCAGGTTTGCAGAGTCAGACAAGCCGGGTCATACACATCAAGGTAAACATAACAAGTGGCAGGCAGAGAGTAGTCAAAGTCCAGGCCGAATCTTGGCAACAGGCAGACTGGCAGATAACTGAGCAGGGTCAAACGAGCCGAGGTCAGGACTGAAGACAGAAGCGTGGTCAGGAAGCCGGGTCAAACACAGGAACAGGATACAAGCACAGAATCAGGAACTCAGGGAACAGAAGCAGATCAAACCGCAAGGGGCAACATCTCTGGAATGTCTTTTATAGGAAGTACATGGGAGGAGCAAGGGGTTCAGAGTTCAACAGTAATCAGACACCAAGCAGAGTAGTCCAATGGATCAGATAGGTTATCCAGCAGATCAGGCAGGGAACTGTCCAGCATCTCAGATAGCTCCGCTGGAAGAGTCAATGCCAGACACAGAAGAGGTCCCAGGTTCAAGCCCAGCACGTCCCTGACAGTGCCCCCCCCCTTAAGGGCAACCTCCGGGTGCCCAATAGAGCTCTTTTCTGGGGGTGACTGCGAAAAAAGGCCTGGATTAACTCTCGGGCGTGAATGTTCTGTTGGGGTTCCCAGGAGTTCTCCTCCAGACCGTACCCCTTCCACTTGATCAGGAATTGAAGCTGGTTCCCTCTTCTTCGGCAGTCCAAGACGGCCTCCACCTCGAACTCCTCATCACCGTCAATGATTACAGGCTTGGGTGGTCCCGACCCCCTGTCTGGGAACGGGTCGGGCACTGCGGGTTTCAGCAAGGAAACGTGAAAGACTGGGTGAATCTTCAAGGACTCCGGTAAGGCAAGTTCATAGGAGACCTCGTTTAATTTCCGTTTTACTGGGAAAGGACCGATGAACTTGGGTGCCAGTTTCCTTGCGGGGCAAGCCATCTTAAGGTTGGTGGTCGATAACCATACTTGGTCACCCTGTTGCAGGCATAATTCCCCTCTCCTTTTCCTGTCAAAGATCCTTTTATTGGCTGCTTGTGCCTTAGTCATGGCTTCCTGCAATATCCTGCTGTTACGGGTCAGGAAATCAACAATACTCTGGACCACTGGGACTGTTGAATCAGGGATGAGATCAGGTAAGAAGGTCGGGTGAAACCCGTAGTTGGCAAAAAATGGCGATTGACCTGTAGCCGAATGACTGGCGTTGTTAAAGGCAAACTCTGCCAAGGGTAGTAAAGCTACCCAGTCGTCTTGAACGAAGGTGGTGAAGCATCTGAGGTACTGTTCGAGCGTCTGATTCGTTCTTTCGGTTTGCCCGTTAGTTTGGGGGTGATAGGCCGAGGACATGGACAACTCAATCTTCAGGACCTTGCACAAAGCCTTCCAAAAGCGAGAGGTGAACTGCACCCCTCTATCCGAAACGATGTCCGCAGGGACCCCATGTAGCCTTACTACTTCCCTAATGAAGACCTGGGCAGTTTCCATGGCAGAGGGCGTGCCTTTGAGAGGTACGAAGTGGGCCATCTTGGATAGACAGTCAACCACTACAAAGATGGCTGTGCAACCTTCAGACGGGGGGAGTTCCACTATGAAGTCCATGGCAATCATTTTCCAGGAACGGTCAGGGACTGGTAAGGGTCTGAGCAGACCCCAGGCCTTGCTTCTAGTGGTCTTGCTACGGATACAGGTGGCACATGAACCTACATATTCCCTGCAGTCTTTTTCAAGATCCGGCCACCAAAACGTGCGTTGAATCAGTTCAAGGGTTTTATGCATTCCGAAATGGCCTGCCAGGGGATGATCATGACACAAGTTTAACACTGTGACTCGAACTTCTTCTGGCACAAAGATTTTGTCATTCTTCCAAAGTAACCCGTCCTTGGGTACCAGCGTGATTTCAGAGGGACCAGACACACGTGTAGAAGCTTGCTTCAAGACAGACATCAGGCTAGTTTGTAAAAGTAAGAAGTTGCCTTCCGATAGAATGGTATCTGGAGCTGACACCTCTTTTGGATCATCAAACATGCGGGAAAGAGCGTCTGGTTTGGTGTTCTTGGAGCCTGGCCGGTAAGTTATGTGGAACGAGAACCTAGAGAAAAATAGTGCCCAACGTGCCTGGCGTGGTCTCAGACGTTTGGCAGCTCTCAGATACTCTAGGTTCTTGTGGTCTGTGTAAATGAGTATAGGATGCGCTGCTCCCTCCAACAAGTACCTCCACTCCTCAAAGGCAGATTTAATGGCCAGGAGCTCCCGGTCTCCAACATCATAATTCCTCTCGGATGGGGTAAGCTTACGGGAGAAGAAGGCTACCGGGTGTATCAAGTCCTTGAGACCTTGGCGCTGGGAGATAACAGCTCCAACCGCTGTCTCTGAGGCATCTACCTCAAGTAGATACGGTAGGGCAGGATCGGGATGACTTAGGATAGGAGCAGACGTAAAAAGTATTTTTAGGTTTGTGAAAGCAGCCTGTGCTTCAGATGTCCACTGGAATCGAGCATTTTGCTTCGTTAGCTGCGTAATCGGGGAAATAATAGCAGAGAATCCCTTGATAAACCTCCGATAAAAATTGGCAAAGCCAACGAAGCGCTGCACCCCCTTTTTATCTGAAGGTGCAGGCCAATCCAGAATGGCTGAAACCTTCTGTGGGTCCATCTTGAATCCCTCTGTAGAGATCACTAGGCCAAGGAACTGGATACTCTGTCGCTCGAATTCACACTTTTCTGGTTTTGCGTACAGTCCATGCTGGCGGAGACGACAGAGTACACTCTTGACGTGTTTCCGGTGCTGCTCAAGAGAGGAGGAAAAAATCAAAATATCATCAAGATAGACAACTACATAAATGTCCAGACAGTCTGTGAAAACATCATTGACTAGATGCTGAAAGGTGGCAGGGGCGTTACATAGGCCAAAGGGCATTACTAGGTATTCGTAATGGCCGAACCTGGTACGAAAGGCAGTCTTCCATTCATCCCCTGCTCGGATGCGTACCAGGTTGTACGCCCCCCGCAGGACTAATTTGGTAAACACAGAGGAAGTCCTGAGTCTTTGAAAAAGTTCAGGTACCAGAGGCAGAGGGTACCGGTTCTTGACCGTGATTTTATTTAATTCCCGGTAATCTACACAGGGCCGAAGAGAATGGTCTTTTTTCTCCACAAAGAAGATTCCTGCCCCTGCTGGAGAAGTGGAAGGACGGATGAAACCCCTCTTAAGGTTCTCATCAACGTATTCTTTCAGTACCTCAAGCTCCCGTTCAGATAGGGGGAAGATCCGTCCGAAAGGAATCTCAGCACCGGGAAGAAGCTCGATTGGACAATCGTAAGGACGATGAGGCGGGAGGACTTCGGCCCCTCGTTTGCTGAAGACGTCCAGGAACTCATGATATTGTTTGGGTACAGAAGCTCGTATCTCTGGATCTGAATCCAGGCATAACAGAGGCCCCAAGGTGCTGGGACGTGGAAGCATGCAGTGGCGTTGACAGTATGGTGACTGGAACTTAATACTTCCGGTTCCCCAATCAATCTGTGGATTGTGTGCCTGAAGCCAGGGTAGACCCAGGATAACTGGAAACATGGGAGATGCAATAGCATCCAAAGTCAATAGTTCCTTATGGTCCATGGAGGTGATCACAGGCAAAGGAGGGGTCTCCTGGGTCACTACTCCGGACTTGATGCGAGACCCATCTGCCAGGAAAATGGAAAGTCCCTGAGTCTTAGGTTGGGGTGGGATGTGTTGTTGTGCTGCAAAGTCTAGATCGACAAAACAACTACATGCCCCTGAGTCGATTATTGTAGTTACTGGTATTGTCCTCCCTGGTAGTTGGAAAGAGATAGGAAGAGCCAGGTGAGTAGCATTGGTAGATGGAGGTGAGTAGTTAGGAGAAGAGGTAGCCAGGACCTTGCGCAGCTTAGCAGGACAAGAAGAGACATAATGACCAGGTTCACCGCAATACAGGCATAGATAATTCTGCAGCCGACGAAGTCGTTCCTTGGCCGATAGGGAATGTTTCATTAGTCCAAGCTGCCCTGGCTTGATGGTCTGGTTGAGGGATGAGGGTTCAGTTGGAACCGTACTGGCACTGGCAGGGTACACAGGGGCTCGTATCGGGGGTAGCATCCAAGCTGGGCGGAGCTGTTGGGTAGACCTTTCTGCTCTGCGCTCCCGGAGTCATCGGTCTATCTGGATAGACAAATTAATTAAAGTCTCTAGAACAGTGGTTCTCAACTCCAGTCCTCAGGGCCCACCAACAGGCCAGGTTTGCAAGATAACTGAAATGCATCACAGGTGATATAATTTGCTGCTCAGGGATTGCAGTATTCTAGTCTGCATCTCACCAAGGTAATACTTAAAATCTGGCCTGTTAGTGGGTCCTGAGGACAGGAGTTGAGAACCACTGCTCTAGAACATCAGGAACACCGACCCGTGCTAATTCATCCTTCAGGCTTTCAGAGAGACCAAGACGGAACTGATGCCGCAGAGCCGCCTCATTCCACTGGGTATCCGCGCTCCAACGTCTGAAATCAGTCACATAGTCCTCGACCGCTCGGCGGCCTTGCTGGAGCGCATGGAGAGCAGCCTCGGCAGTAGAAGTCCGCTGCGGATCGTCATAAAGTCGGGCCATGGCATCAAGAAAAGAGGGCAGAGAGTCTAGAACTACATGGCGGACTTCAAGTAGGTGATGGGCCCAAGCTTGAGGTTCCCCCTGCAGCAAAGCGGTAACAAAGCCCACCTTGGTGGCTTCAGATGAAAAAGTCAGAGGTAGCAACGTAAAGTAAAGTTCACATGCGTTGCGAAACGCACAGAATTTACTCCGATCCCCGAAAAACTTCTCAGGAACAGGGACCCTGGGCTCAGGAGATGGTAACATTCCAATAGAGGAAGTTGGGGTTGGAGGTGAATCTGCAGAGGTGGCTTGAGTTTGTGTCTGCTTATCCATTCGGACATGGCTGCCCTGCAGAGACTTCACGATCTGAGTGAGAGCTGTAAGGTGTTGATAGACATTGTCCATAGGCAAGGTATCTCCTGCAGGCTCAGGCATGGCGGTTTGATACTGTAACGTACCTTAGGTGTGAGCCTGACGTGCGGAGAGGGACCTCCCGTACAACCCCGGCTCGGAGACCACTGGAGTGGGGACAGTGGTGGTAAGAGCACGGTGAGGTAAGGGTGCCTGTCTGATCCTCACTGCTTGGAGTGGTGGAGCCGAGTGGAGACTGGAACGGCTGGTTCCGGAAGCAGCGGATGCAGGTCAGCAGGTTCAGCTTGCAGAGCAGAGGATGCAGGTCAGCAGGTGCCGGTTTGCAGGGCAGGGATGCAGGTGCAGGTTTGCAGAGCAGGGATGCAGGTCAGCAGGTGCAGGTTTGCAGAGCAGGGATGCAGGTCAGCAGGTGCAGGTTTGCAGAGCAGGGATGCAGGTCAGCAGGTGCAGGTTTGCATTGCAAAGGATGCAGGTCAGCGTGTGCAGCTTGCAGAGCAGAGGATACAGGTAAGCTGGTGCAGGTTTGCAGAGTCAGACAAGCCGGGTCATACACATCAAGGTAAACATAACAAGTGGCAGGCAGAGAGTAGTCAAAGTCCAGGCCGAATCTTGGCAACAGGCAGACTGGCAGATAACTGAGCAGGGTCAAACGAGCTGAGGTCAGGACTGGAGACAGAAGCGTGGTCAGGAAGCCGGGTCAAACACAGGAACAGGATACAAGCACAGAATCAGGAACTCAGGGAACAGAAGCAGATCAAACCGCAAGGGGCAACATCTCTGGAATGTCTTTTATAGGAAGTACATGGGAGGAGCAAGGGGTTCAGAGTTCAACAGTAATCAGACACCAAGCAGAGTAGTCTAATGGATCAGATAGGTTATCCAGCAGATCAGGCAGGGAACTGTCCAGCATCTCAGATAGCTCCGCTGGAAGAGTCAATGCCAGACACAGACGAGGTCCCAGGTTAAAGCCCAGCACGTCCCTGACAAAAACATAACGCCAAGGTAACAAAGAAGTGGCTCAAGAAGAAGCAAATTGAGGTCAAGGAGTTGGCATAGACAGTCTCCAGACCTTAATCCTATAGAACATTTATGGAGGGATCTAAAACTTTGAGTTGCCAAGCGACAGCCAAGTAACCTTGAGGATTTAGAGAAGATCTGTAAAGAAGAGTGGTGTAAAATCCCTCCTGAGATGTGTACAAACCTGGTAACCAACTGCAAGAAACATCCTACCTCTGTGTTTGCCAAGTACTAAGTCACGTTTTGCTTGCGGCTCAAATACTTATTTTACTCACTGAACTGCAACTCAATTTATAACATTTGTATCATGTGTTGTTTCTTGATTTTTGGTTGATATTCCGTCTCTATCATTTAAGATAGACCTATGATAAAAAAAAATATAGACCCTTAATTTCTTTGTAAGTGGACAAATTTACAAAACCTGCAGGGGATCTTACTTTCAGGGGGAGCCCCATGCCATTTTTTGGCTGTCAATTTGGCTGTAAAAGTGGACATACCCTTTCACAAATAAACATATTTTCGTTTTCTGTGACCACATTGCTATCTGGTCCTATTTTGCTGTTGTCAGGTGTTCTGTTTGGTAAACTGTTTCTGGTCCTTTGTTTCCTTAATTAATGTCCATTGTTCTTAGGTACAATTTCTTGCCCTTGGGATGATTTCTGTCCTGATTTGTAACACAGCTTCACTCTCACTGCCGTCTCTTTGATTGGCTTTCTTCATCCAGCCTTTCTTTCATATGTTGATTTCTTCTATGTGTAGTATGATTTTCGCATGGCTGGATCTCTCTCTGGCTATAACCTGCCCCTAAGTTGGACTGCATTTGGACATTCCATTGGTATAATATTATCTACTACACCTGTGTCCCTCAAAGGATGATAAAGAAAATAAGATTTTTTTTTCTTATCATAAAAAGGCCAAACACACAGAGGGCTCCAGCCCCTCTTTGCGTTTGGCCTAGTGTACTGCTTGCTCACAAAATGATTATCTACTATTCTACTTATACTACTTACCGTATATACTCGAGAATAAGTCGACCCGAATATAAGCCGAGGCACCTAATTTTACCACAAAAAAATGGGAAAACGTATTGACTCGAGTATAAGCCTAGGGTGTCCATCTGCATGCCTCACTGTACCTCACTTTGCCTCAGTGTGTCCATGTGCATATAGTTATATAGTTATATAGTTAGTCAGGTTGAAAAAAGACACAAGTCCATCCAGTTCAACCGTAAAAAATAAAAATAAAAATAAACATATATCGTACACTCCCATATACCCAATTCTATACCCACAGTTGATCCAGAGGAAGGCAAAAAAACCCAGAAGAGCATTATCCAATTTGCTACAGCAGGGGAAAAAATTCCTTCCTGATCCCCCGAGAGGCAATCGGATATTCCCTGGATCAACTTTACCTATAAATGTCAGTACCCAGTTATATTATGTACATTTAAGAAAGAATCCAGGCCCTTCTTAAAGCAATCTACTGAGCTGGCCAGAACCACCTCTGCAGGGAGTCTATTCCACATTTTCACAGCTCTTACTGTGAAAAAACCTTTCCGTATTTGGAGGTGAAATCTCTTTTCCTCTAGACGCAAAGAGTGCCCCCTTGTCCTTTGTGTTGACCGTAAAGTGAATAACTGAACACCAAGTTCACTGTATGGACCCCTTATATATTTGTACATGTTGATCATATCCCCCCTTAATCTCCTCTTCTCAAGAGAGAATAAATTCAGTTCCTCTAATCTCTCCTCATAGCTGAGCTCCTCCATGCCTCTTATCAGTTTGGTTGCCCTTCTCTGCACTTTCTCCAGTTCCCCAATATCCTTTTTGAGAACTGGGGCCCAAAACTGAACTGCATATTCCAGATGAGGTCTTACTAATGATTTGAACAGGGGCAAAATGATATCTCTCTCTCTGGAGACCATACCTCTCTTAATACAAGAAAGGACTTTGCTCGCTTTGGAAACCGCAGCTTGGCATTGCATGCCATTATTGAGCTTATGATCTACCAAAACCCCCAGATCCTTCTCCACTACGGATCCCCCCAGTTGTACTCCCCCTAGTATGTATGATGCATTCATATTATTAGCCCCCAAGTGCATAACTTTACATTTATCAACATTAAACCTCATCTGCCACATAGTCGCCCAATTAGACAGAGCATTGAGGTCGGCTTGTAAATTGGCGACATCCTGAAAGGACGTTATTCCACTGCATAGCTTGGTGTCATCTGCAAAGACAGAAATGTTACTTTTGATCTCAGACCCAATATCATTTATAAACATATTAAAAAGTAAGGGTCCCAGCACTGAACCTTGGGGTACACCACTGATAACCTTGGACCATTCAGAGTAAGAATCATTAACCACTACTCTCTGAATTCTGTCTTTTAGCCAGTTTTCTATCCATTTACAAACTGATATTTCCAATCCTGTAGACTTTACCTTACACATGAGCCGTGTGTGGGGAACTGTATCGAACGCTTTTGCAAAATCCAAGTATACCACGTCCACTGCCACCCCTCTGTCCAAGGTCTTACTTACCTCTTCATAAAAAGAAATCAGGTTTGTTTGACAACTTCTGTCTTTCATGAATCCATGCTGTCTGTTGCTTAAATAGTTTTTTTCCAGCAAGAACTCATCTATGTGGTCTTTTATTAATCTCTCCAGTATTTTCCCAACTATAGAAGTTAAACTAACAGGTCTATAGTTACTTGGTAAACACTTAATTCCCTTTTTAAATATAGGCACCACATTGGCCCTGCGCCAATCCAGTGGTACTATTCCTGTCATTAATGAGTCCCTAAAAATTAAATACAATGGCTTTGAAATTACAGAGCTCAATTCTTTTAGGATCCGTGGGTGTATGCCATCTGGTCCAGGTGCTTTATCCACCTTTATTCCATCTAAATATTTCTGGACCATATCACTTTTGAGCCATTGTGGATTTGGGGCTGTGTCACTACCACCCCCATGCCTCACTGTGCCCAGGCCCAGAGCCGATCCGCCCTATACGCTCACTACGCAAGCTGCGTAGGGCTCCACAAATTACTCAAGGCCCCGCCTCCCCAGGGGCAGCGCCAGGTGGGTGTGCTCAAGCCTCCCCAAAAATTATTTAAGCACCCCCATAGCACCCCCAAAATGCACATGGTAGTATTTGCAGATGTTAGTGTTTTTTTTGTTTTCTTTCCTTGCCTGCATCTTCTCTACTGCTGCCTGGAAGCTGGGACTCTTTTTTTCTTGTGGAAGAATACAGCAGCTACGGCCGCAGAAGCCGATGATCTTTAGCTAGACCCGGTGTACTGCCGAGCATTGCCCCCCAGCGGATTCTGCCCGCTCTGTACTGCGCAGGCGCGGCGCTTTTTCCGAAAATAGCCGAACATGTAGAGCTGAGAGTCAGCTCTACATGGCGCCTGCGCACACCAAATTGTGCTACACTGCTGACATCCAGGCTCTTTCTTTACCATCCCCGTGGACATGGAGGATGTTAAAAAAAGAGCCAGGAGGCCGAGCGAGCGTAGCGAGCCGTCCGAGCGAAGCGAGGACGTGAGGCCGACTGGCCACTTACATCTAAGTCCACGCAGGCGCCGTGTAGAGCTGACTCTCAGCTCTACACGTTCAGCTATTTTCGGAAGCTCATTGACGTTCGTACTGCGCAAGCGCCGCGCCTGCGCAGTACAGTTGGAGGCAGAATCCGCCGGGGGGACGTTTGTCGGCAGATCACCGGCACAGGCTAATTTCAGAGGTGGATGGATATCCACCTCTCTGCTGCCTCCTCAGCCAATGGTGAAGACTGTACCCGCCCCCTTCCCCCAGCCCGCCTTCTTTGATTTCTGAGAAGAGGAGATGTCAGCACTCCAGAGCTGGAGAGAAAAGGTAGAGAGGAGAGAACACATCCTGCTATGGCTGGGGACACATAACTCAGCCCCAGCACTAAGTAAGAAACAGTGAGTTGTGTTTGCCTGCACTGCTGCCAGCATGGAGAGAACAAGCTGCTTTCTACAGTGTGGGAAGGTTACCAGAGAACAAGATGGTTTATCTATCCTGTAATCTGACATCTGCATTCCTCTCTGCCAGCACAAGTCATATGATTCTTACAGAGACTCTGACAGGGAGAAAATACAGGATTTATGAGTTACCGTATTTTTCGCTCTATAAGACGCACCTCACCATAAGACGCACCTAGGTTTTAGAGTAGGAAAACAAGAAAAAAAATATAGTCTGAACCAAATGGTCTACTAAAATATTTACTAGTGCCCATGAAATGCAGCCTGACCTGTGCCAAAGAAATGCAGCCTGACCATTGCCAATAATGCAGCCTGACCATTGCCATTATTGCAGCCCGACCTGTGCCACTACAAGTCCCAGCAGAGCAGGTTGCCATATTTCAGCCCCCCCACAGAGGCACTACAAGTCCCAGCAGAGCAGATTGCCATATTTCATCCCCCCCACAGAGGCACAACAAGTCCCAGCAGAGCAGATTGCCATATTTCAGCCCCCCCACAGAGGCACTACAAGTCCCAGCAGAGCAGATTGCCATATTTCAGCCCCCCCACAGAGGCACTACAAGTCCCAGCAGAGCAGATTGCCATATTTCAGCCCCCCCACAGAGGCACTACAAGTCCCAGCAGAGCAGATTGCCATATTTCAGCCCCCCCACAGAGGCACAACAAGTCCCAGCAGAGCAGATTGCCATATTTCAGCCCCCCCCCACAGAGGCACTACAAGTCCCAGCAGAGCAGATTGCCATATTTCAGCCCCCCCCCCACAGAGGCACAACAAGTCCCAGCAGAGCAGATTGCCATATTTCAGCCCCCCCCACAGAGGCACTACAAGTCCCAGCAGAGCAGATTGCCATATTTCAGCCCCCCCACAGAGGCACTACAAGTCCCAGCAGAGCAGGCTGTCACCACTCCTCCAAACACAGCATTAGGAGACTGCACAGCCTTCCATCCACTCCTCCCCACTCTCCCCTTACAATAGTTTCCTACCTGAGTCTGGGCGGCATGTCGCGCTGCATTGTGGGACAGTGGACACGATTTTCCCTTCTCTCAAGACATGTCCCGGCTCCCAGACCCCGGTGTTCTGTACACCGTAATTCTCCTACCTGCAGCACACAAGGCTGCAGATCACTGGCCAGGCAGTCACCTCCGTGGCTGCAGCAGTGGCTGAAGCAATAAGCTGGGCATCTGTGCGGGAGGAGGCCGTGGGAACCAGGACTCCGGAGTACAGGTCGGGGGGGGGGGGGGTTCGTGCGGGGGTGGCTTTTTTTGCCAGCAGTGGCGAGGGGGCGTTGACAGCGGCGGCGGGGGGCGGAGCCTGATGTACATTCGGACCATAAGACGCAGAGACATTTTTCCTCATATTTTTGGGGGAAAAAAGTGCGTCTTATGGTCCGAAAAATACGGTCTATCTATCTATCTGCTCATCCATCCATATATCTGCTCATCCATCCATCCATCCATCTATCTGCTCATTCATCCATCTATATATCTGCTCATCTATCCATCCATCCATCTGCTCATCCATCCATCCATCCATCTATCTGCTCATCCATCCATCTATATATCTATCCATCCATCTATCTGCTCATCCATCCATCCATCCATCTGCTCATCCATCTATCTGCTCATCCATCCATCTATATATCTATCCATCCATCTATCTACTCATCCATCCATCTATATATCTATCCATCCATCTATCTATCTATCTATATATCTATCCATCCATCCATCCATCCATCTATCTATCTATCTATCTATCTATCTATCTATCTATCTATCTATCTATCTATCTATCTATCTATCTATCTATCTATCTATCTATCCATCTATCTATCTATCTATCCATCCATCTACTCATCCATCCATCTATATATCTATCCATTCATCTATCTGCTCATCCATCCATCCATCTATCCATCCATCCATCTATCTGCTCATCTATCCATGCATCCATCTGCTCATCCATCCATCCATCTATCTGCTCATCCATCTATCTGCTCATCCATCCATCTATATATCTATCCATCCATCTATATATCTATCCATCCATCCATCCATCCATCTATATATCTATCTATCTATCCATCCATCTATCTACTCATAATCCATCTATATATCTATCCATCCATCTATATATCTATCCATCCATCCATCCATCTATATATCTATCTATCTATCCATCCATCTATCTCTATATTCATTCACTCATCTATCTCATCTATCTCTCTCATTTATCTATCTATTTATCTATCTATCCATCTATCTATCCACTCATCCATCCATCTATCTCTGTCTATCTATCCATGCACTCATTCATCCATTCGTCTATCCATTCATTCACCTATCCAGCCATCCATCCATTCATTCATCCAGCCTATCTATCTATCTATCTATCCAGCCATCCATTCATTCATTCATTCATCCATCCTACCATCCATTCATCATTGCTGGTGTCACAATACAAGAAGAATAGATTGAAAAATTAAAGGATATTCTGATGCCATTATACTAACCCTATGTTTCCCACACTTTAGTAACAAGCCAGAGCTCTTGTACATGGCGCACTCCTGAACCCTGCATTTTATGCGTATCGCACTCCTGAATCCTGCATTGTGTGTGTGTAGCGCACACCATAACCCTGCACTTTGTGTGTAGCACAAGCCTGAATCCTGCACTTTGTAAATTCCTGTAAATAGTGCACCTCTCAGCTCTGCACTCTTAACGTGACACACTCCATGCATCCCCATACACCCCCAATGCTCGCTGCACACTCAATGCATTGCCCATACACCCCCTATACTCGTTGCATATTGCACTTTATATGTATGCGCAGATTACACTTTTATCAAATATTTAATTTATATATTTATTGAAATTTGTATGTTTTTCTTTAATTTATTGTGGCGTACATTGTGGTGATAATTATTTTTAGCACATTTTGTAGTTTTTTGGGGTATGGGACAATGTGCCCGACTGCATGGCCTGTTTTCAATGTGTGACTGAGTTTTTGGATAGTTCTCTGGCTTCTTTGTGGCTGTTACTGTAACTTTTTATATTTAACTACCCCACTGACTTGAGGTTATTGCTGGCCCTGACATATGCTGGGGGCTAAAATTGTTGGCCTTGATGAAACTTATTTTACTTCACAATCTCTTCAGTGTACCTCCAGACTCTTTTTGGCCTATACAAAGAGGGAAAGGTGGCACACTACAAGCTATAGATCGGGAAGAATCACTCACATTTGGTCACACCCATTTTAGTCACACCCACATTTTAGGCACGCCCACACATGTAAAATTTCACTTATTCTTCCTGCACAGCACCCCCAAAAAATTTGGGCTGGAGCCGCCCCTGCGCCTCCCCCTCGTGTCATAGCGCATCAATATTTACAACATCCATGACAAAATGAAGCAAAACTATCCTTCTGGTCACGAAAAGAGGAAAAAAAACACCATAAGAGTGAATTGCGGGAACAACAATCAGGTAAACTTGTGTTCTCTCCTCTCCAAGTTTGATGTCGGCAAAGTAGAGTTATGTTTATATGCATTTCTATTGTGTTTTTTTCAGTCTTGCTAACCTAGCTGGGCAGGCAGGCAGGCTGTGCATCTCTTGGTCTGTGTCTAGCTGCTAATGCCAGTCACTTTCAGGGCTCTGTTTGGTGACTTTGTGCCTGACAAAAGTGAGAGTAAAATACAATTATTTATTAAGTTTGATAAACGACAAAGTGTAACGGTGTTTGTTTACTGCAGCTCGGAAAAGATAACCGTGTCGGGTGTGTTATCATGCGTTAGGCGCGTGCACGAAATGAAACACACATCTTTTTTAAGCAGAATTATATGTGAAGACCAGGTAGAGGGCCCCTTAGCAGAATTTTGCTTAGGGCCCCAGGGAGGTCAGGATCGGCACTGCCCAGGCCTCACTGTGCCCATGCCTCACTGTGTCCATGACTAGACTGACGTTTATCATGGGAGTCTATGGAAGGGGTGCCCGGCTTTAAAAAAAAAATCGGTGCTCCCCGGCCAAAAAACTTTGCACACTTGTAGAGGAGATATGGGGCTACATGTGTGCCAAGTTTGGCCGGCCCCTACCGGGTCCCCAAAGTCCAGAAGATCAGGCGCAAAAAGGTGACTCGAGTATAACCCAAGGGGGGCATTTTCAGCACAAAAAAATGTGCTGAAAAACTCGGCTTATACTCGAGTATATACAGTATCTACTTCTATAAAAAGGTTGTAGAGGGAAGTACAACATTTTTTTTCAAGGACATGAAGAAATGTAGGGCCTTTAACACATTCCTACATATACTGTTGTTTTAACTTTTCCACCTAGCAATTTGACAATTGATACCTTCAGCCATGTATCTCCAGCAAATACAGTAGCATCTGTCCCAGACTAAGGCCCCTTTCACACTGAGGCGCTTTGCAGGCGCTATTGCGCTAAAAATAGCGCCTGCAAAGCGCCCTTAAAAAGCCGCTACTTTGTATACAGTGTGAAAGCCCGAGGGCTTTCACAATGGAGCGTTGCGCTTGCAGGAGGGTAAAAAAACTCCTGCAAGCCGCATCTTTGAGGCACGATAGGAGCAGTAAAAATACCGCTCCTATAGCGCCCCTGCCCATTGAAATCAATGGGGTAGCGCCTCCAAAACGCCCGCAAAAAGGCGTTAGGCCCCTCTCACACTAAGGCATATTTCAGGCATTTTAACGCTAAAAATAGCGCATAACTAACGCCTGAAATACTGTAGCCGCGGTTTGCAGGCGGTATAAACCCTTTTTCGGGCGCTAGCGGGGGTTAAAACCGCACCGCTAGCGGCCGAATATCGCGGTAAATACGGCGGTATAGCGACGCTAAAAATCGCGCCTCTATACCGCCACCGCATCTGCCCGCCCCAGTGTGAAAGGGGCCTTATTGCCGGCGGTTTTAACCCTTTTTCGGCCGCTAGCGGGGGTTAAAATCACCCCGCAATTGCCCGCAAATCGCAGCAAAAAACACAGTATAGCGGCGCTAAAAATAGCGCCGCTATACCGCCAGCGCATCCAGCGCTTCAGTGTGAAAGTAGCCTTAGTTGCACCATGGTGATTGGATTGTGTAATTAAAACATTGGAACTGTCACACTTTTTTTTTTTTTTTACTCATTTGACAGTGCTCGGATTAAGTTGACTGAGTTACCCTTGCAGCTTTAACCCCCTGCCTACTGGGCACTTTTACCCCCTTCCTTCCTAGGCCAATTTTCAGCTTTCAGTGCTGTCACGCTGTGAATGACAATTGCATGGTCATGCAATACTGTAACCATATGACATTTTTATTATTTTTTTCACACAAATAGAGCTTTCTTTTGGTGGTATTTAATCCCCACTGGGTTTTTTTTTCCTTTTGTTTACAAATGATTTTTATTGTTGTAAAAGGTAATAAGTTAGACAAAAGTGTAACCAAAACATAGGTACATCCAATAATTCAAGCATGTACTTAATATGAGGTAAATGGTACATATAAGAAGAACTTAGCAATACAATATAAGATTGATAAAGATGCGATTTAGGTATGTATATTTCCTTTCAGGTTATAACATATAAAAAACACAGATTATTTTTTTTTTCCCCCTTTATAATGATAAAAATTATTAAGTTATACCATGTGATATTTAAGGAAGTGGTATATCCCAAGGGGACCTTTTTTTAAAAAATGTGCAGGGTGTCGAAGAGTGTATGGTAGATATGCTCTGAGAGTTTATCCATTCTATTTAATACCTGGGACCAAGGGACTGTTGATGAGTGCCAATTAAATGCTATCATCCAGTGGATTGAGTTAAACAGTGTATGTATTCGTCTAATATGCTGTATGGGTAGATTTGGTATAGGTGCAAACAATAAACACATCTTAGGGGTGAGGCCTCGTACACACGACCGATTTTCTCGGCAAGAACCAGCAAGAAACTTGCTGGCAGAGAGGTCTTGCCGAGTAAATCGGTCGTGTGTACGCGGCTATCGGGTTTCTCGTCGAGAAAACCGACAAGAAACCTCGACGAGAAAATAGAGAACCTGCTCTCTATTTTCTCGTCGAGATTCTCCTCGGCATGTTTCTCGACGAGAAAAGTGAGTGTGTGTACACTTACCTGTCCTCCCGGAAGCCCGCGCATGTTCGAAATGAATTCGACGCATGCGCGGTAGCTTCCTAGGCATACGTAGGGTATACCAAGATGGCGGCGACGGCATCGAAAGTGACGAGCGCATGCTCGTCGTAGTCGATGACGTCACCGCGTACGCTCCATTCAAAGAACCGTGGGTTCTTTGAAACGAGCGTGTGTACACTCGGCCGGGACAAGTTTCTTGTCCAAGAATCTCGTCGAAAAAAACGACATGTTTTTTTCAACGAGAATCTCGGCCGTGTGTACAAGGCCAGAGAGGAATTTTTTTACCTATAATTAGTGTTGAGCAAACCCGAGCTGTAAAGTTCGGGTTCGTACCGGACTTTTGGGTTTTTGGTACCCGGACCCGAACAATTTACTGTATGTTCGGGTTTGGGTTCGGTGTTCGGCAATGTAATGGCGCATTTTAAAAAGCTGCAGGGCAGCCAATCAACATTCGTTTAACTCGTGGCCACTTAGAATCCATCACAGCCATGCCTACTAATGGCATGGCTGTGATTGGCAAGTGCAGCATGTGACCCAGCCTCTATATAAGCTAGAGGCACATAGCACAGCACGTCACTCTGCTTTATATAGTGTAGGGAAAGGTTGCTGCTGCTGCTGCTGCTTTGAGGGAGAGAATTACATAGGAGTCCTGTTTCAGAAATCAAATTACTCAGCGATCTACCTTGCTTTTGTTGTGTGGGTGCAGCGCAAAATCTTTTTATCCTGCCCTGAGCCCAGTGCCAGAGAAAAGATAACTTTTATCCGTCTGTTAGTTAGGTTGGCGTCGGTGGGCATTTTATGCAAGCTCAGTGCACCAGCACTGCATATGTTACTGTGAGATACACACTTTAGATACTGTTCTCCTATTCTGCTATTCTAAAAAATAATAATTTAGGGCAAAAAATAATTTTTTTGGTGCATTTTCTGCATATCTGTACGTGTGAGATACACACTTTAGATACTGTTCTCCTATTCTGCTATTCCAAAAAATAATAATTTAGGGCAAAAAATGTTTTTTTGGTGCGTTTTCTGGCATAAAACATTTTTTTGGTGCGTTTTCTGCATATCTGTACTTGTGAGATACACCCTTTAGATACTGTTGCTCTATTCTGCTATTCAAAAAACACCCATTTAGGGCAAGGTCCTAAATTTGAGAAATATGAGGAGAACGTCAAATAAAGGACGTGGCCCCCGGCCGTGGTGCTGCTGGTGGAGCTCCTGTTGCAGGGAGAGGACGTGGTCGATCTGTGCCAGCTACACGCACAAGTGAAACACCTTCCTCAGGTGCGAGTAGGCGACAGAGCCTGCAGCGGTATTTGGTCAGGCTTAATGCGGCTCTACAAATGTTGAGGCCAGGACAACTACAGGCTACAGTAGATTGGGTTGCTGACAGTGCCTCCAGTTCCTTCACATTGTCTCCCACCTAGTCTACTGCTGATAGATCAGAGTTGGCACCTGCAGCTGATGTTCATCAGTCTTTCACCTCACCCCCTTGCAAATCAGCCAAGCAGTCTGAACCCCAAGTCATGCAGCAGTCTCTTCTGCTTTTTGATGACTCTGTTAGCAGGGTTTCCCAGGGCAATCCACCTAGTCCTGCCTCAGAAGTGGAAGAGATTGAGTGCACCGATACCCAACCACTTATGTTTCAAGATGAGTACATGGGAGGACCATCGCAGGACGTCTCGGATGAT
Organism: Rana muscosa; assembly: GCA_029206835.1. NCBI lineage: Eukaryota > Metazoa > Chordata > Amphibia > Anura > Ranidae > Rana > Rana muscosa. Next base: position 431,806,375 of record CM055120.1, on the reverse strand, counting down.
GAAGAAACACAGGTGCCAACTGCTGCTGCTTTCGCAATTGTGCACACCAACAAGGAGGGCAGGGGTGAAGACTGGGTGGAAGATGATGTGGAGGACGATGAGGTCCTCGACCTCACATGGAATCAACGTGATGCAGGTGACCTGTGTAGTTCGGAGTAAGAGGCGGTGGTCGCACAGAGCCACCAGCACAGCAGAAGAAGGAGCAGGGTGCAAAAGCGGAGCGTCCGTCCCCTAGACAGTACACCTGCTACTGCCCAACGCAGCAAGGGACCGAGCACACCAAAGCCAGGTCCAAGGAGTTCCCTTGCGTGGCAGTTCTTCAGACAATGTGCTGATGACAAGACACGAGTGGTTTGCATGCTGTGCAATCAGAGCCTGAAGCGAGGCATAAACATTCTCAACCTAGCACGAGCTGCAGTGGAGTAGACACCTCAAAAACCAAGAAAGGTCTCTGGCTCCCCCTGCTTCCTCTTCTGCTGCAGTCTTGGCCTCTTCATCCACCTCTGTAGTGACAGTGGCACCTGCCACCCCGCAAACAGAGGATCTGCCAGCAACACTACCACCTGGGTCACCAATAATCTCCACAATGTCCCATGGAAGCGTTCAGCTCTCTATCTCCCAAACACTAGAGCAGAAGAGGAAGTACCCCCCTACCCACCCGCGATCCCTGGCCCTGAATGCCAGCATTTAAAAATTCCTGGCCTTTGAAATGCTGTCATTCCATCTGGTGGAGACGCATAGTTTTAAAAGTCTGATGGCATTGGCTGTCCCACAGTACGTCATGCCCAGCCGCTACTACTTTTCCAGGCGAGCCATCCCTTCCCTGCACAACCAAGTGGGAGACAAAATCAGTTGTGCACTGCGCAACGCCATCTGTGGCAAGGTCCACCTAACTACGGATACGTGGACCAGTAAGCACGGTCAGGGACGTTATATCTCCCTAACAGCACACTGGGTAAATGCAGTGGCGGCTGGGCCTGAGGCGGATAGCAGTTTGGCGCATGTCCTTCCACCACCGAGGATTGCAGGGCGCTTCAGTTTGCCTCCTTTTGCTAACTCATCCTCTACCGTCTCCTCATCCGGTCAGCGTAACACCTTCACCACCAACTTCAGCACAGCCAGGGGTAAACGACAGCAGGCAGTTTTAAAACCTTCCTGTTTGGGGGAAAAACCCCACAACCCGCGCAGGAGTTGTGGAGGGACATGGAACAACTGACCGATGACTGGTTGGTGGCAGTGAGCCTCAAGCCCGGCCTGGTGGTGTGCGATAATGGGCGAAATCTCGTAGCAGCTCTGGGCCTAGCCGGTTTGACGCACATCCCTTGCCTGGCGCATGTGCTGAATTTGGTGGTGCAGAGGTTCCTTAAAAATTACCCGATATGCCAGAGCTTCTGCAGAAAGTGCGGGCCGTCTGTGCGCACTTTCGGCGTTCTCACCCTGCTGCTGCTCGCCTGTCAGCGCTGCAGCGTAAGTTTGGCCTTCCCGCTCACCGCCTCATATGTGACGTGCCCACAAGGTGGAACTCCACCTTGCACATGCTGGCCAGACTGTGCGAGCAGCAGCAGGCGATAGTGGAGCTTCAGCTGCAGCACACACGTGTGAGTCGCTCTGCAGAACAGCACCACTTCACCACAAATAACTGGGCCTCCCTGCGAGACCTGTGTGCCTTGTTGCGCTGTTTCGAATACTCCACCAAAATGGCCAGTGCCGATGACACTGTTCTCAGCGTTACTATCCCAGTTCTATTCCTCCTTGAAAAAACGCTTCGGGCGATGATGGAAGAGGATGTGGCACAGGAGGAGGAGGAAGAGGGATCATTTCCAAGGCTTTCAGGGCAGTCATTCACAAGCAGGGGCGGATCCAGAGTCTTTTCTCGGGAGGGGCACTGCCAAAAAATATATTTTTTTGTGGGAACTTTATCGGGGAAATGGCTGGTGCTGGCGCTTCAATCATCCCGACACCACGGTTGTTATGGTGTCAGGATGATTGAAGCGCATTATTTCTATTATTACATTGTAATATAAAATGAAATAGTTCAATGCAGAATCAGTGGGAGCCCCGAGTGTGTCACTTGCCACCGTCGCTTGCAATTAGTGGGAGCCCTGAGCGGATTGTCACTTGCCACTTCACCTGCCACACCTTGTGGATTGTCACTTGCCACACCTTGTGGATTGTCACTTGCCACATCACCTGCCACACCTTGCGGATTGTCACTAGCCACACCTTGCGGATTGTCACTTGCCACGTCACTTGCCACACCTTGCTGATTGTCACTTGCCTGCCACCAGATGCAGATTGTCATTTGCCACGTCACCTGACACAATTCGTGGATTGTCACTTGCCACGTCGCCTGTCACACCTTGCGGATTGTCACTAACTTGCCTGCTAAGGTGTAGTTTTGGTTGTCTCTTGCTGTGTCCCAGACTCCCAGAGTCAGGCAGCAGAGAAATAATGTAATCTCTCTGCTGCCTGCACAGTGAGGGCGGAAGTAACTGCTGGAATGCAGGGCAGGCACGGGCGGTGAGAGATGATCTCATCTCTCTGCTCCCCCGCTCCCGGCTAGCTGATTGGCCAGCTGCCACACTGAGCCTGCTTTCTCACTCTCACCTGCGCTGCCAACACACTGAGCAGCACGGTCTGCCCACGAACCGCGCCGCCCGCCCACAAACCGCGCCGCAAGTGGAGACGACCGCTTTCTTACCCATCTGTGGAGCCGCACGCTATCGCACCTGCCCGCAGAGCTGCCCGACGTGACTCACTGACGTCACTCGTTGCTAGACGCCAAGTGGCCCTGTCGTTAGCAACGAGTGCAGGGAAGAGGCTCCACCCACCTCCTCCTCCGCTCCTGGTATCGGGTCAGTGCGCCGCGTAACTACATTAGACGAGTCTCTCTCTCGGCGCCACTGATCGGCTGATGTGAGAAACTGAGAGAGAGACTCAGAGAGGCAGCGGCAGCCGCAGAACAAGTACTGTATATACCCGAGTATAAGCCGACCCGAATATATGCCGAGGCACCTAATTTTACCCCAAAAAACTGGGAAAACTTGTTGACTCGAGAATAAGCCTAGGGTGTCCATCTGCATGCCTCACTGTGCCCATGCCTCACTGTGCCCATGCTTCACCGTGCCCATGACTAGACTGATGTTTAACATGGGAGTCTATGGAAGGAGTGCCCGGCTTTGAAAAATCGCTTCTCCCCGGCCGTAGGTCTCCTAGACACCAAGCTTTGCACACTTGTAGAGGAGACATGGGGCTACATGTGTGCCACGTTTTGGGTCCAGGGGACCTATGGCCAGCCGGTACCGGGTCTGCGAAATCACCAGAGAAATTACCGTTTAACATTGGAGTCTACGGAAGGAGTGCCCGGCTTTGAAAAATCGTTGCTCCCCGGCCGTAGGTTCCCCAGACACCAAACTTTGCACACTTGTAGAGGAGACATGGGGCTATAGGTGTGCCAAGTTTGGGGTCCAGGGGACCTACGGCCGGCCAGTACCGGGTCCCCAAAATCCGGGAGATCAGGCGCAAAAAATAAAAATAAAACAGAGCAAGCAAGTGAGTGTGACACATGGTCTCGGGGGGGGGCAATTGCCCTGTTGCCCCCCCTGGATCCGCCCCTGTTCACAAGTGGCTTAGAGGGTGGGTTCCTGCACCAACAAACGCCAGGTACACAATTGTCCAGCAAGGGCACAGTTCTGGAGGATGACGAGGTGGAGGATGAGGAGGAGGAGATGGAGGCGGAGGAACCATGTTCACAGCAGGGTGGCACCCAGACCAGCTCATGGCCATCACTGGTGCATGGCGGGGGGAATACAGAGGACACAGACGATACACCTCCCACAGAGGACAGCTTTTTGTTGCCTCTGGGCAGCCTGGCACACATGAGCGATTACATGCTGCAGTGTCTCCGCAACGACTGCCGAGTTGCCCACATTCTAACTGGTGCTGATTACTGGGTGGCCACGCTGCTGGATCCCCGTTACAAGGACAACGTACCGTCCTTAATTCCCTCACTGAAGCGTGATCGTAAGATTCGCCAATACAAGCGCACGCTGGTAGACGCGCTGCTGGTGGCATTCCCACCTGACAGCGGGGGCAAAGTGGAAGCACAAGGCGAAGGCAGAGGAGGAGGAAGAGGTCGCCAACGCAGCCGGGGCACCGCCAGCACCTCAGAAGGCAGGGTTAGCATGGCCGAAATGTGGAAAAGCTTTGTCAGCACGCCACAACAACCAGCACCACCAGCTGATATGGAACGTCTTAGCAGGAGGCAGCATTTCACCAACATGGTGGAGCAGTATGTGTGCACACGCCTACACGTACTGAATGACGTGCCCCCTTCAACTTCTGGGTCTCCAAATTGGGCACATGGTCTGAGCTTGCCCTCTGCGCCTTGGAGGTGCTGGCCTGCTGTCACGTACCTAGCGGTGATGAGCCCGGACTTGCAGAGGAAGGCCTCCCTTACGGCTCCCACCAGCGGCCCCTGGTAAGGTAACAGCAGGCGCGGAGGTAGGAGGGGTACGAGTGCCTGGCAGGATCAACCAAGGTGAAGGTAGGTATGCAGACTTGGTAGGCACACTGGAACACAGCAGGTCGAACTGGAATCAGGAACACTCAGCAAACTGGAATCGTTCAGCAGACGGGACCGGAACCAGGAACACAGCAACTCAGCAAACTGGATCAGCTTAGCAGACTGGACCGGAACCAGGAACACAGGAACTCAGCAGACTGGATCAGCTTAGCAGACTGGACTGGAACCAGGAACACAGGAACTCAGCAAACTGGATCAGCTTAGCAGACTGGACCGGAACTAGGAACAGTGAGCTTGGTCAGACAAGCCGGGTCGGTTAACTGGCTGGCAGCAAGGTACAGAGGGATCAGACAGAGGAGAGGTCACAACAAGCCAGGGGTCGGATGCAGGCAGAAAACTGGAGAAGTCACAGGCAGGCCGGGTCAAACACAGGTAAGTCTTCAGATCAGGTTTTCAGGTACTCAACGCTGTAGAGCAGACAGCAGGGACTGTCTGCGATTGACAGGTTTAAATAGCCCCTCTGGCGCCACCTGCAGGGCGGAGCATGCGCAACCGAGAATCAGGAAGACCAGGACGCCTGCTTCTGGCAGGACCTCCATGACATTGCCCCCCCCACGGGGCAGCCTCCGGATGCCCATCCGGGCAAACTTCTCAGGGTGAGATCTCTTGAAGGACTGCACCAGGCTTCTAGCATGGATGTTCTCCTCAGGCTCCCAAGAGTTTTCTTCGGGTCCGTAGCCCTTCCACTTAATCAGGAATTGGTTCTGGTTATTCCTTCTTCTAAAATCCATAATGGCTTCCACTTCGAATTCCTCCTCCCCGTCTACAATGACAGGATCAGGGAGAGCCGGACTTCGGCCTGGAAATGGGTTGGGAACCGAGGGCTTTAGCAGAGATACATGGAAGACCGGATGGATCTTGAGGGAGTCAGGGAGCTCCAGTTCATAAGCCACTTCATTGATTTTCCTTTTGACTGGAAACGGCCCTAAGAATTTGGGGCCCAGTTTCTTAGAGGGACATGCCATCCTCAAGTTTAAAGTGGATAACCATACTTGGTCGCCGGGTGCCAGCATTAATTCACCCCGTCTCTTCCTGTCAAAAATTGTTTTGTTGTGTTCCTGAGTCTTGGTCATGGTTTCCTGCAGAAGTTGGTTGTTGGATGAAAAGAAGTTCAACTTTTCCTGGACTGCGGGCACCGTACATTCAGGAAGGGAATTGGGCAGGAATGTAGGATGGAAACCGTAGTTTGCGAAGAATGGGGACTGCTTGGTAGCGGAATGCGTAGAGTTGTTATAGGCAAACTCGGCCAATGGGAGCAGGGAAACCCAGTCATTCTGAGCGAATGAAGAGAAGCAGCGCAGGTACTGCTCAAGGGTCTGGTTAGTCCTCTCAGTCTGTCCATTGGTCTGGGGATGGTAAGCAGAGGAAAGTGACAATTCTATCTCCAAAGCCTTGCAGAGGGATCTCCAAAACCGGGAGGTAAATCGTACCCCTCGGTCGGAGACAATATTGGCTGGTACCCCCGTGGAGTCTGACGACCTCTCTGATGAACACCTGTGCAGTTTCGGGAGCTGAGGGAGTCCCCTTCATGGGAATGAAATGTGCCATCTTGGATAGACGGTCTACTATCACGAAGATAGTGGTGTGACTCTCAGCCGGAGGCAACTCGACGATAAAGTCGATGGACAGCATTTTCCAGGGTCTGTCTGGGACGGGTAGGGGTCTCAGTAGTCCCCAGGCCTTGGATTTGTAACCCTTGTTTCGGGTACAAACTATGCAGGACTCCACAAACTTCCTACAGTTCTCGCGGAGCCGAGGCCACCAAAAGGTACGCTGTACCAAATCGGTGGTCTTGGCAACGCCAAAGTGCCCGGCAAGGGCATGGTCGTGGCAGAGTTCCAGTACGGTTATTCTCAGCTCTTCAGGTACGTAGATCCTGTTCTGGTACCAAAACAGCCCATCTTTGGCCTGCAATTCCGGTTCGGAGGGGAGTCTCTGCCCAGTGGAGGCTTGCTTGATCCGGTAGAGTAGGTCTTCCTGAAGCAGAAGGAAGTTTCCAGGAGCAAGAATGGTGTCTGGAGGAGAGGTTTCCTTAGACTTATGGAACATCCGAGAGAGGGCATCGGGCTTAATGTTCTTGGAACCGGGACGGTAAGTGACATGGAAGGAGAACCGGGAGAAGAAGAGCGCCCACCTGGCTTGTCGTGGTTTTAGCCTTTTCGCTGCCTTCAGGTACTCCAGGTTCTTGTGGTCGGTGAATATCAGAATTGGGTGGGCAGCCCCCTCCAACAGATAACGCCACTCCTCTAATGCGGACTTGATCGCCAGCAATTCCCGATCCCCCACGTCGTAGTTCCTCTCTGCCGCAGATAACTTGCGAGAGAAAAAAGCTACTGGGTGGAGCAAGGCTCTGGTCCCCTGTCTTTGGGACAGTATTGCTCCTACCGCAATTTCCGAGGCGTCTACCTCCAGGACGAATGGTAATGAGGAATCTGGGTGCTTCAAGATAGAGGCAGAGGTAAAGAGACCCTTCAGGGCCTCAAAGGCCTTTTGGGCCTCAGGGGACCAGTGGAAACGGATCCCTTGTTTGGTCAGCTGGGTGATGGGTGCGATGATGGCTGAGAACCCTCTGATGAATTTGCGGTAGAAGTTGGCGAATCCAACGAAACGTTGGATCCCCTTCTTGTCCGCCGGGACTGGCCAGTCCAGGATTGCAGCAATCTTTTGAGGGTCCATCTTGATGCCCTCGCTGGAGATAATTAGTCCCAAGAACGATATACTTTCCAGCTCAAATTCACACTTCTCGGCCTTCGCATACAGGCCGTGCTGGCGAAGCCGAGCCAACACGCTTCTGACGTGCCTGCGGTGGGAATCAAGGGAGGAAGAAAAAATTAGTATATCGTCTAGGTAGACAATGACAAAGAGATCTAGGAAGTCCCGGAGCACATTGTTAATGAAATACTGGAAAGTGGCAGGGGCGTTGCACAACCCGAAGGGCATTACCCGGTACTCGAAATGTCCGAATCGGGTGCGGAAAGCGGTCTTCCACTCATCCCCCTCCTTGATGCGGACCAGATTGTAGGCTCCGCGGAGATCAAGTTTGGTAAAAATGATGGCTGTTCCCAGTCTCTGAAATAGTTCCGGTACCAAGGGGAGAGGGTAGCGTTTTTTTACTGTGATTTTATTTAATTCACGATAGTCCACACAGGGTCGAAGGGTATGATCCTTCTCTACGAAAAAGATGCCTGCACCGGCTGGAGATGTAGACGGACGAATGAACCCTTTCTGTAGGTTTTCATCGATATAGTCTTTTAGTGCCCCCTGTTCTACCTCTGTTAAACGGGAAGATCCTGCCAAACGGAATTACCGCTCCGGGAAGTAGGTCAATGGGGCAATCATAGGCCCGATGAGGTGGTAGAGTCTCTGCCCCTTGTTTGCTAAACACATCAAGAAAGTCATGGTAGACCTCAGGGATGGATTGCCGTATTCCAGCCTCCGTATTGATACATAAGAGGGTGGCCGGCCCAGGGGTTTTGAGTGTCCCGCAGGATTGCTGGCAGTAAGGAGAAGAAAAGGTCACCAACCCCGTGGCCCAGTTGATGGTAGGGTTGTGGACCTGTAGCCAAGGTATACCAAGGATCACAGGGAACAATGGGGAAGAGATAATGTCCAGGCGTAAGTATTCTTGGTGGGTTCCGGAGATGGTGGAGATGGTAGCGGGTAAAGGGGCGGTCTCTTGGACCACTGGTCCAGACTTAATGATGGACCCATCAGCAAAATGCACACATAGTCCATGGGTCTTGGTGACAAGAGGGATCTGGTGCTTGATGGCAAAGGCTGAGTCCATAAAGCAGCTGCAAGCCCCGGAATCAATAATAGCGGGCACTTGCAGAGTCCTTCCTGGGAGCTGTAACGAGACAGAGAGAGCAAGGTGAGATGTGGACTTGGCCTGTGGGTTGGTAGTGTCAGAAGATACTGAAAGACACTTACGAAGTTTCAGGGGACAATTTATAACGAAGTGTCCGGGTTCCCCGCAGTACAGGCACAGATTGTTCACTTGGCGACGTTGGCGTTCCTGTTGGGAGAGGGGAGGACGAAGCACTCCGAGCTGCATGGGCTCGGGTATGTCAGATGTAGCGGCTGGAGGTGCAACAGGTGCTGGGTGCAGATGGCTGGGAGCCCGGGGAAGCATCCAGGTCGGGCGGGAGAAGCCCGTGGACCTCTCAGCCCTTCGTTCCCTGAGACGTCGGTCGATATGGATTGTTAAGTCAATTAGTGAATTCAGGGTTGGTGGTATGCCAACCCTAGCGAGCTCGTCCTTCAGAGGGTCGGACAGACCTATGCGGAACTGATGGCGGAGGGCGGCGTCATTCCAACTGGTATCTGCGCTCCACCGTCTAAATTCCGCTACGTAGTCCTCTGCTGCTCTGCGCCCCTGCTGAAGGGTGCGCAAGGCGGTCTCTGCAGTTACTGAGAGCTGGGAATCTTCATATAGCTGAGCCATGGCGTCGAAGAAGGCAGTAAGGTTGTTTAACGCCATATCTTTCCGTTCCAAGAGACGGTGGGCCCAGCTCTGAGGGTCTCCGGAAAGCAGGGACATCACAAAGCCCACCTTGGTGGCTTCCAAGGAGAAGGTGCGAGGCTGCAGAGCGAAGTAGAGTTCGCAGGAATTACGAAAAGCCCTAAACTTGCTTCGATCCCCGGAGAATCTTTCGGGTGTAGGGACCCTGGGCTCCGGAGGAAGCATGACAACTGTGGGTGAGGATCCTGCCCCAGCAGTGGAGGTAGAGGTATGGGATCCCCCTTGGGCTCCAGAGGGGTTGGAGAGGACCTGCACTTGTTCTTCCAGATGGGTGTAGCCTTGCTGGAGGTTCTTGACCGCTTCAGCCAATCCTGCCAGGTGCCGACATAGTTCCTCCATAGGTGAGGCTCCCTGCTCGGGCTCAGACATGGCTGTCTGCTACTGTCACGTACCTAGCGGTGATGAGCCCGGACTTGCAGAGGAAGGCCTCCCTTACGGGTCCCACCAGCGGCCCCTGGTAAGGTAACAGCAGGCGCAGAGGTAGGAGGGGTACGAGTGCCTGGCAGGATCAACCAAGGTGAAGGTAGGTATGCAGACTTGGTAGGCACACTGGAACACAGCAGGTCGAACTGGAATCAGGAACACTCAGCAAACTGGAATCGTTCAGCAGACGGGACCGGAACCAGGAACACAGGAACTCAGCAAACTGGATCAGCTTAGCAGACTGGACTGGAACCAGGAACACAGGAACTCAGCAAACTGGATCAGCTTAGCAGACTGGACCGGAACTAGGAACAGTGAGCTTGGTCAGACAAGCCGGGTCGGTTAACTGGCTGGCAGCAAGGTACAGAGGGATCAGACAGAGGAGAGGTCACAACAAGCCAGGGGTCGGATGCAGGCAGAAAACTGGAGAAGTCACAGGCAGGCCGGGTCAAACACAGGTAAGTCTTCAGATCAGGTTTTCAGGTACTCAACGCTGTAGAGCAGACAGCAGGGACTGTCTGCGATTGACAGGTTTAAATAGCCCCTCTGGCGCCACCTGCAGGGCGGAGCATGCGCAACCGAGAATCAGGAAGACCAGGACGCCTGCTTCTGGCAGGACCTCCATGACACCTGCCCTGCAGCCAGTGTATTATCTGAATGTGTATTTAGCACAGCAGGGGGCGTTATCACAGACAAGCACAGCCGCCTGTCCAGAGCCAATGTGGACAAGCTCACGTTCATTAAAATGAACCAGGCATGGATCCCACAGGACTTGTCCGTACCTTGTGCAGAATAGACATGTATACCGGCCTTACCCAGCCATTGTTGTATTTTTGATCTTTCTCACTCTTTTGGGGTGTACCCTAATTTAATTTTTTTTTAAATTAAAAACAAAAACCACCTCGTGCTCCTCCACCGCCGCTTCCACCTATACTGCCACATCCACCGCCACCTCAACCTCCTACTCCATATGGACCTCGTCCTCCTTGGTCAAGATTATTATTTTTTATTTTTATGTATTTTATGTTATTTTAAGTTATTTCCCTATCCACATTTGTTTGCAGCGCACTTGCCATGCTCTTAACAACATTTTGCTGCCATTTGCAGCCCTCTAGCCCTTTCCATTACTTTTTTAGAGCCATTTTAGTCCTCAAAAGTTCGGGTCCCCATTGACTTCAATGGGGTTTGGGTTCGGGGTCAAGTTCGGGTCAAGTTCGGGCCCCGAACTCAAACTTTTTTGCGAAGTTCGGCCGAACCCGTCGAACCCGAGCATTGTCCGCTCAACTCTACGCTATAATATGTTCGATCCTATCAGCTGCTTGTAGCCATATGGGTTTCAAGATTATGCAGTTCCAGAATGTGTGTAAGATGGTACCTTGATCTGGACATCCTCTAAAATATGTGGGAGATACCAATGGATAAAATATGTTTATTTTATACGGGGTTAGGTACCATCTGGTGTGTAATTTGATGGCTGTTTCTCTCGCTGAGATTGAGCGAGTACATTTCAGTAGGTTTTGGATCATAGTGGCCCATTCTGGTGGTGTAAAAGATTGGTCCAAGTCAATTTCCCATTGAAGCATTGGTTTTGACTTTTCGAAAAGAGAGAACTAATTTAAACAGCGGTATCTCTCGGTGAGGAGATGCAGATTTGTTCAAATTGAGAATAAGGGGGATGTAATGTTAGAGAGAAGTATTTTTGGTAGAATTTTTCAATTTGAGTATAAAGGGGTAATTCTGAAAACGGAAAATTTATATCAAATACTTACCGTAATTTTCCTTTCCTGATGGACTCCATGGCAGCCTACGTGTGGGTTAATCCCGCCCCTCATACCTCATAGGACCCTTCTCCCATAAATCTTTGCTCTGGGCCAGAGGCCGTGTTCCATAATTTAGCCTACTCCAGCCACTGGGAGGGAACTCCTGCTGCCATGGAGTCCATCAGGAAAGGAAAATTACGGTAAGTATTTGATATAAATTTTCCGTTTTCCTGACAGACTCCATGGCAGCCTACGTGTGGGAAATAACTAGCCATACACACCCGGGTGGGCAGAGTGCTGGACAAAAGAAAAAAGGTTTAATTGGCACCATCAACAGACAAGATACGTAAACCACTACGCAGTAGTGTGCCATGAACGTGTTAATTGAAGACCACAAGGCCACCTTGCAAATAACTTCTGGAGGCACGTGACATGATGCCACCCATGATGAAGACACTTCTAGTTGAGTGAGCAGTCACCGCTTCTGGAGGCGCCAAGCCCTTGGCTTTATAGGCCCACTGAATGGCCTGAACAATCCATGCTCCGATAGATCTGGAAGAGGCACGCATTCCCTTATACTTCCTGTGAAAAGAACGAGCAGGTGGTCGGTCTGACGAAAAGAAGCTGTAGCTTCAAGATACTGACTCAGAGCTTTTCCAACATCTAAGGGATAAACACTGGAATCCTCGGTAGATCTGAACGTTGGAAGAGCAATCTCCTGATTGTCATGAAACACAGATGCCACTTTGGGGTTTGAACCCAACATAGGAATTAAAAAGTTTAGAAATGGCCCCTTGCATCCCTGAGAGCTGATTTCAGAGACCCTCTTGGCCGATGTTATAGCCACCAAAAAGACAACTATTAGAGAGAGTCATTTGACAGAAGATTGATCTTCATGTTCCAACTCTCTACCTAAGAAAAAATCCAGGACAAGGAGAAGATCCCAATTAGAAAAACTTGGCTCTGAGGTCTGAGCCTTATTGCTCCTCTGAAAAACTACTGAGTAAGAGGGTGTCTAGCCCAGGAAACACCCGTAAAGGCAGAGATTACAGCTCGCAGCGAGCTGACTGACAATGAGAGATCCAATCCTGATTGTAAGAAGCCCAGGATATCATGTATCTTTGGGTTATTGCAAGAACCTGCAGTGGAAGAGGTGTAGTCTGAAAACTTTTTCCAAATCCTCTGGTAGACCCTGTTGGTGCCTGTTCTTCTGGCATTTAATATTGTGGAGATGGCCCTACTTGGACAGCCTAGGGCCTCCAACCTTCCCCTCTCAAGAACCAGATCATCAGATGTAGATGGGTCGGGCATGGATGTAGAAATGCCCCTTGTGATAGGAGATCTGGTCTGGAGGGTAGAGGAACTGGGTCCCGGAAGCCGAGTTGCATCAGCAGTGGAAACCATGGCTTGTTTGGCCAGTACGGGACTATTGCCACTATCTCTGCTTCTTCCATCCTGAGCCTCGACAAAAAACGGAAAATGACAGGAACCGGGGGAAAGGCATAGGCCCTGTGGAACCGCCAATGGTCTGTCAGAGCATCTACCCAAAAGCCTGGGGATACCAAGACCTTGTGTAGTATCTCACTAGTCTGAAGTTGCATGGGGAGGCAAACAAGTCTACTTCCGGAATGACTCCCAGGGACAGGACCCACCTGAAGACTTCGGGGGGAAGTCCACTCGTTGTCCAGAGAAACTCTCAACAGAAAATCTGCCTGAACATTCTGGACTCCAGGGAGATAGACAGCTGTCAGGTTGGCCAGGTTTTTCTGGGCCCAGATCATGATGGGCTCTATTTCCTTTGACAGGGAGAGACTGGGAGTACCCCCTGTCTCTTGATGTATGCGACTGCCATTGTGTTGTCCAGTCTTAGGGGGTCTCCTGCTGTTAAGTGGTGAAAGGCCTGCAGAGCGCAGAACGCTGCCCGGAGTTCCAGAACATTGGAGACTATCCTGTGAGAGAGAAAATTCCATATGCCTTGGGCTACTTCTGTCAGCCCCTGTTGCTGGCATCTGTAGTGATGGTGACCCAAGACACAGGTGCGATGGAGTGACAATTGAGGAGGTTCCTCTGTTGTAGCCACCAAGGAAAGCTCTCCCGCATGGATGAGGTTATTTGGATAAAGTGATCCCGAAGCCCTGGATTATACTGCTGGAGGAAACCCTTCTGGAAGGGCCGCATTTTCCACTGAGCCCACTTTACCATGGGTGTTGTTGCCACCATGGTACCAATGATCTTTAGGCATTGAGAGGCTTGGAGATGAGGACGACATTGCAAGCCAAACTCTGTCCCGGATCACTGGGATTTTTCCAGGGGTAACAAGATGGTGCTCTTGATAGCGTTGAAGTGTGCCCCGAGGAATACCAGGGACTGCATAGGATCCAGATGGCTCTTTTCCAGATTCAGAAGCTAACCAAACTCGAGTAGAGTGGAGATGACCTGGGATCTGTGGATTAGCAACTGCTCCTTGTCCCGAGTCAACAGCAGGTCGTCTAGATAGTGATACAGACGGACACCTCTGGTCCTGATCAGAGCCACGACAGCCAACAAGTTTTGAAAACACACGAGGCGATGTAAGCCCGAAGGGGAGACAGGTGAACTGCAGACGGATTTAATCGACAGCAAAGCGAAGGTATTTCTGGAATTCTGACGCTATCGGAACATGGAAGTAGGCGTCCTTCAGGTCTATAGAGACAAGCCAATCGCCTGGTTGGATTGCTTGACTGATCATGAGTAGTGTCTCCATCTTGAACTTCTCCTTCTAGATAAAATAATTCAAGTGGGTTAGGTCTATAACTGGCCTCCAGGAGACGTTTTTCTTCAACACCATGAAGAGGGGCGAGTAGACCCCTTAAAACCTTTTGTCATCTGGAACTGGAATTGCAGCGCCCTGAGCCACAAGAGAGACAGGAGAATTCGCTTTTTCTCTTCCGAGAGAGGCAAGGATGCCGACTCGCTCTGTTTTAGGCAGGTGAAATATCATAAAGACTTAGGGGATTCTTGTCCACCGGAAGATGCCCCTTTTGAAAACTTCTGGCCTGAAGGCTGTTTTTTCTTCCAGGTCTTCTTGAACTCACGGCCAGGCCTATAGTAGCGAGCATTCCTTGCTCGATCTGAACTTTGCCTGGGCTGTGTTCTCTTCTGGTTTAGCAGACGGCGATCCTGGGAAAGGAACCCCGACTTGCCCCCTGTGGCACGGGTGATGGCACTGTCCGATATGTTCCCAAAGAGGGACGAACCCCCAAATGGAATCCTGCACCATGCCTGCTTGGAGGCAGGGTCAGCTACCCATGGGCGCAGCCACAAGGCACGCTTAGCCGTGACAGATGTCAGCATGATCCGAGCCACCAGGCGAATTATGTCTAGGGAAGCCCCACGAGAAAAGCCAACGTCAACCTTAGCCCATGAATAGGTGAGCTCCTGGCCAGTTCTTCCGAGATGCTCCTCAGAGAAGCATCTACATCGTCTGTCCAGACTTCCATTGCTTTAGAAAGGGCTGCGAGAGCTAGAGCTGGTTTGCAGGTCATACCCGCTGTAATGTAGATCCGCTTGAGGTCGGTATAAATTTTCCACTCCAGGCAATTCCTAAAGGAAACAGTATCCTCCAATGGGAGTGTGACGTGCCTCACCATCCTCATTATGGCTGAGTCAATGAGAGGAGCCGACTCCAGGTGTTTTACATCCTTGCTTTTAAATGGGTACATTTTTGATACCTTCATTAACAGGCAATTCTTCCTTTCAACACCACCCCATTCGTCGGTAATTATTGCGCTGAGTTCACCCAAAAAGGAGAAATTAGGGTGTTCTTTTTTGAGGTGTTTAAAATATTTCCTCTGTTTGGAGGGTGCCTTCACTGGCTCTTCCATCTCAAAGCTTCTTTGACAGCTTTTGACCAGCTGTGGTACTAGGGCAAATTCAAAACCTGCACCAGGGTCATCTACCTCCACCTCACTGTCTGAGGCTTCAATTGAGGAATGGCTCGGCTGTGAAGGGCCTGGAGCCTTGAGATCATCCCTAATAGGGACTGACATAGTGTCGCCAGCAGGGTTGTGGGTATGACCAGAATCCCCTTTACTCAGGGACTCATGGACCACCTTTCTGACCAGTGCTTCCACTTGTTGGTCTCCACCCTCTCTTTCTTATGCGACTTTAGAAAAGCATCGCTCGCAGAGCGATTTGCCTTTAGGAACCTGGGCCCCGCATACCCAGCAGGCTTTCCTCACAGAGCGGCTGGAGTGGCGGTGAGAGTGACGCCCAGAGGTGGTTTTAGACTCCTATCTGTGGTACCTAGATCTAAAGGAAGATCTGACGTCTGGACCTTGAAGAGGAGTGACAACGTTGAGACCTAGGACGGTCTTTGCCGTGCTTTGGTGTTCAGACCTAGAAGAGCTGAGTGAAAAAGAAAGGGTTAAGAGCTCCTGAATGAGTGAACCCAAGCATCACAGGTAGAAAATAAATAAATCCTACCTGCAGCGCAAGGGTTGGCCACAAGAGGGCGGTGACAGATCCATGGCAAGGCAGTTTGAAAGTGAAATGAATCATTAAAGCGTTATGAGAAACAGGAGTGACAACAGGCATGAGAGAGCACATAACAAAACATAGCCAGCACCCAGGGAGCCTGCAGCAAACAATTTACCTTGTAAACCAGAGCCCAGTGCCTGGGTAAATACCGCATAAGCCTGCAAGTCATCCCAAGTAATAGCTGCTTTGACAGCTATTTAAATCTGCCACCGTAAACGATGTCACCGCCCCATAGCGGTTGCCATCCGGTGGCGGCCAATCTTATGCGCGACCGCCGCCGCCATTTTGGCGAAACTGCGCCTGCACGAACCAAGCACGGAATCTTTGTTCGCGGCTTGCGGATGTGCAGCGACTTCCTGAAACGGCGAGCTGGAACGCAGCTGCGCTCCAGCCGCCGTGGCCACTCACTGGAGCTTGATAGAAAATAAGGAGACACACAAAACACAGAGATACGGCTGCCATATAAAAGGAATATCTTTGTACATTACCACCACCACGGCACGATCCGGACCAGAACCTGGGACTGGGGAGCTGTTCGCTCGACCCACCGCACGATCGGGCGTTTACAAAGCCTCCCGCTAATAGCTGGGACGTTTGGCCATATTGCCGCTTGCCTGCCAATGGCCAGGTTAGTAAGCTCTTCATGGTATCACATCATAACGCCCATGTCCACCTGCTAATAGCTAGGATTGCTGGACTGCAGAGAGGATCACCGCTAACCACCAACGTATCGCCGTGCACACCGCCAGGCCTGGATTACAGGAAAACTTCATGAAAAGGTAAGACTATATCTTGGTCCTAGGAGGAGGACAAAAAAAGGAACACGGCCTCTGGCCCAGAGCAAAGATTTATGGGAGAAGGGTCCTATGAGGTATGAGGGGCGGGATTAACCCACACGTAGGCTGCCATGGAGTCTGTCAGGAAATTGGGATATTGTATAGTTCACATAAATCTGAAAACGGGCGAAATTTATTATTTAGGGATAAGGATTTTAAGGTAGTGAGGTTATGTCGTTTCCATATATAGCAAGAGCTGCTATTTCTGAAGGCCGGGGAGAAGCGGGGGTCTCCTATAAAGGATGCTAGATGGGGTAGGAGAAATTAAGTCAAATTTATCTTTATAACGGTGCCACAATTGGTATGACTGAGCCACTACCATATTTAAGGGAAAGATCTCTCTGGGTTGAATTGACTTGGACCATAGGATACCTTAAAGATGGAATGGTATAATTGACTGTTCTTCAAAATTTAACCATGACACTTGATTCAAGGGAGCAAACCATTGAGCTAACTGTGTAAATCTTCCAGACAGATAATAGCACCATAAGTTGGGAAGGCTTGAGCGAGTAACCAAACCTTATTTTTTTGCTGAACCATATAAATTTGTTAATTTCACTTTGAAGAGAGTCTAATGTGCTTTTAGGGATTAGTATAGGTAAAGCTATAAAATACAATAGTAGTTTAGGTAAGATCACCATTTTGGTAGCTGTTATTCTCCCTAAGAATGAGATGTGGTAATTAGACCACAATTTTAGTAGTGTTTTGATATTTGTGAATAGTGGTGGGTAATTGGTGTGAAAAAGAGTTTTATAAGATGGAGTAAGGAGGATCCCCAAATATTTAAAATATTGTGAGGTCCAGGTGAAAGAAAACCTCTCCTCCAAAGATTTCGCCAACATTGGAGGAATATTTATAGGCATTGCAGTACATTTGGATAAAATAACCCCTTGGCCTGTGAGATCATAGAATGTTTCTAACTCTTTTGCCGCGTACACACGATCATTATTCACGGCGGTTTAAAAACCGCCGTGAATAATGACATTTTAAACGAGGGAACAGCTTGTTCCCCACACACGGTCATTTTTCTCGTCATTTTTTAAAATGACGAGAAAAACGATCGTCTATGGGCTCCGCGGCAGTGTTTCCCTATGGGAAACACTGACGCGGAAGAAATGTCAGGAAAAACGACGAGAAAAATTAGAACATGTTCTAATTTTTCTCATCGTGATTAATGCCGTTTTTCCCGTCGGGAAAAACGGCAAAAAGCCCACAGACGATCGTTTTTCTCGTCCAAAGGAAAAAATGTCATTTTTCCAGACGGGAAAAATGATCGTGTGTACGCGGCATTTGATAAGATTTGGAAGGGATATCAAAGGGTCCGACACGAACAGCATAGGGGTTCTATGGCCAGGGCAAAAAGGAGAAGAGAAAGGGGGCACCCCTGTCTAGTTCCTCTATCTAATGCAAAGAACTCTGAGTTTTCTCCTGGAAGTCTGATTCTAGTTTGGGGATTTTGATATAAAGCTCTAAAGCCATGCATGAATTCATTGCAAAGACCGTATTTGGGGAGCAGTAATTCCAGGTACCACCAAATGACGCTATCGAAAGCTTTGTGAATATCAAGGTTAAGGATAACTGCTGGGTTTGCATGTAAGTTAGCGTCTTGTATTATGTTTGTGACAAGCCTTAAATTGTCAGTAATCTGTCCCACGTCATGGGACAGCAATCCCACGTCACGGGAAACCCCCGTTGCGTCAGAGGGGGGCGGAGTCACCCGTGACACCACGGGGAAACCGCCGGGAACCCCCGTTGCATCAGAGGGGGCGGGGTCACCCGTGACACCACGGGGAAACTGCCAGAAACCCCCGTTGCATCAGAGGGGGGCAGGGTCCCCTGTGACACCACAGGGAAACGGACGGAAACCCCCGTTGCGTCAGGGGGGGCGGGGTCACCCGTCCAAGTCACGGGTGGCCCTGCCCTCGGTTATTTAATAGCTGTCAGATGGGTCGCGCGTCATTCGGCCGGGCGCCTCCTATGGAGGAGGCTGTATCGTTCGCGGCGGCGGCTCGTAGAAAGATTACAGCGCTGGAATTTTTGTTTTTTATTAAAGGACTTGTCCCAAGCTGTGTGTGTTTTTTTTACCTGTTTTGTCACTTTTTTGGGTGAAATGGTAGGGGTACATTGTACCCCGTTACCAATTCACATAGGGGGGGCCGGGATCTGGGAGTCCCCTTTGTTAAAGGGGGCTTCCAGATTCCGATAAGCCCCCCGCCCACAGACCCCCACAACCACCGGGCAAGGGTTGTGGGGATGAGGCCCTTGTCCCCATCAACATGGGGATATCCTCCCCATGTTGAGGGCATGTGGCCTGGTACGGTTCAGGAGGGGGGGCTCTCTCGTCCCCCCTCTTTTTCTGCGGCCTGCCAGGTTGCGTGCTTGGATAAGGGTCTGGTATGGATTTTGAGGGGGACCCCTACGCCATTTTTTTTAATTTTGCGCAGGGTTCCCCTTAAAGGGGTTGTAAAGGTACATGTTTTTTCACCTTAATGCATTCTATGCATTAAGGTGAAAATACATCTGAGCATTAGCACCCCCCCGAGCCCCCATTTACTTACCTGACCCCTCGAAAGTCCCGCGCCATGAACGCGCAGGCTTCTCGGTCGGCTTCTCGGCTCATTCATTGGTTGATTGAAAGGAGCACAGCCATTGGCTCGCGCTGCTGTCAATCATATCCAATGACGCGGCGCGCCGGGCAGCGGGGCCGAGTGATACAGTGAGTGGCTATGGCCGCCGGCTGTATCACAGGAGAGCGCCCGCAAGAACTTTCCACCATCGCATGAAGGGGGAAAGTTCCTGCGGGGGGGGGGAGTCAAGACAGCCGCTGAGGGACCCCAGAAAACCTGGTTTGGGGCCACTCTGTGCAAAACGAGCTGCACAGTGGAGGTAAGTATAACATGTTTGTTATTTAAAAAACAAAAAAACAAAAACAAAGCTTTAGTGTTCCTTTAATATCCATACCAGACCTGAAGGGCCTGGTAATGGAATTTGGGGGGACCCCAACGCATTTTAATTTTTTTTTGGTTCAGGGTTCCCCTTAATATTCATACCAGACCCAGTTTGTCCCTGTCCCCCCATGTGCCCCGCCTAAATATGAAAGCTGGAGACGCCACTGCTGTGCGTCCCCCCAGGGTTGCTATTTCCTGTGTGAGTGTGCTTGTTGTTTTTTGGAGCTCATATTGTATTTTATCTGCAAGTTTTTCATAAATCTTAGTTAGGCTGGCATCTAGATCAGCTTTTGTGAGCTGAGAGGGGTGCTCACTGTTTTGTGTGGAAGCAAACTCCTGTGGAGGGTCGCTTTCTGTTATAGGAGACTGTACAGGTTGTGGAGAACCTGCGTTTTTTTTTTTTTTTGGCCATTTTCTTCTGCTCCTTATTACATAACATATAAGTGGTCAAAGAGTGTTGCTGTGTATGGCGACGGTGCGCCTTCTTATCCGACGGCATGCACTTTTGTGTCCTGCAGGGGTGGCGATGGAAATTGGGGTGATTTGTGATGGTTTCTTCCTGCGGTGTGCTATATATCTCCGCTGGTTTAATGGGACTCCTACATAAAGCTGTTGATCTGCATCTCGCCGCGCATGCGCCCCCTTTCAGTTAGGAACAGGGCTTTAGCTCATCTCGTCTACCTCATCATAGGTTGGGGTGCCGACACATCTCAATTCCACTGTGGGGCAACAGATTGTCCAAAGAGGGAGCTGCGGTGTCCCGATTGAGCAAGGTTCAGACACTTAGGAATCAGAGAGGTCAAAAAGAGATTGCTGGGGTGCAGCAAAACGGCCGCCACTCACAGAATTGTCACCAAGGACTGCTCTTCATACGGCTGCAAGAGCGGGGGAGATCCCCCAGAGAGGGCCGCAGGTGGCAATCATATAGGCTGGGTGACTCTATTTGTAATGTGGGGGCGATTCATGCTCAGGGAAAAACAGTCAATCTGTAGCCGGGTGTAGCAAGATGGCCACCACACTAGGAACCAGGGACTGAGTGTCAATTGCCACCAGCGCCTTACAAGGATAAGGGATCCACTGCAGTCCCCCACTACGGCCTCAATTTGTCCCGTTAGGATTCTCCGCTTTAATAGTGGGATCTGCAATGGGCATAGGAGAGATAGGAAGGCTGTGTGTGACCTCTAGGGAGTAGTAAGATGGCCGCCGCACGTGGTTCTGAGGACAGGGTCTGGGGCTTTTCCTGTGTGGAAATGGGTGAGCAGCGGGGTCTGAAATGGGTACAGGAGATAAAGGAAGGCCGTGGGTGTCCGCCTGGGTGAAGCAAGATGGCCGCTCCTCACCTTCAGGATCTCTGTGCTTTACCGATGGCTGGCTCACAGAGGAGGCACTGAGGCGGTCCTCGGCAGTGGGTGTAAGGATGGCCAGCTCCGGTGGTAGTGCCAGAGGGAGATGGGTGCAGGAGAGCCTGGAGATCTGCAAGGCGGCGGAGACACAGCCGCCGGGTGTAGCAAGATGGCCGCCGCTTCACATACATAGGCCGAAGCCGCAGTGGCTCGAGGAACACTGCGGTAATGGCCCCCGATGTCTCCTACCTTGCTGTGCTTAGGGGTCAGTGGAGAGAGTCAGGCAGGACCACTGGAGAGTGGCAGAACATGGGTGAGCTTCTGGATAGCTGGAGCTCCTCTCACACACATCTGACTAGCTTAGCATCCGGCCATGCCCCCCTTTGTTTTTTTTCCTAAATGAAAAATTCATAGTTTGTTATAAAATTTTGCAAACAGGTAATTGTCCTCCTTCACTGATGAGCAGTGGCGGCTGGTGCTCAAAATTTTTGGGGGGGCGCAAACAAACTGAAAAAAATAAATAAAAATCAATTGCCGCCACTGTGCCCATTAAACGCAGCCACTGTGCCCAAACGCCACCAGTTTGCCCCCTCAAATACAGCCAGTTTGTTTCCATATACAGCCAGTGTGCCCCCATATATATACAGCCAGTGTGCCCCCATATACAGCCAGTGTGCCCCCATATATATATAGCCAGTGTGCCCCCATATACAGCCAGTGTGCCCCCATATATATACAGCCAGTGTGCCCCCATATACAGCCAGTGTGCCCCCATATATATAGCCAGTGTGCCCCCATATACAGCCAGTGTGTCCCCATATATATAGCCAGTGTGCCCCCATATACAGCCAGTTTGTCCCCATATACAGCCAGTTCCCCCCCCCCATATACAGCCAGTTCCCCCCAAATGCAGCCAGTTTGTCCCCCATATACAGCCAGTTCCCCCAAATGCAGCCAGTTTGTCCCCCATATACAGCCAGTTCCCCCCAAATTCAGCCAGCGTGTCCCCCATATACAGCCAGTTCCCCCCAAATGCAGCCAGTTTGTCCCCCATATACAGCCAGTTCCCCCCAAATGCAGCCAGCGTGTCCCCCATATACAGCCAGTTCCCCCCATATTCAGCCAGTTTGTCCCCCATATTCAGCCAGTTCCCCCCAAATGCAGCCAGTTTGTCCCCCATATTCAGCCAGTTTGTGCCCCATATTCAGCCAGTTTGTGCCCCATATTCAGCCAGTTTGTCCCCCAAATGCAGCCTGTCCCCCCCCCCCCAGCCCTGCACTTACCTTCCTCGGTCCGCGCCGTCCTCGATGTGTTCTCCCGCCCACGATGTCGCTTCAGCCAATCAGGTTACCGGTAACCAGATCCGGTGAACCTGATTGGCTGAAACCTCCACACAGTCTTCTTCCAGGAACGCACCCCCGTGCGTACCTGGGAGGAGTTTTTGGAAGCCGAATACAGCGTGAGAGCTGTATTCGGAAAGCCTATCAGAGCCGCTGGCTCTGATCGGCACTTCCAAGTTACACCCACTGCCGGCCACCGCTCTAATTCATATGGCCGGCGCTCACCAGGAGGCCGGCCATATGTATAGTGGGCAGTGCGGCAGCGGTGACAATACACAGATTCATGCAATGCATGAATCTATGTATTGTCTTTCAGTGGCGGTGCGGGAGCGAGAGGGGGCGGCGCTCCGGCGCCCTCTATGGACGCACCGCCACTGCTGATGAGGCGGCACTGATGAGGAGGCACTGATACTGTAGGTGTCACTGATAGGCAGCACTGATGGGCACTGATGAGTGACACTGATGAGGAGGCACTGTTTGGACTGCACTGATAATCAGTGCCCTGATTATCTGTGACAATGTCCCTTTAAAACAAGCTGGTTATCGGCACTCTTCTTCTCTCCTCATGCTGTAAGCATCTGGCTTGTGTTTACATCTGTTATCAGCTGTCATTGGACACAGCTGATCACGTGGTAAAGGGCCACTGTGTTTGCCCCTTTAATGATTTGTGATCACCTGAGTCCGAAGTCCGATCACAGGGGGGCACACGGGCAATGCAATCACAGGAGGACGTCCATGACTCCCCTTCTGGCAAAGTAAGCTGTAGCTGTCTTTCGGCTATAGCGCCGGCAGGAAGTGGTTAAATTGCTGGGGTATATTCCCGATGCTTATTAGAGCTGAGGAAGCCACTTGAATAAGAAGTGAAACATTACACAGCAGGTTGGGTTTAACCACTTAAGCCCCGGACCATTTGGCTGGCCAAAGACCAAGCCAGTTTTTGCGATTCGGCACTGCGTCGCTTTAACTGACAATTGCGCGGTCGTGCAACGTGAGTCCCAAACAAAATTTACGTCCTTTTTTTCCCACAAATAGAGCTTTTTTTTGGTGGTATTTGATCACCTCTGCGGCTTTTATTTTTTACGCTATAAACAAAAATAGAGCGTCAATTTTTTAAAATAAAAGCAATATTTTGTACTTTTTGCTATAATAAATATCCCCAATTTTTTTTTTAAAAAGCAATTTTTTTCTCAGTTTAGGCCGATATGTATTCTTCTACATATTTTTGGTAAAAAAAAAATCGCAATAAGAGTATATTGATTGGTTTGCACAAAAGTTAAAGCGTCTACAAAATAGGGGATAGTTTTATGGCATTTTTATTATTATTTTTTTACTAGTAATGGTGGCGATCTGCGATTTTTATCGTGACTGCGACTTTATGGCGGACACATCGGACACTTTTGACACATTTTTGGGACCATTGTCATTTTTACAGCGATCAGTGCTATAAAAATGCACTGATTACTGTGAAAATGACACTGGCAGTGAAGGGGTTAACCACTAGGTGCCGCTGAAGGGGTTAAGTGTGTCCTAGGGAGTGCTTCTAACTGTTAGGGGGAGGAGCTACCAGTGACACATCACTGATCCTGATTATTGATGAGCTTCGAGTTTGAGTCGAACTCATGTTCGGCTCGAACATTGCCTGTTCGCCCGTTCGCCGAACAGAGAACAATTTGGGGTGTTCGCGGCAAATTCTAAAAGCCGCGGAACACCCTGTAAAAGACTATGGGAGAATTCTAAAGTGCTAATTTTAAAGGCTTATATGCAAGTTATTGTCATAAAAAGTGTTTGGGGACCCGGGTCTTGCCCCAGGGGACATGTATCAATGCAAAAAAAAGTTTTAAAAACTGCAGTTTTTTCGGGAGCAGTGATTTTAATAATGCTTAAAGTGAAACAATAAAAGTGAAATATTCCTTTAAATTTCGTACCTAGGGTGTGTGTACAGTATGCCTGTAAAGTAGCGCATGTTTCCCGTGCTTAGAACTGTCCCTGCACAAAGTGTCATTTCTGAAGGAAAAAAAGTAATTTAAAAGCACTCATGGCTATAATGAATTGTATAATGCTCCCGGCAATACAGAGAACAGTCATTGATAAAATTCAATTACCTGGCCCTTCAGGTTTGGTATGGATATTAAGGGGAACCCTGCGTCAAATTGAAAATAAAAATGACATGGGGTTCCCCCCAAATATCCATACCAGACCCTTCAGGTCTGATATGGATATTAAGGCGAACTCCACGCCAAATTTAAAAGAAAAATGTCTTGGCGTTCCCCCCAAAGATCCATACCAGACCCTTTATTCGAGCACGCAACCTGGCAGGCCGCAGGAAAAGAGGGGGGGACGAGAGAGCGCCCCCCCTCCTGAATCATACAAGGCCACATGCCCTCAACATGGGGATGACGATGCTTTGGGGTCTGGACCCCAAAGCACCATGTCCCCATGTTGATGGGGACAAGGGCCTCATCCCCACAACCCTTGCCTTGCTGAAGGGTCTGGTATGGATATTTGGGGGCAACCCCACGTCATTTTTTTTCATTTGACGCACGATTCCCCTTAATATCCATACCAGAACTGAAAGGCCTGGTAATTGAATTTTGGGGGACCCCCACGCATTTTTTTTCTTTTTTTTTATCAATGACTGTTCTCTGTATTGCCGGGAGCCGACAATTCATTATAGTCGCTAGTGCTTTTAAATTACTTTTTTTCCTTCAAAAATTACACTTTGTGCAAGGACAGTTCAAAGCACGGGAAACAAGCGCTGCTTTATAGGCATACTATACACACTCCCTAGGTACGAAATTTTAAGGAAAATTTCACTTTTATTGTTTCACTTTAAGCATTATTAAAATCACTGCTCCCGAAAAAACGTCCGTTTTTAAAACTTTTATTTGCATTGATAAATGTCCCCTGCCTATTAGCCTTGATAATTAGCACTTTTGATTTTGAACGTTCAAGTCCATTGTATTTAATAGGGTTTTAAAGTTTGCGCAAACTTTAGGTCTGTTCGCAGGTTCTGGTGCGAACCGAACCGGGGGGTGTTCGGCTCATCCCTATTCCCGTTCACGGGGAACAGTAGATCAGTGACATGTCACTAGGCAGAACAGGGGAATGCCTTGTTTACAAAGGCATTCCCCTGTTCTGCCTTTGCCGTCCGCAATTGCGGGCTGCCCGGGAACATCAAGTTCCCGGGACCCGCAAGCACACTCACAAGGCACGCTGGATGGCAAATTTAAAGTGACATACAGGTACGCCCATTTGCCTGCCCGTGCCATTGTGTTGACGTATATGTGTGTGCGGCGGTCGGCAAGTGGTTAATGTGGTTAACTATTCTGCTAGGTAATTTAACCACCTTCTGACCAACCATTTTAATTAAACTGCAGATCAGGGTGCCTGTTTTGAGATTAAATTTATAAATGTCCTTGTTTGTAATGCGTATGCGCTCACAATGCCTGTGATCAAGCTGTAATTTCTTCTTTATTCAAAATGCTTTTCCAAGGAAAGCCACTGTCATGTAATTTATCCTAAAAAATAACTTTACAATCTGACTGTACAGTCTTTGAACAATAACCTTTAGATTTACCCAAACTATGTACAGTATGTATATTAGGACCTACACAGAATATACAATAACCTGGCGTTCAGTCAGGCATGCCCTTGAACTACAGTGGGGAAAATAATCATTTGATCCCCTGCAGATTTTGTAAGTGTCCCCACTTACAAAGAAATGAAGGGTCTATAATTTTTATCATCGGTGTATTTTAAATGATAGAGACAGAATATCAACCAAAAATCCAGAACACATGATACAAATGTTATAAATTGAGTTGTAGTTCAGTGAGTAAAATAAGTATTTGATCCCCTACCAACCAACAATAAGGCCCCTTTCACACTGAGGCGCTTTGCAGGCGCTATTGCGCTAAAAATAGCGCCTGCAATGCGCCCCAAAAAGGCCGCTCAATTGTATCCCGAGGGCTTTCACACTGGAGCGTTGCGCTTGCAGGAGGGTCAAAAAACTCCTGCAAGCCGCATCTTTGAGGCGCAATAGGAGCGGTAAAAATACCGCTCCTATAGCGCCCCTGCCCATTGAAATCAATGGGGTAGTGCCTCCAAAACGATCGTAAAACGCTGCAAAGAGGCGTTATTGCGAGCATTTTTAACCCATTTTCGGCCGCTAGAGGGGGTTAAAATCCCCCCGCTAGCGCCCGTAAATGGCAGCCAAAACGACGGTATAGCGGCGCTAAAAATAGCGCCGCTATACCGCCAGTGCATCCAGCGCCTCAGTGTGAAACTAGCCTAATTCTGGCTACCACAGACTGGCTACAGTATGTGCTCATGTGGTATACAAATTAGGCCTCTGCCTTTTGGCTAAGATCAAGCATAATATCTGTTCTTATCAGTTACCAGTGGAGGTACTGTGCTACTGTCCCTAGCCTACGGCGGTAGGTTAGGGGTGGCCTTGGCTATGCAAATCCACTGGTGTAATGGTAATCTGGACGGTTAGTATAAGGGAGATTTTAAATCGGACTGCTTGATGAACTGAGGGCCATTTGTAGTTCTCCTCTGTAGCAGGGGTCTCACACTGGTAGCCCCCCAGCTGTTGCAAAACTGCAAGTCCCATGTGGCATTGCAAGGCTGACAGTTAAAAGAATGACTCCCACAGGCAAAGGCATGATGGGACTTGTAGTTTCGCAACAGCTGGAGGACTGCCAGTTTGAGACCTCTGCTCTAGAGAAAGCTTCCTGCTTTACCCCCTGATGGGGATGGAGAGACACTGGTCTGGTGGAAGGCCGGGTCTCAAAAGAAGCCTGTGGTGTATATGCCCCTGGAGTGGGGAGCCCAGGGGGGCCGTAACTCTCACTGTGTTAGTGTCCCACTTTGAGTTTTACCAGTACCTAGGTCACTGCACATCACACTTTTTTCGCACTTGCCTCTAGGGCCGAGCCTTTTGGCTAGGACCAGAGGATTTTTTTTATTTCTGTCCGAAAGGCCGGCCATTGTATCACACAATGGCACCTATTGCACTTCTACAATATTCTTCCCCCCAATTTTATTTGTGTTTGTCGTGTTTGTCACTTTTTTGTTGATTGGTGTACACGTTTTTTCACGTGACTGGTAGGGTGTAGATTCTCAGGCCTGCCCTGAAAGTCTTGGGAGGGGGTGGACATGGCCTTCTGGCTTGGTTTGCACTCTCTCATGGGGTCTCCCTTTGGGGGAGCCCCATCTAGTACTTGGGTGGGTCTGTTTCGGCAGACCTCCCAGCGAATGGGGTCCGTCTGGTTTCAGCCAGATGGACCATGTGAAGTACCCCAGTCCCCTTCTGGAGCCTAACGCCCCGGGGATCAGGGCTAGGGTCCATTCTCTTCGGAGGAGGACTATGTGTAAACCCTGCGCACGTTTTGTGTTTCACTTTCTTGGTGTGCACTTTTTTTTGCACCGGGTGGAGTTTGAGCTTTAAAAAAAATAATTTGTCCTTTCAATTTAAGAAGGTGTTCCTAACGACAACTCGATATGTGTATAAAAGACACCTGTCCACAGGATCTCTTTCTTCCATTTAAACCTCACCATCATGTGCAAGAACAAAGAGCTTTCAAAGGATGTCAGGGACAAGATTGTACACCTGCACAAGGCTGGAATGGACCATAAGCAAGAAGCTTGGTGAGAAGCAGACAACTGTTGGAGCGATTATTTGCAAATGAAAGAAATACAAAATAACCATCAATTGCCCTTGGGCTGCAGCTCCAGGCAAGTTTTCGTCTCATGGGGTAAGGATGATCATGAGGAAAGTGAGAGACCAGCCCAGAACTACACGGGAGGAGCTTGTGAATGATCTCAAGGCAATTTGGACCACAGTCACCAAACAAACCATTCGTAACACAATACGCCACCATGGATTTAAATCCTGCAGCGCCCAAGAAGACATATGTACAGACCCATCTGAAGTTTACCAATGAACATCTAAATGATTCAGAGAAGGATTGTGAGAAAGTGCTGTGGTCAGATGAGACCAAAATTGAGCTCTTTGGCATTAACTTGACTCACCGTGTTTGGAAGAAGAAAAATGCTGACTATGACCCTAATGCCGCGTACACACGACCGTTTTTAATGTCATTGAAAAAAACGGCATTTTTCTCGACGTGATTTTTCATGTTTCCTCTCAAGCCTGCCTTGCCTACACACTATTGTGGAAAAAAATGTTCGAGTAAAGCGCAGTGATGTACAACACGTACGACGGCACTATAAAGGGGAAGTTCCATTCGGATGGCGCCACCCTTCATGTTAGTAAAGTTTGTTGAGAGACGATTCGCGCTTTTCAGCCTTGTGCTTTTCAGTCCGTTACAGCGTGACAAATGTGCTATCTCCATTACGAACTCTAGTTTTACCAGAATGAGCGTTCCCGTCTCATACTTGATTCTGAGCATGCGCATTTTTTTTCACGTCGTTAAAGCCCACACACAACCGTTTTTCATGACGAGAAAAACGACGATGTAAAAAACAAATGACGTGAGAAATTAGAGCATGTTCCAGTTTTTCTCGTCGTGATTCTCTGCGTTTTTCTCGTCGGGAAAAATGCTGGAAAGCCCACACACGATCATTTTTAATGACCATTTTAAAAAATTTAATTTTTCTCGTCATTAAAAACGGTTGTGTGTGCGCGGCATAAGAACGCCATCTCTACAGTCAAGCACGGAGGCGGAAACATTATGCTCTGGGTCTGTTTCTCTGCTAAAGGTGCAGGCCTAGCCAGTCTCTAGCCCTTAATCCTATAGAAAGTTTATGGAGGGAGCTGAAACTTCGTGCTGTCAAGCAAAAGCCAAGAAACCTTAAAGTGGTTGTAAACCCACTAATCCTTTTTTATTTATTTTTGGCAACCTGCAAGAGAAAGGCATAATGAGCTAGTATGACTAGCATATTAGCTCATTATGTACCACTTACCTTAGATCGGGGCCCGCGAAGCAGTCCGCGTCCCTCTATCTAGACGCATCCATCGCTGCGGCGATAGCCGGAATGTTAGTTCCGGGTATCGCGGCACCAGCCAATCACATTACCGCTCCGGCGCTGTGATTGGCCGGAGCGGCGAAGACGTGACTCTGCGCATGCGCGCATAACCCGTCGAATTCGGCTACGTCGTCGAATACTGCGACCTAGCTGAATTTGTGAATGGGATTAACCCCATGCGCATGCGCGTGACGTCAGCGTCGCCGCTTTTAAATGCAAATATCTCCTTAACCGTGTAGGTTAAGGAGATATTTCATGCACCTACAGGTAATCCTTAATCTAGGCTTACCTGTAGGTGTTTGTTTACAAAGTGGGTTTACAACCACTTTAAGGATTTAGAGAAAATCTGTGGACCAAAATCCCTCTTGAGATGTGTGCAAACCTGGTAACCAACTACAAGAAACGTCTTACCTCTATGCTTGCCAAAAAGGGTTTCTCCAGCAAGTACTAATTCGTGTTTTGCTTGGGGATCAAATACTTATTTTACTCACTTAACAGCAACTCAATTTAAAACATTTGTATCATGTGTTTTTTCAGGATTTTTGGTTGATATTCTGTCTCTATTATTTAAAATACACCTAAGATAAAAATTATAGACCCTTTATTTCTTTGCAAGTGGCCAAACTTACAATATCTGCAGGGGATCAAATAATTATTTTCCCCACTGTACATAGTTGTTGATAAATCTAAAGAAGATTGTACAGATTATGAAGTTCCTGATATATTATCTACTTGTAAAGGCACCCATCTGACTGTACTGTGGCTTTGCTCTCTTTTTTGTGGGAAAAAAGTAGGTAAATTAGTAATTAAAACAGGAACAAATCTGCAGACCTTCCTCATTTTTGTTTATTCATCAAAAATGTGTTTTGCCCACACACATGTACTTGTATTTTATTTATTTTAAATGGCACCTTCATACTACTACTTCAGTTTAATAGCTAGGGCACATGCCTCTAGTTGAACATCGTATAAATATTTTGAACACAACTGTACATCTTGTTTGTAATGAGCTGCTATTCCCCAGTGATGGGCAATCATGTAAAGAGTGCTAACTTATCATAAGTAATCTTGTTTAAATCAGAGTGGATGCTGATTGCCTTTTTTGCACAGAAAGCAGACCAATTTAGCAACCTAAACAAAAACAAGAAAAAAAGGAAGAGCTTCTAAAAATGTTTTTTGAGGTTCCTTCATGGATTGGTGTCAGTTGTATTGGCCATTCAATTTTCTTAGTAATGATTGGCATCAGTACACATATGTATATCCAGGTTATTAGTGGTCCCATTGTCCCTTTATGCTGGTTTTCAAATAGGGAGTGTGAATTGCCTGTGTACACTTATCCTGGCGATTTATAGTAATCTGTGATTGACCAAAAAAAGGTTCTGTGATTGCATTTTTTTTTATTCATTGTGCTGCTAATGAATGTTGTTACCTGCACTATTAAGTGTTTTTTGCTTCTTTTTCATTTTGATGTTAGGCCCCTTTTATACAAGAGTAATCTGTTCAGTCATGTTTTTTTGCCAAGTTAAAACTGCCAAAACCCACAACAGTAAAATCAATCTGTACATGCAGTAAAGCATGCTTGTTATACTCACTGTGGAACCTAAGGGGTTAATCCTCTGCATTGTGTAAAAAGGCTGTTTGATCCTGTCTTCTCTGTTCCTCCCCTTCTTCCACTGTCCCCAAACCATCTCCTGATAGAACAGTGGCTAGGGGACAAGCTGCCCATGCTCAGTTTAATGTGTATTGCTAGAGAGGGTTTTTTCTTTCTTTGGAGAGTGCATATGATCAGCACAGGGCCAATCAGCACCGTCCAGACAGAGGGTCAGGGGTCCTGCAGCCTCATAGGACAATCAGGGAAAAACGAAAACTCCTTCTACAAGCTTTAACCAGACACTGATAGAAGTCCCTAGACTGCTCTAACTGCTGCTGAGAAATGGTATTTAGCAGTTTATATTTACTAAAACTCTAGTATTCTCATTTTCTGTGTACTGTGGGAGACCAGATATAGTGAATGCAGGGTCTTGGGTTTACTAACATTTTAACATCAGTTTGCACATCCTTCTTCAGTTCAGTTTAAAAAAAAAAAAAAAAAGTCATCCTTTTATGTTAGTTGTTGCAGAAACCAATGAGAGGTAACAACTGTATAAACCCCAAAAAATTCTGGTCTAAAAACAGACATAAATAGAAGGGAATTAAATGGACAGCTTCCATTCCAATTCAGCGGATCAGCGGATCTGGACGTTGGCTGTTCTGTTTCACAAATCGGAACTGAACGGACATGGATGTAAATAGATGATCATCCGTTTGTCCATAGAAATGAATTGTTGTCCGCTTTTCATCCATCAGTAGACGGATGAAAAACTAGTAGATGGAACGCCCGTGTGAAAAGGGCCTATAGCTGGCCATACACTAGCAGATTTTCAAACAAACATTTGTATGAAATTTATCATTAGTACATTTGATGACATGTAGCGGCCTCACCCCATCTCCTTTGTCTAGGGGTATGTCACACGACAGGGTGAGATGCGCTATGGCCCATGTCCTCCCCATAACTGTGGGTGAGGTGAAGGCCAGTACCAGATATTTCCTCGGGCCTATGTGTTTTGTTCTGGAATACAGTCCTGCAATGTTCACACTTCCCTCTGCTCCCATTAACCAGAGTTTCACACACCGATCACAGTCCAACTCTTGCTTTATTGTACATCTCACAATAAACAGTGCTTCAGTAGCCATCTGGTTGCGACTTGATAACATTTTGATACGGGGGTGAGCAGGCCGAGGCACTATCCTGGTTATAAACTAAACCACTGCGATCTCGCCAGCGGCTACTATAGCATTCAGCTAGAAAGGACTTAGAATCTGAGAGTCTCTACCAGCGACTCAAGAGAACGTAGATAGGAGTACCTTCGCTGCATTATGGCCCCTATCAGGGGAAGATGTCCCTCCAAGGGAGTTACCAGAGGCCCATCCGTCACTGGGTTGATGCTGCTCCAGACTCTCCGGACAGGTAACCTCCCCGGCCTCCTCACCTCAGACATGGGCCCCATCCACCTCAGGGACCCTCGGACGTCTCCACCCTTGCGGGATCCAGTCGAAGTCACTGGACCCCAGGCCTCCTAGTTTAGTACCTCACCCCAGGCTGAAGGTGCCTGGGATGGACTCCGACTCCATTCCGGTCAGGCCTAGGGCGCCTGGGCCGGAATCCAGAACCGCCCGCACCCAGGCCTAAGGTGCCTGGGCGCGTGAAGAAGATCCTCCTGAAGACAGACCTCGTAGTAAGGGCGTCTCCCCCTTTTATCTCCTCCCATCGACACCACGGCAGGTTCCCCGCCCTCGCCGTACCATCTCCAGGAAGGGACAAAAAGGGTAGCACTGTAATGGCAAATCTACCTTGAGCCTCCAGGTACCCCGCCACCCAGAGGCCAAGGAAATTATTACACCATCCAATCCTCCACGAACACAAGTGGTCCACTATTACACACCTGGGTGTCCCACCTAAATTTAGAGACCTCGCTACATACTCCCCCCTGTGATTTGACGCTGGTCCCCAGCGTCTGGTGCGAACCCATGTCTCCCATGGAGTGAGGACACAAGCTTAGCCCCAGAGGCTATCCCTAAAATTTTTAACCTCAACCATACCAAGACCTGCTCAAGGGGAAAGGGAATATAAAACAATAAAACTTCTCCCTAAAAACATCTATCATGTACACATATACAATCCCTCCCATCACTGTCTAAGAACCACCCCACACTCAGCAGTCTTGACGGACGAATCTCCTGCAGAGGGAAAAAAAAACAACACACAAGGAAATCCACATCCTGACACTTTGTCTATGTTAATTTGGAATGAATGGGTCCATCAACCAATAGACCCATTCGCTCCAATGAGTAAAGTGATGCGCGTGTTAAAAAAAACAAACAGCCGTTGCACAACACTGCCACCTGGTGACAGTGCCGCGGTAATGACACTTGGTGCAATCTTCATTCTTCCTGCGTCCCTACACTAATTCTACCCCAAAGTCAGTCTTTGAGCTGTGAGGAAGAGAGAACAAACAAAAAAAACAGCTCTCATTCCTCCTGAA
Organism: Rana muscosa; assembly: GCA_029206835.1. Taxonomy (NCBI): domain Eukaryota; kingdom Metazoa; phylum Chordata; class Amphibia; order Anura; family Ranidae; genus Rana; species Rana muscosa. The sequence continues at coordinate 431,773,025 of CM055120.1, read as the reverse complement.
GAGTAGAAAACAAAAGCCCAAATAAAAAACTAGGGCACAGTTCGGATGCTCCGGCAGGAACACTTCTAGAAGATTGTAGGAAAGGAAACAACAAGTGAGTCTCTTCTCACAAATAGAATTTCGGGTCAGGCAAAAACAAAGGCTTCAGATGCTTATCAAAAACCTCAATTGAATAGTTAGCATCCTCTCCATCCTTCCTGCAGATACGCACTTTGTCTGCGTGGATATGGCGACCCCACATCCAGTCTGCTCTGCAGTCCCGAAACTTTTTCGACACGGATGGCGAACAGGACAAATATCTTCGTGCATGGGGTACTTTGAGCTTTTCCCAAACAAATTCGTCATACCATCTCTGGCGTATGACCTCAACTTCGAAAAGTAAGTCCCGAGGCAAGAAGGGATATTCCCACCCATACTCACAGGCGACTCTCTGTGAGAAAAGTCGTTGCAATCTGGCCAAAGGAGGCATGGCTTCCCACTCACCTTCTCCGGGTTGAACGATGGCCTCCGGATGCCAAGGTACTTTCACTACCTCTGATGGCTTTTCTCTCGGTGCTCGTAGTGAGGCTCGCTGCATCCCCGCCACCAAGACGGGCGATGTTGTAGATTGTGGGAAGGCACTCTGAGGACTAAACTTCCTCGTAGACTCCGGGGCTTGTACCCGGGGCGTGCTGTCTCCTATTGACATAGGGGAATCCTGCGGTACACGTAACACAGGCAATGGGTGTTTGTCCCAGCCCTTCCGATGAAACAGTTCATCAATCTCCCCGTCATCTCCACAATCTGACAGCGACTCTAGGTCGGAAGTGTCATACATCTCGGCGGGAAGGTAGTCTCTGGTAGACGTGGTACTACCCTCCCTTGCGGGCTCTACCGGCTGTGGACCCCCGACACCTCCAACCACCACCACAGTCCCAGCCCCTGGCTCACCGTGACCTTTTGTAGAACTGGGATGTCCAGGACTCTTCCAATCGGATCCATCCAGGCCAGGCAAGCGACGGGGTGAAGCTCGACCACGACCACAGGAGGCCTGCACCAGACCAACTTTCCTCTTCGGAGGTGGGAGCAGAGAATCTGTGGTGACCGAAGCAGCATCCTCTGATTTTTCTCTCTCAGTCTCTGATTGGGCAGTCACATCGCCCTGGTCAGTGCGTACGGGAACCTCCGCAAAGGCCTGGATCTCTCCTTCTAGAGTAGCAGTACCTGTGAGGCTGTTGAGGTGAAGGGCCCGGGGCCTTACTGTGGATGGCTCCACCTCGAATAAGAACTCTTTGCACGCCTCGCAACGCCCGAATGGCTTCAGGTGGACCACCAGTCCCGAGCACCCGGGACAGATCACGCCGAGGGCCTCCGTGTCTCTGCATGAGTACAAAGCCAACTGCCCTCGGGGCCTGAGTCTTATCCCCGTATCTGTAAGGGGAGCAGCGAATGTAGTCATCTTCGTGGGGTAGGGAACCGGAATCCACGGGGAGCTTGAGGCCATCCCGACTATCTGCTGCTCCATCACGCTCCGCCCACGAACTGTACAGTCACGGGGTGCCTCGTGGCGCAGTGCAATAAAAGCCCCCACATGTAGTACTTCACACGGCTGGACTCCTCCCTCTTCTCGCTCCTCTGCATGGGCCTTTCCCGTCCTAGGGTCATTTCCACGACTTTGAGCAGGGATGCACTTTGGCCAATCACATGGCCGACCTGCTCGGAACTCCTCCGGGCAGCAAAGTCCAGACACAGCCATTCTTTCTTCCAAAGTTAAAACACATATCATCCCGGACTCACGAGCCCCCACGTGTAGCGGCCTCACCCCATGTCCTTTGTCTAGGGGTATGTCACACGACAGGGTGAGATGCGCTACGGCCCATGTCCTCCCCATAACTGTGGGTGAGGTGAAGGCCAGTACCAGGATATTTCCTCGGGCCTATGTGTTTTGTTCTGGAATACAGTCCTGCCATGTTCACACTTCCCTCTGCTCCCATTAACCAGAGTTCCACACACCGATCACAGTCCAACTCTTGCTTTATTGTACATCTCACAATAAACAGTGCTTCAGTAGCCATCTGGTTGCGACTTGATAACATTTTGATACGGGGGTGAGCAGGTCGAGGCACTATCCTGGTTATAAACTAAACCACTGCGATCTCGCCAGCGGTTACTATAGCATTCAGCTAGAAAGGACTTAGAATCTGAGAGTCTCTACCAGCGACTCAAGAGAACGTAGATAGGAGTACCTTTGCTGCGCTGCGGCCCCTGTCAGGGGAAGATGTCCCTCCAAGGGAGTTACCAGAGGCCCATCCGTCACTGGGTTGATGCTGCTCCAGACTCTCCGGATGGATAACCTCCCCGGCCTCCTCACCTCAGACATGGGCCCCATCCACCTCAGGGACCCTTGGACGTCTCCACCCTCGCGGGATCCAGTCGAAGTCACTGGACCCCAGGCCTCCTAGTTTAGTACCTCATCCCAGGCTGAAGGTGCCTGGGATGGACTCCGATTCCGGTCAGGCCTAGGGCGCCTGGGCCGGAATCCAGAACCGCCCGCACCCAGGCCTAAGGTGCCTGGGCGCGTGAAGAAGATCCTCCTGAAGACAGACCTCATGGTAAGGGCGTCTCCCCCTTTTATCTCCTCCCATCGACACCACGGCAGGTTCCCCGCCCTCGCCGTACCATCTCCGGGAAGGGACAAAAAGGGTAGCACTGTAATGGCAAATCTACCTTGAGCCTCCAGGTACCCCGCCACCCAGAGGCCAAGGGGGATTATTACACCATCCAATCCTCCACGAACACAAGTGGTCCACTATTACACACCTGGGTGTCCCACCTAAATTTAGAGACCCCACTACAGACATGACAAACATTTTAAGCCTTTCACTGCCAGAGCATTTTTGTGTTTTTTTCAATGTTTGAAAAAAATAGAAGAGATTTGGGCCTGAAGATTACTTAACCACAGGACCGGAAGGATTTGCCCCCTTAATGACCAGAGCAATTTTTACAATTTGGCACTGCGCTGCTTTAACTGGTAATTGAGCAGTCATGCAATGCTGTACCCAAACGGAATTGTCGTCCTTTTTTTCCCACAAATAGAGCTTTCTTTTAGTGGTATTTCATCACCTCTGGGATTTTTTATTTTTTGCAATATAAACAAAAAAAATACAGAAAATTATGAAAAAAAATGATATTTTCTACTTTTTGTTATTAAAAAAAAACAATAAACTCAATTTTAGTCATACATTTAGGCCAAAATGTATTCAGCCACATGTCTTGAGTAAAAAAAAAAAATAAGCGTATATTTATTGGATTGCGCAAAAGTTATAGCGTCTACAAACTATGGTACATTTTCTGAAATGTACCCAGCTTTTAGTTTATGACTGCCTATCTCATTTCTTGAGGTGCTAAACTAGCAAGGCAGTACAACCCCCCCCCCCCCAAATGACCCTATTTTGGAAAGTAGACACCCCAAGGAAATTAACAAATTATAAAAAACCAAAAGGTTAACGCTGCGCTAGAGAAAACAATACTGAAAACAAAAGAAAAAATTAATTGAGAAGTAAGGAAGCTGCCTGCACCAAAAAGCTTGATACAAACGTAGAATATATGGTATAGTAAGGTACGGTGCTAAAATATGATCAAGTCCCCATGATAAAAGGGGAATTTATTATAGTGAATATGGTTGATACTGCAATTTAAGGCAAGTAACACTTCGAAAATAAAAAAATTATGTGAATAACAGTGTATTTATAAATCAAAATTTGTTGATATACCAGTGTGAAACAGTAATCAAGAAAAAGTAATTTTTTTAAATTTGAGGATTGATATAAATAAATATATGCAAAGTCCATAATGAAATAGCTTAACCACTTGCCGACCGCCGCAGGCCGATGTACCTCGACAGAATGGCACGGGCAGGCTACGTCCCTTTAAATTAGCCGCCCAGCGGGCGCGCACGCGCCGCGTGCCTCGTGAGTGCGGTCGCGGGTCCCGGGAACTCAATATTCTCAGGAGTCCCGCGATTGCGGTCGGCAAGAGCACAACCGGGGAATGCCTTTGTAAACAAGGCATTCCCCTATTCTGCCTAGTGACACTGTCACTGATGACCGTTCCCCGTGATCGCCACGCCCCCTCACAGTAACAATCACTCCCTAGGAAACACTTAACCCCTGCAGCGCCACCTAGTGGTTAACCTCTTCACTGCCAGTGTCATTTTTACAGTTATCAGTGCATTCTTATAGCACTGATCGCTGTAAAAATGACAATGGTCCCAAAATGGTGTCAAAAGTGTCCGATGTGTCCGCCATATTGTCGCAGTCATGATGAAAATCGCTGATCGCCGCCATAACCAGTAAAAAAAAAAAAAAAAAAAATGACATAAAACAGTCCCCTATTTTGTAGAAGCTATAACTTTTGCGTAAACCAATCAATAAACGCTTATTGCGTTTTTTTAAACAAAAATATGTAGAAGAATACGTATCGGCGTAAACTGTGGAAAAAAAAATGTTATTTTATATATTTTTTGGGGATATTTATTATAAAAAGTGCTCTATTTTTGTTTATAGCGCAAAAAATAAAAACCGCAGAGGTGATCAAATACCACCAAAATAAATCTCTATTTGTGGGAAAAAAAGGACGCCAATTTTGTTTGGGAGCCACGTCGCACGACCGCGCAATTGTCAGTTAAAGCGACGCAGTGCTGAATCACAAAAAGGGGCCTGGTTCTTTAGCTACAAAATGGTTCGGGGCTTAAGTGGTTAAACACTAAAAAAATAATGATGATATCAAAGTCCCAAAATCAAAACGAATCACAAGAAAGTAAGTACAAAGTCCCAATTGTGAGTAGCTAAAAAATTATCCTAAAATAAACTGTGTGTTGAGAAAAGATGTACCGGTAATTCCATAGATGTGCAGAGGAGAAAAAACTTGTGATGATAGAACCTTCATCCACTGAGAAGACACCCGGAAGTGAGTATGTAGTCTCCTTACCACAAATAGATGACCGCTGTTACGGCGGTCTCTCCAGGCACAGGGGTTTATGGTCTCCCAATAGACCTAAGCTGGTGTCTGGATATCAGAGATTTGTGACCAATCCTTGCATCTCAAAAAGATATAAACAAAAGAAACTCCATAGTGTAAAACTGTACTGCAGGGTTTATTAAGCCAAAAAATATTGCACTTACAAGATTGAAGTTCGTATTGCGCGGTGTAATAAGAATAGATACGATTGCGGCATCTCCACGAGGCTTCCTGTGTTTGTTTGCTCGCTGTGACCATCGATAAGGCGTGATGACGTCAGAGACACAGGCCACACCAGCGCGTTTTGTCACGATAGGACCTCGTCTGGGGATTGGCTGCTGTGTCAGCGTCATCACGCATGCCTTTAAATAAGCCAGCGGCTCCATCTTGAGTGAGGGCCGGGGAAGAGAAGGTATGGAAAGCGAAAGAAGGGCGCCGCCATCTTAACTGCTGGACGCCATAAAAAACAACGGAAGCCTAGAGTAACTAGCACCACCATCTTGTGGTGGAAAAGTAGCAATGCAAGGAAATTGCTGAGTGGCATGTTGAGCCCATTGAATATTTTATTTTTTGTCACAAGTGATTGAAAATAGACAAAAAAAACCACACAAAAAAAACATTCTGCTGCTTCTCCTGAGTACGGGGATACCACATGTGTGAGACTTTTTGTGAGCCTAGCCACATACAGAACCCTGAAAACCAATCAACGCCTTCAGGATTTCTAAGGTCGTAAATTTTTGATTTCACTCCTCACTACCTATCACAGTTTTGAAGGCAATGAAATGCCAAGATAGCACAAACCCCCCCCCCCCCCCCAAATGACCCAATTTTGGAAAGTAGTCACCAGAAACTATTTGCTAAGATGCATGTTGAGTCCATGAAATATTTTATATTTTGCCACAAGTTTCGGGAAAATTATTTATTTATTTTACACAAAGTTGTCACTAAATTATATATTGCTCAAACTCATGGGTATATGTAAAATTACACCCCAAAATACATTCTGCTGCTTCTCCTGAGTATGGGTATACCACATGTGTAAAACTTTTTGGCAGTCTAGCCGTGTACAGGACCCCAAAACCCAATCACTGCCTTCAGGATTTCTAAGGGCGAAAATTTCTCATTTCACTTCCTCACTACCTATCACAGGTTCAGGGCCATGAAATGCCAAGATAGCACAAAACCCCCTAAATGACCCAATTTTTGGAAAGTAGACACTCCAAGCTATTTGCTAGGAGGAATGTTGAGTCCATGGAATGTTTTATATTTTGCCACAAGTTTCACCGCCTTAAGGATTTCTAAGGGCTTACATTTTTGATTTCACTCCTCACACCCTGTCATGGTTATGCAGTAATGTTTGTCTCTCAGCTTACCCCTTCTCCATGTGTTCACCTTAGAGGCCAGCCACTCTCACCTGGCTGCTTAAATAATCTCTGCTCCAAGCATGGCTCCACCCCAGGCCCTATCAGGGAACACTATTGTAGCACACCCCCGTAGGAGCTGCTGGTTTAGATTTTGGGCCTTGCACGTTACCTCAATATTCGTTGTCTAGGGGTTGAGAGTCTACAGTAACTTCAATGTCCACACAAGTTATGAATCCTTTTTCTTCGGGCTTTATTTTCCAAACAAACTTGTATAGGAAGAGGGATGGAGGGTTAGGGGAAGGTTCAGGCACACACAGCAGATCACTGGGGGGAAACTCCTAATATACAAAGTCTCACTCACCACTCCCCTTCCAGTGGGTACTGCTCACCCGGATAGGCCCCTCTCACTTGGCTTAGCAGCCAGAATGATGCACGAACAGATAAAAGAGAACAGTCTCTGCCACAGACCTTTTTGATGGTTATGTTGAACCGTTCAGTTATCCTCTGCCACAGGATTTTAGTACCCGGATATCCAGCCTTACAGTCTAAGAGCCTTTAAGCCAACCCGGAAGACTGTAAGGTTACTTTAGTTACGGTGCATCCCTCAATAAGGTCCCCAGGCTTTCCGCAAGATACCGGCCTTCCACTCGGTCCTCTCCTGGACAGGTCCTCCCCTGGTTTCCTCCATTGAGTGGCTTCCTCCCTAAGGACGGACAGCACAGGATCACCTTCAAGCGTAGGCCCCAGTCAAGCCAACTGGGCCTACCTGGCATAGTTACAGCCTCGGACCAACGTGGCTCCGAGGCTGAATTTTCAGTAACACATGCCTCGAGCCAGGAGGGCCACGAGGTGAAGAAGAGCCCAGAATAATGGCGTCTACCACTTAAATACCCTTCCCCAGCATGCTCAGTGGGTAGACCACTCCCACTGAACTGTTCCCGGGGAAAGGCACCCAATGCACTTTGGCCTGTTAGTCTTCCACATTGGCCTGGGGTGGTAACGCCACCTACAGGCAAACAGTGGGAAGTCTCCCAACACAGCCATAGCTGGAACAGAGGCTGATTTAGCCTTAATTATTTACAGAGTCTGAGATAACTACCACCTCAGACACCCACTAAATTTAACATAGCGCCTGGTCATCAGGAGCAGGGTGCTACATACTCCCCCCACTACAACAAGACACTGTTCCCAGTGTCTGGAAAAACTTTGTCCTCAATCCTGAGGACCAGTACCTGAACCAAACCCCTGGAAGGGGAGGGAAAGGGAAGGAAATGAAAATGCAAAACATTACATGAACTTTACAGTAAGATCACAATAATACACACTTTACAATCCCTCACTAACTGTCTAGACCACCCACTCTCCAGCAGTCTTGATAGAAGATCCGGCTTACCTAAAAAAAACTAAGACACACAGACAATACCATAGCAACCATTAAGACATTTCAAATAAAGCAAAGCTACATCTCCTAGGAGATGGAACCTTCCTTCTACTTTTTAAAAGATGTATAATCAACTTGGAAAGTCTCTCCCTACTCTACTGATCACTGCCACCTAGTGTCAGAGGTAATACACAAGAGTCTGTTAAATCCAAGGGCTGAAGCAGATAGACATCTTGATCTCGAAGTCTTCAGCAACCCTATTCCTAACTGACTAATTTCCCCAGAGTCCAGTTAGCACAGCAAAAATGAGAAGGTAAACAAAAAATCCTTCTCTCAGTTGAAAGTTTTCTTTCTTGCATAAAAGAAAAATAGAAATGAAGACAAAGGGTCACTGTGACAGAACCCACTGTCACTGTGTGTTTTGGAAGGGACTGTGGGCTGGCCTTCTATCCACAGACTATGGCCCAGAAGAGACTGAGAGACTTGCGGACAAGCTGCCATTGAGATAATGTAATGTAATGCTACATCCCTTCTCCCCCACCCCCCTCTTGTTGCAGTGTTTAATTGTGTTGGGTCTGGACTGGAGACATCTCTCCGCAGGGGATGTGTATTGAGGGGCTGCCTGCTTACCATAATCCCTTCATGTTTCAATGTACAAGTGTTGAGTTCCCATTGGTTCTTCCTTGTCCCCTACCCCCCTCTATGACAAGGTTAAGGGGAGTGTCCCTAACTGTGTGTAAGAGTGTATGTTTTGTATTTAATAAACAGTTGATGCTCTGCATCTTTAACCCTCAACACCTGTGTGGATTGTCTCGTGATTGAGGAGTTAAGGGCTGGTTATGGCGAATCTGCAGGCTGCGGGTGAGTTTGGAGGACAGGAGACACAGGTCTGGCAGATGTGCCCACCTGGGGTATCCGAGATCCGTCACAGTGGTGGCAGCAGTGGGATGTCTCCTGCAGTCCAGGCCATCCAAACCACCACCAGGATTCAAGATCTGGGCAGCCGCGCGAGAGGTGTTCCTGATGGAACGACAGCGAGATGAGTGGAAGACGGAGCTCGGAAGGTCCAGGAGGAGATGAGGCTGGACGCCAGCTACAGAGCCCTCCCGTGGTTCTCAGCTCAACTGTGGCCAGGTACAGCAGATGGCAGCCCGACAGAAGGGGTTGGCTACGGCGGCGTGGGGCTGCTCCATCAAAAAATGTACGAAGACCCAGACTTTGGGAGCGACGAGGAGTGGCAGCTGGAAAACATCCTGGACTACCGAGATGAGGTGCTGGACCACATCGAAGAGGCATGTGACCTGGAGGAATTGGAGTTCCTGGTTGAGCAGGAATGGGAGCTTGAGATTGCCTACAAGCGGCTGTTTGACGGTGATCAGCAGCCTGGCATGGCTCTCCCATTGCCTGGGACTGTCTGGGAGAAATAGCGGACAGTCACAAAGATGCGGAGCAAATGGGGCCAGGGGTGCCCCTACGTTTTCCCATCCTACCCGCAATGATACAGAGGGCACTGCGAGTGCTAGAATGCCGCAACGCACCGGAGGTTTCCCAGGCAGCGAGACAAGCTAATAGCATAAAAGGTCTCAGAAGGGGAAGTTGAGCGGGCGCTGGAGGGCTGGTAAAGGTTGATCAGCAGCAAGTCCAGAGTATCACATCCGGTGACCCAGCAGAAGCGCTGGCTACAGGGGCAGAGTGCCGCTGGCCTCTGCCCAGCATCAGAAAAAGAGTTGGATACAGAGAGTCCGAGAGATGATCTCTGTGAGCTGTTTCCCCCACAGTAGATATCCCCACCGGGAGTGGAGAAAGCAATGCTCCCTCCACAGCAATCGGACACTACCTCAATGATCATCCCCCCAGCAGAAGCGCTGGCTATGGTGCAGAGAGCCGCTGGCCTCTGCCCACCCTCAGAGTTAGATCCAGGGAGTCCGAGGGATGACCTCAGTGAGCTGTTTCCCCAGCACTTGGACATTACCCCAGTGTTTATCCCCCCAGCATAAGTGCTGGCTGCAGGGCAGAGTGTTGCTGGCCTCTGCCCAGCCCTCAGTATGTTTTTGGAGGGTTTGGGAAACAGCCCCTGTCAGAAGTCACCCCAGTGGCTGGTCACAGAACCGGGAGGGGAGAAACCCCTTCCCCCTCTCCAGTGGCTGAACTCTACCTTTGTATATGTTCCACCAGCAGAAGCGCTGGCTACGGGGCAGAGGATTATTCAGCTCCCCCCAATACCTGCAACCCAGCCCTGGATCACAGGAGTGCGGACAGCTGTTCCCACTCTGCAGCGGCTGTTTTTATTCACGGGAGACCGTGTGTGCGATTTTGCTCCCCAGCGCCAGAGACGTAGTTTTCCTTTTCCTGTTTGCCTGGGGTGGAAGTTTGTGACTAACGCAGGTCCAGACCAGTTGAGGGTCAGGAACCTGGTTAGTCTGTTTTTAAAAGGGGACAAATGTGACAGAACCCACTGTCTCTGTGTGTTTTGGAAGGGACTGTGGGCTGGCCTTCTACCCACAGACTATGGCCCAGAAGAGGTAAGGGAATACTGCGCTAATGCAAAAATTGAAGGACTGCTACTTAAAGCCTTGCTGCGACACAAGCAAAAACATGTGAACCATGCAAAACAAAATATAAATAAAGGAAAAGTCGTGCTAAATATATGAATAGGGCCCCTATAAAAGGTAGCCAAGGACACACAATGTAAAAAGTGACTGAACAATAAAGGAAATACCAGAGAGCAAACCCTATGTGTTCAGTAACACCAGCTGTCTTAAACAACTAGTGATGATAAATGTCCAAACTGAACAACAATGACATAAATAACACCAGTGAAGAATAACAACCATGAAGCCATGCAATAATAATTATGTGAAAAAAATAAAAATGTAGAACTCATAAGTGTGCCACGGCTGGCAAATTAAGAGCAAAAATATAAATTGATATTCACTAAAAACTTATAAATGTGAAAACACTGAGTGATGATACAGTGAAAAAAATTAAAATATGAAGTCCATTTCTGTTGAAAGAAAAGTTCCAATTCCAAAAGTGCAGAGTGAAGATGGAGGGGGAGTAGAGGAAAATATTAAAGAGAGAAGTGATAAGGATAAGTCCACCAATGCCGTAGGTAAGAAGTCTCCCCGTGATGAACGTAAGGATAAGATGGGTACCTTACCAAATGAGGTGGACCTCCACTATGGCGAGGTCAACAGTGCCTGCAGATATAACCCTCTGCGGGGTCTTGAGATGTTCCTTAGGGTGTTACTGTTCAGAGACCTCCTCTGCTTCTGATACTGCCGCTCAATCTGTGGGAAGGTAGAATCATCCGGCCTTTGCAGGAACCAAAGGTGTGTAAAAGTGTATGTTTTTTATTTAATAAACAGTTGATGCTCTGCATGTTTAACCCTCAACACCTGTGTGGATTGTCTCGTGATTGAGGGGTTAAGGGATGGTTATGGTGAATCTGCAGGCTGCGGGTGCGTTTGGAGGACAGGAGACACAGGTCTGGCAGATGTGCCCACCTGGGGTATCCGAGATCCGTCACAGTCACTTTAAATGATCATAGGTAAAACATGGGATCCGGCAGAGTCAGAGGTTTTCCTTGCTTGTCCAGGGTAGTAATAAAATACTGTATATACTTGAGTATAAGCCGACCCGAATATAAGCCGAGGCACCTAATTTTACCACAAAAAAATTGAAAAACGTATTGACTCGAGTATAAGCCTAGGGTGTCCATCTGCATGCCTCACTGTGCCTCACTGTGTCCATGTCCATGCCTCACTGTGTCCATGCCTCACTGTGCCCATGCCTCACTGTGTCCATGACTAGACTGATGTTTAACATGGGAGTCTATGGAAGGGGTGCCCGGATTTGAAAAATCGGTGCTCCCCGGCCATAGGTCCTCCAGGTAAAAAACTTTTCACACTTATAGAGGATAAATGGGGCTATATGTGTGCCAAGTTTGGGGTCCAGAGAACCTAGGACTTGCCAGTACCGGGTCCCCAAATTCTCCAGAGAAATTACCGTTTAACATGGGAGTCTATGGAAGGGAAGGGGTGCTTTGAAAAATCTGTGCTCCCCGGCCGTAGGTCCCCCGGACGAAAAAATAGGATTTTTATAACAGCTTACCTGTAAAATCCTTTTCTTGGAGTACATCACGGGACACAGAGCGACATAGTCATTACTAATGGGTTATATAGTTACCGTCAGGTGCTGGCACTGGCAACTTCCAAAACCGGAAGTACCCTCCCCTATATAAGCCCCTCCCATCCGGGAGCACCTCAGTTTTGTAGCAAAGCAATAAGTGTCCCCAAAGAGGGGCGGGAGCTCTGTGTCCCGTGATGTACTCCAAGAAAAGGATTTTACAGGTAAGCTGTTATAAAAATCCTATTTTCTTTCTCGTACATCACGGGACACAGAGCGACATAGTCATTACTAATGGGATGTCCTAAAGCAATGCCAAATGAGGGGGGGGATACACCATATATAAGCTGAGCGCTATCAGACATGAGGATCTTTTGCGGCCTGCAACACACTGCGCCCAAAGGCGACATCCTCCTGACTTCTAACGTCCACCTGGTAGAACCTAGTAAACGTGTGTACCGAAGACCATGTTGCGGCCTTACAGATTTGAGCCAGGGAGGCCTGGTGATGCACTGCCCATGAAGTTCCAACTGCTCTCGTGGAGTGCGCCCTAACTTTGAACGGAGGCGGTCTACTTCTCAAGCTATAGGCTTGTATTATGACCTGTCGAATCCACTTGGCTAAAGTAGATTTTGACGCTGCCTGACCCTTTCTGGGGCCTTCCGGCAGAATAAACAAAGTATCCGTTCTGCGAATCTGAGCAGTGGCTTTTAGATAAGCTTTAACTGCTCTTACTACATCCAAAGAATGCAATAACTTTTCCTCTACCGAAGTAGGCTTGGGGAAAAAAGAAGGAAGAACCACATCTTGGTTCAAATGAAAACTCGATACCACCTTAGGAAGAAAGGCTGGATGAGGACGTAACACTACTCTGTCCTTATGGATAACCAGATATGGCTCCTTACAGGACATAGCTGCTAATTCCGATACTCTTTTAGCCGAACAAATGGCTACTAGAAAAATCAATTTCCTGGTGAGAAGCACTAAGGAAATATGCTGTAATGGTTCAAATGGTTGTTTCTGTAGAACCGACAGAACCAAGTTTAGATCCCATGGACATATGGGAATATTAACCGGAGGACTAATACGCATCACTCCTTGTATAAAGGCTTTGACTAGTGAATGCGAAGCCAAGGGCCTTTGAAAAAATATTGACAAGGCCGAAATCTGACCCTTGATAGTACTCAAGGCAAGCTTCCTATCTACAGCCCATTGTAGGAAGTCCAGAATCCTACCTATTACGTATTTACGTGGATGCCATTTCTTGGCTTCACACCAGGCGATGTACGCCTTCCAGATTCTATAGTAGATCTGCCTGGATACCGGCTTCCTGGCATTGATCATGGTAGATACCACAGCATTAGAGAGCCCTCTCTTTTTTAGAATGTGGGCTTCAATAGCCAGGCCGTCAAACCTAGGGCTGGTAAGGAAGGGTGGTATATCGGTCCCTGCGAAAGCAGGTCCGGACGATGTGGGAGGGTCCAAGGACTCCCCACAGACATTTTTACAATCTCCGCGTACCATGCTCTTCGGGGCCACGCTGGAGCCACCAGAATCACTGGTTTCTTTTCTACCCTGATTCTGCGGAGTAATCGAGGTAACAATTGTGGCGGTGGGAATGCATATATCAGCTTGAACTGATCCCAAGGGAACACTAGGGCATCCGAGCCGCACGCTAGGGGATCCCTTGCCCAAGAGACAAACCTGTCCACTTTTGTGTTGAATCTGGATGCTAGCAGATCTACATCCGGTGTTCCCCACCGCTGACATATTGTCCGGAAAACCTCGGGATGAAGGGACCATTCCCCTGGGCATAATTGTTGGCGACTTAGAAAGTCCGCCTTCCAATTCTCCACCCCTGGAATGAATACCGCAGATATGGCTGGGACATATCTTTCTGCCCATCTCAGGATGTAATTTACTTCCCTTTGGGCTGCACGACTCCTGGTGCCCCCCTGACGATTGATATATGCCACTGCTGTGGCATTGTCTGACTGAACTCTGACAGGGGACCCTTGGAGTTTGGATGTCCATGCTACTAGGGCATACCGGGCTGCTCGTATCTCTAAGAGATTGATGGGCAGGGCCTTTTCCGCATCCGACCATCTGCCCTGGAGAGACCATTGCTCCAGTACTGCTCCCCAGCCTATAAGGCTGGCATCTGTAGTGACCACCTTCCAGGAAATCGGACTGAAGGATTTCCCTCTTTCCAGATTCTGGGGAACCAACGACCAGCGGAGGCTCCTGCGAACGGAAGGGGACAAGGACATTGGTAAGTCCAGAGCCTGAACTTTTTTGTTCCAGGCTGACAGTATGGCCCTTTGCAACTTCCTTGAATGGAATTGACCGTAGGGTACTGCTTCGAATGATGCCACCATTTTTCCCAGCAGCCTCATGCACAGGCGTATGGATGGCTGTCTTTTTGAACCCACTAAGTGGATCAAATCTCTCAAAGACGACCCCTTTTCTTGAGGCAAGAAAATCTTTCTCTGGTCTGAATCCAGCCTTAGCCCCAAGTATTCCAGACTTTTGACTGGTTTTAGGGCTGACTTGTCTCGGTTGATAATCCAACCGTGATATTCCAGATACTTGATTGTCTCGTGAACAACCACTTCTAGTTTTTCCACTGAGTGGTCTATCAGCAACAAGTCGTCTAGATATGCCATTATCGTTACACCTCGTGTTCTTAGATTGGCCAATAATGGGGCCAGAATTTTTGTGAACACTCTTGGTGCTGTGGCCAGACCGAAGGGTAAGGCTCTGAACTGAAAATGGCGCCCTTCTACCGCAAAGCGTAGAAATTTTTGGTGGGCTGGAAAGATGGGGATGTGCAAATAAGCATCTTTGATGTCGATCGAGGCTAACCATTCCTCCCCTTGTAGGGCAGTGGCTACCGATCGGATCGACTCCATCCGGAAAGTCCTGATATGTAGGAATTTGTTTAGCCCTTTTAGATTTAATATGGGCCTCACGTCCCCGTTTGGCTTCGGAACTGTAAAGAGGTTTGAGTAAAACCCGAACCCCCATTCTTCCAGGGGAACCTCTATAATTACTGCTTGAAGCAATAATTGTTCCAGTGCCAACAGGAGGGATCCTCTCTTCTGGGGATCCCTTGGCACGTTTGACCTTATAAAGCGGGAAGGAGGGGAGTTTTTTAACTCCAATTTGTATCCCAGATTTACTGCGGAGAGCACCCATCTGTCTCGGATCGTGTCCCGCCAGGTTTCTGTGAACAACTGAAGTCTTCCCCCCACCCGATTGGGTGGGGGCAACCCTTCATGCATTTGACTTTGGGGGAGGTTTTGTACCTCTCCTGCTCCAGGGCTTCTTGTTACCCTGCAACTGTCCCTGATTTTTACCTCCGGGATTTGACCGGGGAGGCCGTCGGAACTGTTTCACAGCCGATGTCCTAGGGACTGGAGAAGCCGGCCTCTTAAAGGAGGGACCTCTAACTCTATTTTTAACCGGCAAAAGTGTACTTTTACCGCTGGAAATTCTCTGGATATACTTGTCCAGGTCTTCCCCGAATAAGCGCTCCACATGAAATGGGAAGCTGACCAGCAATTTTTTACAGGGAGCTTCAGCAGACCAGTTTTTGAGCCATAGAAGCCTGCGCATATGTACTACAGACAGCGTAAGGCGGGAGGCCTGATGGATTGAATCCTTTATAGCGTCCACCGCAAAGCATAAGGCTCTAGGTAGATCAGCTAGGGCAAGAGCCTGCTGATCCGGCAAGTCTCTTAAGACCTGTTTCAACTGATCCTTCACTGCTTGGCAGACCCCTATAGCTGCCACTGCTGGTTGTGTCACCAATCCTGCTGTAGAAAAAGCAGATTTCAATAATGACTCCAATTTTTTATCTATTGGGTCCTTGAACATTTGGACATTTTCCACCGGACATGTCAGTGATTTATTCACACAAGAGATGGCTGCGTCCACTGTAGGGACCTTCCATTTTCTGATGAACTTATCCTCCATGGGATAGACCACCGGAAATCTCTTGGGGGGAGTAAATATTTTGTCAGGATGCTCCCAATCCTGGTAAATGAGCCCCTCCAGTAAAGGATGGATCGGAAAGGAACAAACAGTCTGGGGAGCTTTTAGCGACCCCAACGAGGAGACAGAAGTGGAGGATGGCTCCGCAAGTGGCATTTTAAATGCTGATCGGACCATATTAGTCAGGGACTGAACCCATAACCTCTCAGCATGTGACGCTGAGAACGGCTCTTCCACTGTTGATTCCTCTACAACCGAATCAACCTCATCCTGATCCCCCTCAGGTAGGTCGACCTCTGTATGGGACTGTTGCTCTGTTAACAGGCACTCTGAGGGAGGAGACGGAGATCGAGCGCTTTTCTCCTGTGACAGGGAAGCAGCGATTAATGCTGACAATCTCTCTTCCAGTCCTCCCAGAGCTGAGGAAAAAACCTCCTCTGTTACATACACAGGAGCAGGTGAACTGAGGACAGCCACAGTACCAGGTACTCCTGGGGGTGCCCTACGGTCACTAACCTCTGATTCTTCAGGGGAGACTGGTGCAGCCAAAGCATGCCCAAGATCCTCAGAGCCCGATGGAGACCCCCTATTCCTCCTGGAATTTCTAGTCCCGGAGTTTTTAGACGGCATATTCCTAAGCCACAAAGCTGAGGTATTCCAGCCGAAATACACCAGTTACTGATAATAGTCTAGCATAAATGCTGCTATAATAAACAGTTGGTGTCTACTAATGTGCCTTTCTAGGGGATGCCTGTATCAACCGCTTGCTGTATGCCTTTAAATGTTGCCAGCTCTGTCTCTGTACTTCATAGCCAGCTTACTACAATATTGTGGCTTTTTAAAACCTGCTGGGACGCCCGCACATGCGCAGAAGCGCTGCGGCGCGCACAGAGCGTCATCCCCCAGGCTCCGCCCCCTTTCCCGGCTCACCTCTATATATAGAGGCGCGGCCACGTGCGCCCTCGGCGCTAATTTCAAACATGGAAACCAGGGACAGGAGCCAGGGCCCCTCTTTGCCGCAGGCCGGGGGATGGACGAGCACTGCAACATGGCAGAGGAAGCAGTTTCCTATAGGAGAACTCACCAACTGCCTGGACTTTGCTCTCTGAGAAGAAACTAGTCCACATGACAAGAAAACATTCCACAGCGGCCTCTAGTGGACAAACACAGGTACCGCAGTCTAATATACTAAATATATATAAAAAAACATTTTTTTTATTTTTTTTCTTGACCACCATTAAAAATTATTACATTTTTTTAGTAGTTACAGGCATGCACAGAATCTTGCGGGAATACCATTAGGTAACAGACAGAAAGACAAATTAGGCTTGGGGGTCCCCCAATAGAACCAAGTTCCTGGGGGCCCCCACTTACCTGTTCCTCGCCGCAGGACTTTGTTTGGTCCACAAAAGCCCAAACTTCACCTATCACGGCAGGCATTGTAATCAAACCTTCAGGGACCGGGTTCCCAAGGATTCCACTCCCCTGGACCTGTATAGCACCCTGCACAGAAAACATCTTGGTCGTGGGTATGACCAGAGCTCTGGATCCCAGGGTCCAGCTCTCCTAAGAGAAGCATTACAGGCAGAACCTTGCTCTTCTCTTTGCAAGGCCCGGGTACCGACCGTTTAGCTATGAAGCTTTTTTGGTCGGATCCGGAATAGCTTACTGAGGCCCAAAAGAACCTGTACGCAAGCTCAGTGAAAAACACATGTTTCTTCTTGGCCAACACCTTAGACACTGGCAAAAAACTGAGGTGCTCCCGGATGGGAGGGGCTTATATAGGGGAGGGTACTTCCGGTTTTGGAAGTTGCCAGTGCCAGCACCTGACGGTAACTATATAACCCATTAGTAATGACTATGTCGCTCTGTGTCCCGTGATGTACGAGAAAGAAACTCCCAGCCTGTACCTGGTCCCCAAATTTCGGGAGATCAGGCACAAAAAGGTGACTCGAGTATAAGCCGAGGGGGGGGGGGGCATTTTCAGCACAAAAAAATGTGCTGAAAAACTCGGTTTATACTTGAGTATATACGGTACACAATGTCATCTTTTCCTTGTCTGCAAATGATCACCCGATCAGCGTGGATGTGTCAGCCATAGCTCCAGTGCAGCCAACATCCTTTAAAGCGGTCTGCCCTAATAAAAGAGTAGTCCAAATTTCTAAATTGCTTTGGCACGGACAAATAGTCCCAAATGGCTTCACCGTACCACTGCTCCCTGTTTGCCTCAATCTCCTGCATTATCTCCCTTGGGACGTAAGGGAATTCCAGGCCGTACTCCGTGGCTACCCTTTTCATAAGCACTCTCTGTAGACGGGCAAGTCTGGGTAATGAACGGGAGCTTCCAGTCCCAGGCAACACACATGAATCCGGCGATTTCTTTATCATGGACTTTGCAGGTTTAGGCAACATCTCTTTAACAGGCAAAGTCCCTTTATCAATGTCCGGGGTTACCACCCTGGGTGTAGTTTCCCCGGAGTCCATAGCGGTCCACTCTGAACAGCTATGTGTTGAGGTAACATTTTCCACGTTATCCCACACCAACTTCTGAGACATAAACTCCAATATTTTTCAACAAACAGCTGACAGAGTCCAGTTCCGAGTTTTCCAACCCTTCTGCCGGCAAATAACTACGTACAGTCCCGAATAGTTTTTTCCCAGATTTCTTACCGGTTCCTAACATGGACGTCCCTGGGATATCATCTCTCTCAGGGTCCGGTTCCGGTTGTATCTGGGGTAGGCCTCTACCGCGGCCGCGGGAAGCCTTCACGTATCCCACCTTTCTCCGGGTGGGTGCAATGGGGACAAGTGTCGTGGAGGTGGTATCCGGAACAATGTCCGCGGAGGGTTTTGCAACAACTGCAGCAACAGCATTCCCTCTGGGGTCCCTCACTGCAACAGGCGCGACAAGTACAGGTCCGGCCACAGGCCCGGGGGCAACATCCTCCAATGTAGCGATGTCTGCGGTCCAATCCACCCGGTAGGCACGGGGCGATTCAGTAGGCTGGTCCACCGCAAACAAATATTCCCCGCAGTGTAAGCATCGGGCAAATGGACGTAGCTGAACAGCCAGTCCCTCACATTTAGGGCACAACATACCCAGCGCTTCCACATCTCCACTGGTGTACAAAATGAAACGCCCATGCGGCTTCATTCGGATGCCTGTATCCGTCTATAGGGTTCCTGGCCATGTAACGTTTGCACCAGGATTAGCAGGAAACATTCTAGGCCCTGACACGGACTGTGCCAACGAGTACAACGACATGGCTGCTCTCCGATCCTCTCACTGTGATCTCGCAGCTTCTTCCCTTTGGCGCCACACACACACACGCGTCTCACGCAGGAACTCCTCCCCTTTTGGTCCATCACAGTTTCGGAGGCCATGCAGTGGCGGTGCGTCCATATAGGGCGCACGGGCGCCGCCCCCTCTCTCCTGCCACCTGTCTATCACCATAGATAGATTCATGCATTGCATGAATCTATCTATGGTTGCTGCTGCCATCCCTGTTCAGGTGCCTGGCCCCTTTTCGGGCGCCGGGAGCCTGAATTACAGCGGCTGGGTATTTTTTTGAAAGCACCTGATTAGAGCCATAGGTGTCTAAAAAGGTGAACAGCGGGTGCCATACTGGGCACTCGCAGTTCACTCAGCGTTTTGTTAGGAAAGCGAATATTCATTTGCTTTCCTAACACTGAACTGCCTCTCAGCCAATCAAGTGCTCGGGTCTGTTACCTGTCACCTGATTGACTGAAACAAGAGGCACTGTGATTGGACGCCTATCAGGTGTCCAATCATAGCAGAGGACGGGAAGAGAGAAAGGGAGAAGACATCGAGGAGCGTGGAGGACATCGCCGCCGTGACCCGCTGCCCCACCAAGACAGGTAAGTGCCGGGCGGGCGATGCACACTGGCAGCATTTTATGGGCACATTAGCGGCAATTTATGGGCACACTGGCAGCAATTGATGGGCACACTGGCAGCAATTGATGGGCACAGTGGCGGCAATTGATGGGCACAGTGGCGGCAATTGATGGGCACAGTGGCGGCAATTGATGGGCACAGTGGCCACAATTGAAGGGCAAACTGGCAGCAATTGATGGGCACACTGGTAGCAATTGATGGGTACAGTAGCTGCGTTTGATGGCACAGAGGCGGCAATTTATGGGTACAGTGGCTGCATTTGATGGGTACAGTAGCTGCGTTTGATGGCACAGTGGTGACAATTGATGGGCACAGTAGCTGCGTTTGATAGGCACAGTGGCTGCAATTGATGGTTTTTTTTTCAGTTTGTTTGCGCCCCCCAAAAATTTTGAGCAGCAGCCGCCACTGAGGCCATGAAATGCCAAGATAGCACAACACCCCCCCCCCCCCCCCCCAAATGACCACATTTTGGAAAGTAGACACCCCAAGCTATTTTCTGGGAGGCATGTCGAGTCTTTTGCCGATCTCACTTTTTGTCACTAAGGCCTCGTACACACGGCCGAGATTCTCGTCGAAAAAAACATGTCGTTTTTTTCGACGAGATTGCTGGACAAGAAAATTGTCCCGGCCGAGTGTACACACGCTCGTTTCAAAGAACCTGCGGTTCTTTGAATGGAGCGTACGCGGTGACGTCATCGACTACGACGAGCATGCGCTCGTCACATTCGATGCCGTCGCCGCCATCTTGGTATACCCTACGTATGCCTAGGAAGCTACCGAGCATGCGTCGAATTCATTTCGAACATGCGCGGGCTTCCCGGCAGACAGGTAAGTGTACACTCACTTTTCTCGTCGAGAAACAGGCTGACGAGAATCTCGACGAGAAAATAGAGAGCAGGTTCTCTATTTTCTCGTCGAGGTTACTTGTCGGTTTTCTCGACGAGAAACCCGATAGCCGCGTACACACGACCGATTTACTCGGCAAGACATCTCTGCCAGCAAGTTTCTTGCTGGTTCTTGCCGAGAAAATCGGTCGTGTGTACGAGGCCTAAGTTTTGAAATTGGTAAACAGAAAATAATGATTTTTTTCCTTTTCTTTCTTCATTTTCCAAAACACATGAGAGCTGCAAAATACTCACCATCGCTCTTAGAAAATACCTTGGGGTGTCTACTTTCCAAAATGGGGTAATTTGGGGGGGTTTGGTGCCATCTTGACCAGAAGCGGCTCTCTAATTAGGTAAATAGGGCCTCACACTCACAGGGGCTTCGCGACCGCCTAATTGAAAAACCGCCTCTGCTGACAACAATGCCGCTGCAGCGTTAAGCTTCGGCCAGCAGCGGTTTAACATTGCCTGTGAGCTCCATGGCCAGGCAGTGGAGAGAGGGGACGGAGTGTGGCTGTGTCTTGGGGAGGAGAAGGGGAAGAGATTCCAGCAGCCGGAGCAAAATGTTAGCACAATTCCCGCTGCTCCGGAGACGCAGATCGCGCCCACCCCCCACCACTGGAGTGCTCAGCGAAGCTGTCCCCGCACACCCGGAGGAGGCATCTGGCATGCAGTGCGAGGAGGGTCCCACTGAGAAGGCCTCACAAGCGCTGTATGGAGCCAATGGAAGGGGAGGTAGGAAAGAAGAGGTGTTCGGGCAGCCACTCCCTGGGGCTGTCAATCGGTGTGGGGGGAGGAGAACCAGGGCTCCAGCTGCAGGGAGAGGCACAGCTACCATGCCACAACCCTTTTCTGAAGCCAGTAACCACCAGCACGAGAGAGCCAGCCCTCCCCCAGCACCCCTTAGCCACAGACTGGCCTCTATATCCACCCCCTGTCCCATCCCCTCCACTCCCTTCCTCCTGATCATCAGTTTCACTAACAGTAAGGACAGCTCAGTCCTGTGCCAGTGTCCCAGTGTGCTCACCTGTGATTGGCAGGGGGGGGGGATTGGGAGGTCCCAGTCCAGTGCTGATCCTCAGCCATGGTGGGCCAGGTACTCCGCATCCTGCGCTGGCACTGCCTGCTGATTGGATTCTCCGCTGCTATCTTCTTCACTGACACCAGCACAGAGGTAGGTAGAGAACACTGACACCAGCACCGAGGTAGAGAACACTGACACCAGCACCGAGATAGAGAGCACTCACACAATCATTGAGATAGAGAACACTGACATAAGCACCGAGGTAGAGAGCGCTGACACCAGTACCGAGGTAGAGAGTGCTGACACCAGCACCGAGATAGAGAACGCTGACACCGGCACAGAGATAGAGAACGCTGACACCGGCACAGAGATAGAGAACGCTGACACCGGCACAGAGATAGAGAACGCTGACACCGGCACCGAGATAGAGAGCACTGACACCGGCACTGAGATAGAGAGCGCTGACACCGGTATAAATATATATCTAGATATATAATACCAACCCAATTGCAATATAATTATGTTGCATCCACATATCCAGATATGCACATATCTGCTAATCACATTAAACATGAAGATATATAGGGACATTTACGCCCAACAATATGCTCATGTGCCCAACTGTGGTGCACACCTACTAGCCAACTATCAGACTGGGCCTCATATCCCCAAAAGAAGGGACATAATGTCTGACAGAGGGCCTATACTGGGGCAAAGGACCGAAGGAGAAAGCCCAAACAATGGGTCTACTTCCAAAATACTGGGACTGAAAACAATATATATCAACTCCAGAAACTAGTAATCTGAAATAAAACAATTTAGATCGAAATCAATGTTCAAGCCATTCGGCGCCAATGTGCAGATCTCATAGATCCATCGGCATTCACTTTTACTTATTTCCCTCACCCTATGGCTTCCCCTCCAATGTGGTTTGAACTTCTGAATGGCCCAGAATTTTAAATCTGCTGGATTCCTTTTATGGCACAGATCAAAATGTCTGGAAACATTATGTTTTGGAAAATATGCCTTTATGTTTTGCACATGTTCTCTTATTCTTTTGCATAGGGGTCTCTTAGTCCTACCTATGTACTGTAATGAGCAGGTACATTCCAATATGTAAATATAAATAAAGCTGCGCAAAAACTGTGAATAAAGAAATCCTTTTGATGAGAAAGAATTGCCCAGAACTCTATCTCCACAACAAGGGCGAGCAACTGATTATTAGAATGTTCAGACTGTTACCAGACCAAAAATTTGCCAATGTTGTATAAAAAAGTCCTGTGAATAAAAAATAAATCCTCAAGAAAATGTCCAACAAAATGATATCAATGAAGGTCTCCTATATCGCTGTTGGTGACTTCAAACTCACAAAACACCCGATGGAAAAGTGCTGTTACTCTGATAGACAAAGATTCCACCACCATTAGAGTTTACTGCCGCTTACCGGAACAACTGATCCCTTCAGAGATCAGTAAATGCAGATGGCTGTTATCCCCTGCCAGGGTCTCTAAGTGTGTCTGTGAACCTGAAATCCTCCACTAGATTACGCGCCAGCCCTCTCCATATAGCCCGGATTCAGAGTGCCAATTGAAAAGAAAGCCACCATAGCGTAATCCAGTTTAAAATTACTTTAATAAAGATTAAAATTGCACTTACATTTATGCGTAAATATAAAGGCGTGTGGTATGTTATCATAGCCGGCCGGCTAAAGACAGCCCGTTCCTTCCGGACTCTCGGTATGTTGGTGACCTCAGCACGCCACTCCTCCCTACGTCGTTTCGTCACAGATGGCGTCGTCCAGGGGCACAGGCGGTGTGCTGACCCACTGCCATATATAGTGCGCATACAGCAGAAACGCCCAGATCTGATCTCCCTACGTCGCTGCCAGATGAATCGCCATTTTAGCAGTGGGCAAAATTGCCCATAAGTATGATATCCATTACTGTGCTATTCTGGCTAATTGCCTTCGCAGGTTTATATACTTGCTAAAATTAAAAGTATTCATAAAATAAGGGAAATATAAATAATAACCCAAATTTCTATATCCAAGATGGATCTTGCGGGCTGGAGGTGCCTCGCATCCCTTCCATCTTAAATATGAAGTATTGGTTAAAAGGTCCAAAGACTTTGATTCCCATGTTGTTACTGGGAAACCATATTAAGACCAAATTTAACTGTAAACATGCATATGTATCGCATAAAAATGATACTCCTATAGCCACTATGTATGAATCGTGACAAGGGCCCCTACTAGATATAACCAGTACTGCATTTTAACAGCCAAATGGACATATACAAATGTCAACTATTAAAATGGAAATATAAAATAAATAAGGAAGAAAAATGTCTACTATAACCCAAATTAATGGGCTGATAAACTCATATTTATATTTTTATTTGGGAATACATGAGCAATGTCCTGCTCATAAGGATTAAAGGGGAATCTACCCCTTTGGTAGAAAAATCCCATCGAGCATAGCAAGGCCACTATACTCCCAATATATGTAAAGACAGTGAAACTTCAAAATTGCATCTCACCGACTAATGCAGCAAAGCAATTCAAGAAGATCTAAACCACCTTATATAAGGAAGAAGTAAATATACACAAATAGAAAATGAAATGTAATTTGTGAACATAAGAACGGGGGGGAAGAGAACCTATTGAACTCCCCAATGGTGAATATGGACAATGAGAATGTTATTGAACCCCCATCACAGGGGTATCAGAACGGGCCTTATTACCAGATCTATTTTCTCTATACTCATATTTATTAACCCTATAGAGGAACCAAGGCACTTGTTCTCAAAGATAGGTCATTTAAACTAGCTCCCCATGGCGACTGGGAATTCAGATCTGGTTAACAAATCACCTATTATACCACCAAAAAAGAAACAACATGGACTATACAGCACCATATGGATGCTCTAAGCATTATCTATAAATGCGTTAACATCTATGTCTATGTTCAGGCCGTAGGGGGTGTAACTACGTTCCCAAATATCCATGCCATTTCCATCCTAGATATTTCCCTCACTAGAGAGCCACCCCTCAAGTGAGGGCTATACCTATCAATCCCCAAAAACACAGTTCCTGCTGGGTTGCGCTGATGATATAGGTCATAATGCCTTGACACTGAGTGGTCCTTGAATCCACTCTTGATGTTGGCAATATGCTCGCCCAAACGGACCTGCATAGATCTTTTTGTACGACCTATATACTGCATCCCGCAGGGACATTGCAATAGGTATACAACGCCTGTGGAACTACAGGTGACAAATGACTCAATCTGATGTTCCCTAGAGGTACTTGTTGATCTAAACGAAACCATTTTTTTAGATTTAATTTTATTGAGTGTGCACACTTGACACCTCCGACACTGATGATATCCTGAGATATTCTGAAAAAAAAAGATACTCTTTTTGGTGGTGGATCAACCACATTTGGTGCTACCTTATCTCTAAGTGAAGGAACCCCCCTAAAGATGACCTGTGGTACTGCTGGCAGGAAAGTGCTAATGATTTGATCACTCTTCAGCACATGCCAATGTTTCCGCAAGATTTTCTTCACTAAAAAGTGTTGGGTGGAATAAGTGGTAATAAGTGGTATGAGTGGTCCATCACGTTTATTTTTAGGACCTCCATCTAACAAAACGGTTCTATCAATTTCCCCAACCTCCTTTATTGTTGTTTCTAAGGAATTCAAGTCATACCCTTTATCTACCAATCTATCTTTCAAGATGTTAGCTTGAAGAGCATAATCCGCCATCTCTGAGCAGTTCCGCCTCATCCTTATAAATTGGCTTTTGGGCACTGATTTGAGCCAAGAGTCCTTATGGCAGCTTCCTAGAGGGATATAAGCATTACGATCCGTCTGTTTGAAATATGAAATCGTTTTGAAATCTCTCCCTTCTTTGATCACTGTAAGGTCCAAGAAATGAATTCTATCCTGGCTCGCTTCATATACAAAGTTAATGCCCCTATCATTTCTATTGATATCCGCAAAAAACTCCTCTAATTGGGAGACTGTACCCTCCCATAGGAGGAGGACGTCATCAATATACCTTGCCCAAAAGGCGAGGTGTGGATTACGTTCCTTGTAGATGAAGTCCTCCTCCCACTTGGCCATAAATAAGTTGGCCAAGCTGGGGGCAAATTTGGCCCCCATAGCGACACCCCTCTTTTGTCTATAGAAATTTTGACTAAACCAGAAATAATTGTGGTTAGCCGCATATTCCAGTAGATCCATGACAAAAGATTGTTGTTCCTGGGGTATCGTGGAGAGCAAGTCCAGATAATATTTCACTGCAGACAGTCCCAATGCATGAGGTATAATCATGTACAAGGATGTCACGTCTGCCGTGACCATCCATGTATGTTCAGAAGCCTTTTGACCTGCCAATACATTGATTACATGTCGTGTGTCTTTAAGGTATGATGGCATTTGTTGTACCAACGGTTGCAAAAAGTGGTCTATATACTTGCCCACCCGGGACGTGATAGAGTCAATCCCGCTCACTATCGGGCGTCCCGGGGGGCAAGTAAGACCCTTGTGTATCTTAGGCAGACAATAGAGGATAGGCACCCTTGGTGCTTTTGGAATCAGAAAAAGCTGTTCTTTTTCATTCAATATACCTAGCTGTGCGCCCTTCTGGACAAGTGTTTCCAATATATTTTTGTATTGAACAACTGGATTACCTGGCAAAGGTATATATGTATCTTTGTCTTCTACAATTCTCGATAATTCCTGAAGATAGTCACTTCTATCTAAAATGACTATTCCCCCCCCCCCCCCCTTATCGGCGGGGCGAATAACCAGCTCTTTAGTGTTGCACAAAGAGTCCAGTCCCTCTTGTAGATTTTTTTCCATTCTTTTACTTGTAACCTTCACTGTTTCCAAATCCTTCAAAACTACGTCACGAAAAACACGTAGTGACGGAGCCAAAGTTCCTGGAGGGTTAAATGTCGAAGCATTCGATAGTCCTGAATATTGATATTTAGATGGAATACGTCCTCCCTGGAGTGATGGTATACTCGCAAAATGTCTCTTGATAGTGATTCGTCTTACATATTTGTATGTATCCATATAGGTCTCAAATTTATTAAATTTTCTAGGTGGAGCATATTTCAGGCCTTTATTTAACAAAGCGGTTTCAGATGTTGTTAGAACCTGGGAGCTCAAGTTAAAAATGCACTCTCCCATCACATCTTTGACTTTTTTTTGATTGTGCTCTCCTCCCCCCTCTGGTTCCTCTTTGTTTTCGATGGGTCGTTTTATGCCCTGATTTTGCCTGGGAAAACCCCAATGATATTGTTCCTGGGGGTTATCATCCGACCTATTAGAGTGATCTCTGGAGGACCAAGTATATTCTTGGTCCCTATAATCAAATTTTGTAGGGACCTCTCTATGTCTGAGAGGGAAGAAACGGTTGTGGGAATATCCTCCACCATTAAACTCCCATTCATCCCTATTTCTTTCTGGACGTGTCCATTCGTTATGGCACTGCTCCTAATATACAGGTCTGTCTTGCCCATAATGATTGTATGAACCTCTATCAGAGCCCCTCCTTGGTCTAGGTGGTTCTCTGTAAGGTTGGTAATGGAATTTATTAGATTGTGCACCATAACCTCTATAACCTTTTTTTCCGGGTTTACTATTTTAAGAAAAAATGGCAAACTCTCCAGATTAGACACTGAAATCAAAACTTTGAAGGATTCTCTACTCCATCATAAAGAGAGTGAGGAATATAAAGAAATAACAGCTAATCTTTTAAAGGTTTTAGACAAGGAAGAAAAGGAACAAAAAAATAAAAAAAAGGAAGAAGTATAATAGGGATTATAGGGACTACGAGGCCAACAGTGTTTTTGATTGGCAGAAAAAATTGGCCAGTGAGGAATTACATAAGCAGGAATCAAGGATGGATGCTATCACCCAGGGAGAAAATGTACCTACGGCCTCCTTAGGTGAAAATCAACACTTACCCATTAAGGAGGTGCCTCAGAAAATAGCCAAGAAAACTCAAAATAATAGTAAACCCGGAAAAAAAGGGAGGCGGGTTTCTTATCAATCTCCCCCTAGAGCTCATGGACCTATCAAGGGAGCCCAGCAGAACAAGAATAATGGATGGAACCATCAATATGGGCCAGGAGGGAATGGTGATAGAGGTTATGGTGCACAAACTAATAAATTCCATTACCAACCTTACAGAGAACCACCTAGACCAAGGAGGGGCTCTGATAGAGGTTCATACAATCATTATGGGCAGGACAGACCTGTATATCAGGAGCAGTACCATAACGAATGGACACGTCCAGAAAGAAATAGGGATGAATGGGAGTTTAATGGTGGAGGAAATTCCCACAACCGTTTCTTCCCTCTAAGAGATAGAGAGGGCCCTACGGAATTTGATTATAGGGACCAAGAATATACTTGGTCCTCCAGAGATCACTCTAATAGGTCGGATGATAACCCCCAGGAACAATATCATTGGGGTTTTCCCAGGCAAAATCAGGGCATAAAACGACCCATCGAAAACAAAGAGGAACCAGAGGGGGGAGGAGAGCACAGTCAAAAATAGTCAAAGATGTGATGGGAGAGGGTATTTTTAAATTTTTAACTTGAGCTCCCAGGTTCTAACAACATCTGAAACCGCTTTGTTAAATAAAGGCCTGAAATATGCTCTACCTAGAAAATTGAATACATTTGAGACCTATATGGATATACACAAATATGTAAGACGAATCAATATCAAGAGACATTTTGCGAGTATGCCATTACTCCAGGGAGGACGTATTCCATCTAAATATCAATATTCAGGACTATCGAATGCTTCAACATTTAACCCTCCAGGAACTTTGGCTCCGTCACTACGTGTTTTTCGTGACGTAGTAAAAGAATGGAAAAAAATCTACAAGAGGGACTGGACTCTTTGTGCAACAACAAAGAGCTGGTTATTTGCCCCGCCGATAAGGGGGGGGGGGGAATAGTCATTTTAGATAGAAGTGACTATCTTCAGGAATTATCGAGAATTGTAGAAGACAAAGATACATATATACCTTTGCCAGGTAATCCAGTTGTTCAATACAAAAATATATTGGAAACACTTGTCCAGAAGGGTGCACAGCTAGGTATATTGAATGAAAAAGAACAGCCTTTTCTGATTCCAAAAGCACCAAGGGTGCCTATCCTCTATTGTCTGCCTAAGATACACAAGAGTCTTACTTGCCCCCGGGACGCCCGATAATGAGCGGGATTGACTCTATCACGTCCCGGGTGGGCAAGTATATAGACCACTTTTTGCAACCGTTGGTACAACAAATGCCGTCATACCTTAAAGACACACGACATGTAATCAATTTATTGGCAGGTCAAAAGGCTTCTGAACATACATGGATGGTCACGGCAGACGTGACATCCTTGTACATGATTATACCTCATGCATTGGGACTGTCTGCAGTGAAATATTATCTGGACTTGCTCTCCACGATACCCCAGGAACAACAATCTTTTGTCATGGATCTACTGGAATATGCGGCTAACCACAATTATTTCTGGATTAGTCAAAATTTCTATAGACAAAAGAGGGGTGTCGCTATGGGGGCCAAATTTGCCCCCAGCTTGTCCAACTTATTTATGGCCAAGTGGGAGGAGGACGTCATCTACAAGGAACGTAATCCACACCTCGCCTTTTGGGCGAGGTATATTGATGACGTCCTCCTCCTATGGGAGGGTACAGTCTCCCAATTAGAGGAGTTTTTTGCGGATATCAATAGAAATGATAGGGGCATTAACTTTGTATATGAAGCAAGCCAGGATAGAATTCATTTCTTGGACCTTAAAGTGATCAAAGAAGGGACAGATTTCAAAACGATTTCATATTTCAAACAGACGGATCGTAATGCTTATATCCCTCTAGGAAGCTGCCATAAGGACTCTTGGCTCAAATCAGTGCCCAAAAGCCAATTTATAAGGACGAGGCGGAACTGCTCAGAGATGGCGGATTATGCTCTTCAAGCTAACATCTTGAAAGATAGATTGGTAGATAAAGGGTATGACTTGAATTCCTTAGAAACAACAATAAAGGAGGTTGGGGAAATTGATAGAACAGTTTTGTTAGATGGAGGTCCTAAAAAGAAACGTGTTGGACCACTCATACCACTTATCACCACTTATTCCACCCAACACTTTTTAGTGAAGAAAATCTTGCGGAAACATTGGCATGTGCTGAAGAGTGATCAAATCATTAGCACTTTCCTGCCAGCAGTACCACAGGTCATCTTTAGGGGGGTTCCTTCACTTAGAGATAAGGTAGCACCAAATGTGGTTGATCCACCACCAAAAAGAGTATATTTTTTTCAGAATATCTCAGGATATCATCAGTGTCGGAGGTGTCAAGTGTGCACACTCAATAAAATTAAATCTAAAAAAACGGTTTCGTTTAGATCAACAAGTACCTCTAGGGAACATCAGATTGAGTCATTTGTCACCTGTAGTTCCACAGGCGTTGTATACCTATTGCAATGTCCCTGCGGGATGCAGTATGTAGGTCGTACAAAAAGATCCATGCAGGTCCGTTTGGGCGAGCATATTGCCAACATCAAGAGTGGATTCAAGGACCACTCAGTGTCAAAGCATTATGACCTATATCATCAGCGCAACCCAGCAGGAACGGTGTTTTTGGGGATTGATAGGTATAGCCCTCACTGGAGGGGTGGCTCTCTAGTGAAGGAAATATCTAGGATGGAAATGGCATGGATATATAGGGTACTTAGTTACACCCCCTACGGCCTGAACATAGACATAGATGTTAACGCATTTATAGATAATGCTTAGAGCATCTATATGGTGCTGTATAGTCCATGTTGTTGTTTTTTTGGTGGTATAATAGGTGATTTGTTAACCAGATCTGATTTCCGAGTCGCCATGGGGAGCTAGTTTCAATTACCTATCTTTGAGAACAAGTGCCTTGGTTCCTCTATAGCAGTGGTTCTCAACTCCTGTCCTCAGGACCCACTAACAGGCCAGATTTTAAGTATTACCTTGGTGAGATGCAGACTAGAATACTGCAATCCCTGAGCAGCAAATTATATCACCTGTGATGCATTTCAGTTATCTTGCAAACCTGGCCTGTTGGTGGGCCCTGAGGACTGGAGTTGAGAACCACTGCTCTATAGGGTTAATAAATATGAGTATAGAGAAAATAGATCTGGTAATAAGGCCCGTTCTGATACCCCTGTGATGGGGGTTCAATAACATTCTCACTGTCCATATTCACCATTGGGGAGTTCAATAGGTTCTCTTCCCCCCCGTTCTTATGTTCACAAATTACATTTCATTTTCTATTTGTGTATATTTACTTCTTCCTTATATAAGGTGGTTTAGATCTTCTTGAATTGCTTTGCTGCATTAGTCGGTGAGACGCAATTTTGAAATTTGACTGTCTTTACATATATTGGGAGTATAGTGGCCTTGCTATGCTCGATGGGATTTTTCTACCAAAGGGGTAGATTCCCCTTTAATCCTTACGAGCAGGACATTGCTCATGTATTCCCAAATAAAAATATAAATATGAGTTTTTTATCAGCCCATTAATTTGGGTTATAGTAGACATTTTTCTTCCTTATTTATTTTATATTTCCATTTTAATAGTTGACATTTGTATATGTCCATTTGGCTGTTAAAATGCAGTACTGGTTATATCCAGTAGGGGCCCTTGTCACGATTCATACATAGTGGCTATAGGAGTATAATTTTTATGCGATACATATGCATGTTTACAGTTAAATTTGGTCTTAATACGGTTTCCCAGTAACAACATGGGAATCAAAGTCTTTGGACCTTTTAACCAATACTTCATATTTAAGATGGAAGGGATGCGAGGCACCTCCAGCCCGCAAGATCCGTCTTGGATATAGAAATTTGGGTTATTATTTATATTTCCCTTATTTTATGAATACTTTTAATTTTAGCAAGTATATCAACCTGTGAAGGCAATTAGCCAGAATAGCACAGTATGGGATATCATACTTATGGGCAATTTTGCCCACTGCTAAAATGGCGATTCATGCGGCAGCGACGTAGGGAGATCAGATCTGGGCGTTTCTGCTGTATATATGGCGGTGGGTCAGCACGCTGCCCGTGCCCCAGGATGACGTCATCTGTGACGAAACAATGTAGGGAGGAGCGGCGTGCTGACGTCACCAACATACCGAGAGTCCGGAAGGAACGGGCTGTCTTTAGCCGGCCGGCTACGATAACATACATTTATGCCTAAATATAAAGGCGTGTGGTAAGTGCAATTTTAATCTTTATTAAAGTAATTTTAAACTGGATTACGCTATGGTGGCTTTCTTTTCCATTGGCACTCTGAATCCGGGCTATATGGAGAGGACTGGCGCGTAATCTAGTGGAGGAGTTCAGATTCACAGACACACTTAGGCCTCGTACACACGAACGAGTTTCTCGGCAAAAACCAGCAAGAAACTTGCTGGCAGAGATTTCTTGCCGAGAAATTCGTTCATGTGTATGGTTTCTCGTCAAGAAAAGCGACAAGAATCTCGAGAAAATAGAGAACCTGCTCTCTATTTTCTCGTCGAGATTCTCGTCAGCCTGTTTCTCGACGAGAAAAGTGAGTGTGTGTACACTTACCTGTCCTCTGGGAAGCCTGCGCATGTTCGAAATGAATTTGACGCATGCGCGGTAGCTTCCTAGGCATACGTAGGGTATACCAAGATGGCGGCGACGGCATCGAATGTGACGAGCGCATGCTTGTCGTAGTCGATGACGTCACCGCGTACGCTCCATTCAAAGAACCGCGGGTTCTTTGAATCGAGCGTGTGTACACTCGGCCGGGACAAGTTTCTTGTCCAAGAATCTCGTCGAAAAAAACGACATGTTTTTTTCGACGAGAATCTCGGCCGTGTGTACGAGGCTTCAGAGACCCTGGCAGGGGATAACAGCCATCTGCATTTACTGATCTCTGAAGGGATCAGTTGTTCCGGTAAGCGGCAGTAAACTCTAATGGTGGTGGAATCTTTGTCTATCAGAGTAACAGCACTTTTCCATCGGGTGTTTTATGAGTTTGAAGTCACCAACAGCGATATAGGAGACCTTCATTGATATCATTTTGTTGGACATTTTCTTGAGGATTTATTTTTTATTCACAGGACTTTTTTACACAACATTGGCAAATTTTTGGTCTGGTAACAGTCTGAACATTCTAATAATCAGTTGCTCGCCCTAGTTGTAGAGATAGAGTTCTGGGCAATTCTTCCTCATCAAAAGGATTTCTTTATTCACAGTTTTTGCGCAGCTTTATTTATATTTATTTGTTTCTATTGTGTGTGTCTCACATTTAAGTTGCAGCACTTGGTATTAGCTTAATTACATCACTTATATCACATAGGTTGGTGTTTAGCTTGTGAGAAGACAGCGCAGTATATACCCCTATTTTTCACATTCCAATATGTATACCACCCCTTCCGTTTTGCACGTAATAAAATCTTTGAGGTTATAGTCCTTATGTGTGGTATTGGATTTAAAATGAGAACATTTAACACCATTAAAACCTGTTTCTCTACGTGCGTAGCATCGTTTACACATGTAAAAACCTTTTCCTTGAAAGAAGGTAAGTATATTTGTTTTAATAGGTGGCTCAGGGATATTTTTTACCACTAAATCCCTCAAAGTTGGTGCTCTTCTGTATACCACCCTTGGTCTTTCTGGTATTACACTTTGCAGCTGTTTATCGGCTTTTAGTATTGGCCAGTGTTTCCTAAAGATTTTTTCCAATTGTTTGTGCTGAATAATAAAATCCATAATTTTTGCTACCTCTTGAGATCTGTTTACGATTTTTTCTTTATCCTTTATGAGGTGGTTTCTGGGGATTTCATATACCTCTCTTATTTTGTCATGGATATAATCTTCATTGTATCCTTTTGAGATAAATTTATTGCCCATTGTGTTTGCCTTTTCTAAATATACATTTGAGTCTGTACAGTTCCGCCGGAGCCTAATCAATTGGCCCTTAGGTATGTTGATCAAACAGGGCTCAAAATGACAACTATCTGTTGGAATGTAGCTGTTTCTTTCTACTGGTTTAAAGTGCGTTTTGGTTTTTATTTGGTTGTTCTCTATTAATATTTCCAAATCCAGAAACTGTATGGCTTCATAACTTATCGTGTACGTTAATTTGATATTTTTTTGATTCACGTTAAGTTTTTGAAAAAATTCAATTAAGGTGCTTTCATTTCCACTCCATATCACGATACAGTCATCAATGAACCGTTTGTATAAAATCAAATGTTCCGGTTTCTTGAGATATATGGCTTCTTCCTCCCATTCTGACATAAAAATATTTGCAACACTTGGGGCATATTTAGCCCCCATCCCTATCCCATTCAATTGTCTGTAGTACTCTGATCCATACCAGAAATAGTTGTGTTGTAGTCCGAAGGCTAAACTCCTCAAAAGGAATCTTTCTGTTTAGATGCTATGTTGCTAAAACCATCCAAAGCCCATCTGGAGGCTTTAATGGCTTGTTCATGCTCTATATTGGTATAGAGTGAGGCAACATCTGCCGTGGCCATCATATATTTTTGTTGTGGATTTAATTCAACCTTCTCCAGAATTTGTAAGAGGTGTTTCGTATCTCTCAAATACGCACGTGTCTTGGGCACCAGAGGTTGCATAAATCGGTCAACATACTCCCCCAATCTTGAATTGAGGAATTGTATACCGTTGATAATAGGTCTTCCCAGTGGGTTGTTTAAATCTTTATGTACCTTGGGTACTGTGTATATAACCGGAACTCTACACATATCCGGTACAAGGTATTTCTCCTCTTTCTTTGTTAAAATATTCTTCATACAGCCTCTCAAAATCAATTCCGAAAGTTCTTCTTTGTACTCATTTGTGGAGTTACCTCTTAATTTGATGTATGTGTTGGTATCATTTAATTGCCCCATTAATTCTTTGTGATAAAACTCTTTCGATAATACCACAATGGCTCCCCCTTTGTCAGCAGGCCTAATTACTAGCTGCTTGTTTTTCTCCAGTTCTTTTATTCCTCTGTTGATAGCCTGCGGTCCAGGCATTCTTTTGACTTTTAATTTCTCCAGATCTCGTAGCACCATTTTATTGAATACTTCCACATGCTGGTTATTTGATACCTGTGGATTGAACAGAGATTTATTCCGTAATTCGCTGTGTTGTACTCTTCCTGGTTTATTTACTCTGTTATGCTGTTGCATTTGGGTATTCAATAACTATTTTTTTATATTCAGCTTTCTTGTGTACTTTAAAATATCCACATATGTCTCAAATTTATTTAAGTGCCTCTTTGGCGCATATTTCAGTCCTTTGACTAGAGTTAAAAGTTCAGTTTTTGTTAATTCAATCCCACTTATATTGTGTATACCTTCACCTATTTCAGCCTTCTTTTTTTGGATCTTGTGGCCTCCTCGTGTTCCCCTCTTGCATTTGGGCTTCTTGCATACATCATATGTTCGTGCCTGGGTGGAGTCCTCTCACTCCTGCGATACTCTAAAAAAGAAGAGGTCCTAGGTTCCTCCTCATCTCCATAATTTCTTAACGGCTCATATTTATTCTGGGTTTTAATCAGACTTCTCCTATTTTCATAATAGTACAGATCAGAATCGGGGTGACCCCCTTGTGGTGGGTATCGGGAGTTTTTCCCCCCTTGTTGTTGGTAATACTGGGCTGAATATGTATTGTTTTCCCTTTCATCCCTCCTCTCTGAGTTATACTGATTATGATTGCTATTATGTCCTTGAGCATATCCTCCCTGATTTCCATACTGATTACCATACTGACGATTAGGGATGAGCCGAAAACCTCCGGGTTCGGTTCGCACCAGAACCCGGCGAACGGACCGAAAGTTTGCACGAACGTTAGAACCCTATTAAATACAATGGATGCGAACGTTCTAAATCTAAAGTGCTAATTATAACGACTAATATGCATGTTATTGTCCTAAAAAGGGTTTGGGAACCCGGGTTCTGCACCAGGGGACATGTATCAATGCAAAACAAAGTTTTAAAAACGGCCGTTTTTCGGGAGCAGTCATTTTAATGATGCATAAAGTGAAAAAAAAAGTCAAATATTCTTTAAATATCGTACCTGGGGGGTGTCCAAAGTATGCCTGTGAAGTGGCACGTGTTTCCGTGTTTAGAACGGTCCCTGCACAAAATGACATTTCTAAAAGGAAAAAAAGCCGTTTAAAACTGCTTGCGGCTTTAATGTAATGTCTGGTCCCGGTAATATGGATGAAAATCTTTGAGAAAAATGGCATAGCTACCCCATCACCCACCCCCCCCCCAGCCCATTTGGGCCTTGTATGGATATTAAGGGGAACCCCGCACACAAAATAAAAAAGGCCCTATATACTCTGAACAGCAGTATACAGGCGGTGCAAACAAGACAGGGACTGTAGGTTTGTTCTTAAGTTGAATCTGTTTGTAATTTTGAACAGGTACATTGTTTAAGTGTAGCTCCAGCCAAAAAATATATTTTTAAGCTTTTTGGAAAACATAGGGAAGGGTTATCACCCCTGTAACATTTGTTTTGCTGTCTGTGCCCCTGTTCAGAACATTTCACCTCACTTTCCGTCCCAATGACAAATGTTTTTGAAAAGTGGGGGTTTTATTGAAACAAGGATTGGTGATAAAGCATCAGTAGAGAGGAGACACATTTTTCCCATATTAACTCTTACAGGAGAGAATTTCCCTTCCTAGGGGTAGATTTCCTCTCACTTCCTGTTGTCTCCTTCCGTTTGCAAGTAGGAGTCGTTTGTAAGTTGGATGTTTGAAAGTAGGGGCCTGCCGTATATACTCTGCAGAAATTTGCCCTTTAGGTGTCGGTGTTGCCACAGCACTGTAAGCCCTCACAGTTACTCTTGGTGGGCGCTGGAACGCCCTGCTGTGAACTATTATATCAGGAATTGTATTTACATGCCATTGTTGAACAGTGGTAGGAAAAATTGGGCCTTTGGTCGTGGTGCTGGTGCCACAACACTGTAAGCCCTCACAGTTACTCTTGGTGGGCGCATGAATGGGCCCTGATGTGAATTATTAGATCAAGAATTGTAATTACATGCCCCTGTTAAACAGGGGCAGAAAATTTGGGCCTTAGGCACTGGTGCCACAACACTGCAACCCCTCACAGATACTGTACTTGGAGCACAGCAATGAGCCCTGTTGCAAAGTATTGCATCAAAAATTGTAATTACATGCCCCTGTTAAACAGGGGCTGAAAAATTGGGCCTTAGCCACTGATGGCGGCACCCAGAAACAAAAATGTTCTTCCAAGCTATCATCATCAATCGGATCATTGAGTAGGAGGAGGATAGTCAGTCAACATAACAGGACAGTCACTCAGCATCAGCATCAGTCTTGAAGGGATGTGACATTTGAAAATAAATTATTCTGTAATATCAGCTTCAGGTGCTTGGTAGCTGGTGGTGATCCAAGACTGGTTCATCTTTATGAAGGTCAGTCGATCAACCGAGTCGGTGGACAGGCGCACCCTGTGATCCGTGAAAAATCCTTCAGCAGCACTGAATGTGCGTTCTGAAAGAACGCTGGATGCAGGACAGGCCAGTGATCCATCCTCAAGACCCAGTAAGCCAGAGGATTTTCGGTGGGGAAGGTGTCCAAGTCTGACCTTGCCCCTAGGTATTCCTGCACCATGTACTAAAGAATTGTCTGAACGCATCGGTCAGACGGCCACCTTCCCCACTGCTCCTTCTTTGACTGATCGAAGCCTCAGCAACTCGTTGTCCAGGACCAGGAGTTTGTAACCTCCCAGTCTCTGGGAACGTGTTGCACAGATCTTTCTGCAAGGCTTCCCGGAGTTGTCTCATTCTCTGCTCCCTCTGCGACGGTAAGATATGGTCCGCAACCTTACCCTTGTACCGTGGATCAAGGAGAGTGGCCAGCCAGTAATGGTCCCTCTCCTTGATCCGAAGAATACGAGGATCCTTCCGCAGACTTTGCAGGATCAGGGAGGCCATGTAGCGTAGGTTAGCTGAGGCATTCGGTCCGGAGTCCTCTGGGTCACTAAGGATGACATGATCCGCAGCCACCTCCTCCCAGCCACGTACAAGTCCACGGGTTTCTTGGGACTGTAAATCATCCCTAAAAGACTGCTGCTGATGATGCTGAGTGCCAGGCTCCACCTCCATGCTGACACAATCCTCCTCCTCCTCCTCTTCCTGTGCGATGGGTGGGACAGAAGGAACACTGTCTGGGTAAAGGGGGCCTTGAGAGGCAAGGAAGTCCTCCTCTACCTGCCTCTGTTCTGCCTCAAGTGCCCTGTCCATTATTCCACGCAGCGTATGTTCCAACAGGTGGACAAGAGGTACAGTGTCACTGATGCATGCACTGTCACTGCTCACCATCCTCGTGGCCTCCTCAAATGGTGCCAGGACAGTGCATGCATCCCTGATCATGCCCCACTGGCATGGTGAAAAAAACCTGAGCTCCCCTGACCCTGTCCTGGTGCCGTAGTCGCACAGGTACTCATTGATGGCCCTCTGCTGCATGTGCAGCCGCTGGAGCATGGCCAACGTTGAGTTCCACCTGGTGGGCATGTCACATATAAGGCGGTTCTTGCGCAGGTTCAACTCCTTTTGCAGCTCAGCCAGCCGAGCACTGGCATTATATGATCTGCGGAAATGCACACAGACTTTCCTGGCCTGCCTCAGGACATCCTGTAAGCCCGGGTACCTGCCCAAGAACCGCTGCACCACCAGGTTAAGGACGTGAGCCACACAGGGCACATGGGTCAGTTGTCCCTGTCCGAGGGCGGAGAGGAGGTTGGTGCCATTGTCGCAAACCACCATTCCTGCCTTAAGCTGGCGTGGTGTCAACCACCTCTCGGCCTGCCCCTGCAGAGCTGACAGAACCTCTGCCCCAGTGTGGCTCCTGTCCCCCAAACACACCAGCGCAAGCACGGCATGGCATTTTTTTGCCTGCGTACTTGCGTAGCCCCTTGAACGCCTACGGAGCACCGCTGGTTCCGAGGACAAAGCACAGGAAGAGGCCATGGAGGAAGAAGAAGAGGAGGGGGTGGAGGAGAGAGGTGTGTCACAACCAGTAGTAGCATTTTGGAGGCGTGGCAGCGGAACAACCTCCAACACTACTGCACCTTGTCCTGCATCCTTCCCAGCTGCCAAAAGAGTGACCCAATGGGCCGTGAAAGAAAGGTAACGTCCCTGTCCATGCCTGCTGGACCATGAGTCAGCGGTAATATGCACCTTACCGCTGACCGCCTTGTCCAGCGAGGCATGGACATTGCCTTCCACATGCCGGTAGAGAGCCGGAATCGCCTTCCGTGAGAAAAAGTGGCGTTTAGGAACCTGCCACTGAGGAACCGCACATTGCACAAACTCACGGAAGGGGGCCGAGTCTACCAACTGAAAAGGCAGCAGTTGAAGTTCTAGCAATTTAGCCAAGCTAGCATTCAACCGCTGGGCATGTGGATGGCTGGGAGTGAACTTCTTTCGACGGTCCAGAAGCTGGGGCAGGGAAATTTGCCTGATAGAATCAGACGTCGTTGTACTGCTAGCAGAGTGCCCGCAAGTACTTGGCTGTGACACACCTAATTCTACACCTTCATTCCCCTCAGAGCAGGTTTCAGAGAGGACTGAAGGTATAGTGGGGTTGGAGATCCCAGCTGATGTGGAGCAAGGAGAGGTCCGCTTTGTTCTTTGGTGTGGGTCTTTAAGATAGGCTTGCCAACGAGCTGCATGGCAGGTCAACATATGTCTGGTCAAGCATGTGGTGCCCAAGCGGCTGATGTTTTGGCCACGCGAGATACGCTTGAGACATATGTTGCAAACAGCAGCGGTGCGATCTGATGCACTCGACTCAAAAAAGGCCCACACCAAAGAACTTTTGGAATAACGGGCAGAGGCAGCGCCCTGCACAGGCGGAGCTCTGCAGTGTGATTCAGTCGGTGTGCTGCCCCAACGCTGGCCCCCCGAGGACATCCTGCCTCGTTGGAGATGTGCCTCCTCCTCATCCTCCTCCTCTCTCCTATTAGGCACCCACGTGGAGTCAGTGACCTCATCATCCCCTCCCTCCTCATCACTGGAACCAATCTGGCAGTATGCTGCAGCTGCTGGAACATGACTGCCAGATTGGTGTCCTTCTTGAGCATCCCCTTTCTCTGCTCTCACGCTACTGCCTTCCTCTAGCTGGGTATCATCATCAGACCCTTCGAAACGCTGGGCATCCTCCTGGAGCATGTACCCAACACTGTGCTCAAACAGTTCGGGGGACTCCTCAGGAGGACACGGTGGGTCTAGGGAAGGAGTCACTGATGATGACATAGATACCAGGGAAGAGGACGCTTTGGCAGCCGCTTTGCCAGTACCCTGAGCCTGGGTGAGAGAGGATGGGGAGGATGAGGAGGGCTTGGTCATCCACTCTACCAAGTCTTCGGCATGATGCGGCTCAACACGTCCAGCTGCCGAAAATAAGGACAAGCGTGTCCCATGGCCAAGTGCTGATGATGATGCACCGCGTCCACGACCAGCACTGTTGTCGCTAGAAACAGAGCCTGCTTTCCCTCTTTTATTGGCTCCTGACTGTCTGCCTCTCCTTGTTTGCCTTCCAGACATTCTAAAGGCCTGCAGGTAGATGGGAAAACCAGCAATAAGGGGTAGCTGCAGGTGTATAATGTGCAGGAGGCACACTACGCCCGCTGTAAGTGCTACAGATGCCTGTTAGTGTGACACACACGGAAAGCACAGCAATAAGAGCTAGCTTCAGGTGTATATTTTGCAAGAAGCACAATACGCCTGCTGTAAGTGCTGCAGATGCCTGTTAGTGTAACACAAAAGAAAAAAAAATATGAGCAATAAGGGCTAGCTTCAGGTGTATATTTTGCAAGAAGCACAATACGCCTGCTGTAAGTGCTGCAGATGCCTGCCTGTGTTACTAAACAGGAAATCACAGCAATAAGGGCTAGCTTCAGGTGTATATTTTGCAAGGAGCACAATACGCCTGCTGTAAGTGCTGCAGATGCCAGCCTGTGTTACACAACAGGAAATCACAGCAATAAGGGCTAGCTTCAGGTGTATATTTTGCAAGAAGCACAATACGCCTGCTGTAAGTGCTGCAGATGCCTGCCTGTGTTACTCAACAGGAAAACACAGCAATAAGGCCTAGCTTCAGGTGTATATTTTGCAAGAAGCACAATACGCCTGCTGTAAGTGCTGCAGATGCCTGTTAGTGTAACACAAAAGAAAAAAAAATACGAGCAATAAGGGCTAGCTTCAGGTGTATATTTTGCAAGAAGCATAATACGCCTGCTGTAAGTGCTGCAGATGCCTGCCTGTGTTACACAACAGGAAATCACAGCAATAAGGGCTAGCTTCAGGTGTATATTTTGCAAGAAGCACAATACGCCTGCTGTAAGTGCTGCAGATGCCTGTTAGTGTGACACACATGGAAAACACAGCAATAAGGGCTAGCTTCAGGTGTATACTGTGCAGGAGGCTTAGCAAAAATATCACTGACACTGACACTGTCCCTGCCTATCCTTCTCTCTCCCTACACACAAGGTTTAGCAGAATTCACTGACACTGTCCCTACCTATCCTTCTCTCTCCCTACACACAAGCAGGGCCGGACTGGCCTACCGGGATACCAGGAAATTTCCCGGTAGGCCTCCTGCCCTGGGGCCGCTTTGAGTTGCGGCTGCAGTGCTCCCCTCTCCTGCTCCTGTGTATCACGGAGCTGGCTGGGTCTGTGTTCAGCGGCGGCGCTGTAACGCGGTCCCACCCCCCGAGACCGGCTTGTGTGCTAGTAGATAGAATCAGTGTTCCACCTATCACACAAACCGGTCTAGCACCGCCACCGAACACAGACCCAGCCAGCTCCGTGATACACAGGAGGAGATGCCCGCCCGTACAGCCCGCCCTGTGTGCCTGGATAGGAGGATCAGCAGGGGGCCGCATATAGAGGAAATGAGCTTTCTATATTCCTTCATGTAGCCGCTGAATGCTTGCAGGAGGGAGAGGAGGAGAATCAAGCATTCAGCGGCTGCATGGAGGAATATAGAACTCAATTCCTCTATATGCAGCTGCCCCTGCTTCTCCTCCTATCCAACTTCTTTTGCTAGCCCCTCCCAGTTCTCCTTATGCTCCCTGGCTCCCCCCCAGTGCTCTTCTCCCCCACCACACTCTCCAGCCCCCCCAACAGTTCTCTCCACCCCGGTTCTTTCTGCCCCCTGCTCTCCAGCTCTCCCTATCCTTCTCTAGCCACCATCCCAGTGCTCTCTACCCCCCCTCAGTGCTCTCCGCCCCGTGCTCTCCAGCCCTGTTTATTTTGGCTCCTCCTCCAGTGCTCTCAAGCTCCCCCCCAGCACTCTCCACTCCCCTCCCCTGTACTCTCCACTCCTCCCTGCATTTTGCCCCGACCCATGTCCTCTCCAACCCCATCAGTGCTCTCCGCCCACAATAGTGCTCTCCAGCCCTCCGTGCTTTCCACCCCTGTTCTTTCTGGCCCCCACTGGTGCTCTCAAGCTCCCCCCATTGCTATCCAACCCCCAGTGCTCTCCACTCCCCCCTGCTCTTTGTAGCCCCCAGTGCTCTCCAGCCCCTGTGCTCTCCACCCCTGTTCTTCCTGCCCCCCCAGTGCTCTCAAGCTCGCCCCCCGACACTCTTAGCCCCCTCAGTGCTCTCCAGCCCCCCCAGTGTTCTCAGCCTCCTGTGCTCTCCACCCCTGTTCTTTTTGGCTCCCCACAGTGCTCTCAAGTTCCCCCTAGCGCTCTCCGCTCCCCACCCCTGTGATCTCCACTCCCCCCTGCTCTTTGCCCCCACCCATGTGCTCTCCAGCCCCGCCAGTGCTCTCCGCTCCGACCTTCTCTCCAGCTCCCACCCAGTGCTCTCACTTCCCCAGGACCAGAGGACAGGCTGACTGGGGCCGGAAAATGAGGACAGCTGAAGGTGCAGGTGGCCAGGTACCACTCCATCTCACAGCAAACAGATCCTCTGGAAGGAGCACTGTCCCCATCCAAAACGAGAACAGACCCTGCCTGCTGCGGGCCATCATGGATATCCTGCTGGCATGGAAGGTATCGTACTGAGCATTAACAACACACCTTCCCACAGACAGGGACTGCAGACTGGGACATGGGACACAGGAGGGGCTGCAATGATGGGCACAGTGAGGCTGCATTTGTGGGCACAATGAGGCTGCATTGATGGGCAAAGTGAGGCTGCATTGATGGGCACAGTGAGGCTGAAATGGTGGGCACAGTGAGGCTGCAATGGTGGGCACAGTGAGGCTGCATTCACGGGCACAGTAAAGCTGCATTTATGGGCACAGTGAGGCTGCATTTATGGGCAC
This sequence comes from Rana muscosa, assembly GCA_029206835.1. Lineage (NCBI taxonomy): Eukaryota > Metazoa > Chordata > Amphibia > Anura > Ranidae > Rana > Rana muscosa. The sequence goes on along the minus strand of CM055120.1, from coordinate 431,729,958 downwards.
AGCGAGGCTGCATTTATGGGCACAGCGAGGCTGCATTTATGGGCACAGCGAGGCTGCATTGATGGGCACAGCGAGGCTGCATTGATGGGCACAGCGAGACTGCATTGATGGGCACAGTGAGGTTGCATTTGATTGGCACTGACGAGGCTGCATTTGATGGGCACTGGTGAGGCTGTATTGAGCTCTTGTATCATGTCTGCAGTCTCTGACCATCTCCTGTACTATGTCTGCAGTCTCTGAGGGAGTCTGGAGAGGAGTCAAGAGTGGGAGCACCGTCATGATGGGGGTCATGGGAGAAGTCAGACATGTGTGGACTGTGGAGAGGAGACTATAGGATAAAACCAGAGCCACCGAGCTGGAGCCGACTGACTGAGCCCTGCACGGTGCACCTGAGAGGAGGTCAGTGACAGCGCCGCTAGGCCAGTCTGAAGGGGGGTCACTGATGTAAGGGGGGAGTGAATATGATAATGTGAGGGTTGCACTGATATAAAGGTTCCCCCTTATATCAGTAACCCACCCCCTTACTTTAGTGTATTCTTTCTGCGGAAGGTGAACCCCCCCCCCCCACGTTCTGAGTTCCTGGGGTCCCCCTTGATGATTGACCACTTTTAACTGGAATTTGCTTTTATATATATAAAGCACTATGTGATTTCATATCTGTCTTCTCTATATATAATACACTCACATTCAAATGTGCTTTAAAATGTATGGTTTTCCCTTTCATGAGCAAGAAAATAATGACGTTATGCTATTGTGCTGGTATAATAATGCTGTGGGGCTGGTATGAAATTTTTTCCAAGGATGGTTTTTATTCCCAGTCCGGCCCTGCACACAAGGTTTAGCAGAACTCACTGACACTGTCCCTACCTATCCTTCTCTCTCCCTACACACAAGGTTTAGAATATCACACTGACACTGTCCCTACCTATCCTTCTCTCTCCCTACACACAATTTCATTAACACTGTCCCTGCCTATGTAACTCTTTCCCTGCACGCCGGAACACACTACACAAGGCCGCTGCGCTGGCGGCCTTTTATAGTGTGGGGCGTGTACTAAACCCCCCGAGCTATATTTGGCCACAGGCACCCTGCCTGTGGCCAATTATGGCTCTCCTTGCTGTCGGCGCTGTGATTGGCCAAGCATGCTTGGCCAATCACAGCGCCGGGATTTTGGGCCGTTCGAGTCACTCGAATTTGGCGCGAACAACCCAAAAAGTTCGATCTTTGTCGAACGATCGAACACACGATGTTCGAGTCGAACGTATGTTCGACTCGAACGCGGAGCTCATCCCTACTGACGATCATGGGGATTATTAGGTTTATGGTTGTTCTTGTTATTTTTCCAGAAAGGTTTTTTGGGGGATTTGGACCCACCTTTGTGGTTATTCTTGTTTCTCCACCAGGGTTTGAGGGTCCTTGGTTCATTTATTTCCTCCCTACTTCGTCTATCATAGTTATTCTCATTTCCTCTTGGTGATCTCTCGTGTTCATCATTATAGTCTCTAGGATGTCTATGCCTTTCTGGTGATCTCAATCTAAAACTCAGATCTGGAGATATGATCCGAACCCCTCTGCCTGGAGAGGATGTGGTGGACCCTATTTTTCCACTTTTTAGGTTTAATTGCCATTTATATGCTTGTTCTAACTTGTAATCATTAGTGTCCCTCAGATATTTTCTTTTTTTTCCCTTTGTTTTATATCAATATCTTTTTGTTCTAGGACTTTATTTAGTTGGTTAGTAAGAGTTATGCCGCGTACACACGACCGTTTTGAATGTCATTAAAAAAAAATTCGTTTTTCTCGACGTTATTTTTCGTGTTTCCTCTCAAGCCTGCCTTGCCTACACACTATCGTGAAAAAAAATTATCTAGCAAAGCGCGGTGACGTCCAACACATACGACGGCACTATAAAGGGGAAGTTTCATTATGTTCGCGCCACCCTTTTGGCTGCTTTTGCTGATTTCGTGTTACCGCGTGTTAGTAAAAGTTTGGGAAGAGACGATTCACGCTTTTCAGTCTTCGTGCTTTAAAGATCGTTTTCGGGAGTTCAGTTTGTGCTTGTGGGTTCGTATCTGTCTTTCAGTGCTTGTAGTCAGTTCGTATCTGTTTTTGCAGTGCGTTCTTGTCCGCTCGTTACTGTTTTTCAGCTCGTTCTTCAGAGGCCTTGCTGTTCTTCAGTGCGTTCTTTTAGTTTGTTCTGATTAGACGACCGTTTTGAAGCCATGTTGCGGGTACGTTCTTGTCGCCGAGATCGTGCTGTGCTTGCTTCTGGGCTTGTTGCTATGTCCCAGATCCGGTCCATGAACAGGGTGAGGAGGAGTTCTTGGACCAAGAATTGGTTGCTCCAGCGGGACCAATTCTGTCACATGCCTCTGCTGCGGGAGATCCAGGAGAATAACCCTGATGATTTCAGGAATTTTCTTAGGATGTCTGACCTCGTTTTTCAGCAGCTCTTGGCTTTGGTGTCCCCCTATATCACCAGGCAGGACACCGTTATGCGGGAAGCTATTACTGCTGAGCAGAGGCTAGTTGCTACTAGTGATGAGCCGAACACCCCCGGGTTCGGTTCGCACCAGAACCCGCGAACGGACCGAAAGTTCGCACGAACTTTAGAACCCTATTAAATACAATGGATGCGAACGTTCGAAATCTAAAGTGCTAATTATAACGACTATTATGCATGTTATTGTCCTAAAAAGGGTTTGGGAACCCGGGTTCTGCACCTGGGGACATGTATCAATGTAAAAAGAAGTTTTAAAAACTGCCGTTTTTCTGGAGCAGTCATTTTAATGATGCATAAAGTGAAAAAAAAAAGTCAAATATTCCTTTAAATATCGTACCTGGGGGGTGTCTAAAGTATGCCTGTGAAGTGCCACGTGTTTCCCGTGTTTAGAACTGTCCCTGCACAAAATTACATTTCTAAAGGAAAAAAAGCCATTTAAAACTGCTTGCGGCTTTAATGTAATGTCTGGTCCCGGTAATATGGATGAAAATCTTTAAGAAAAATGGCATAGCTACCCCATCACACACCCCCCCCCCCCTACCCCAGCCCATTACCAGCCCCTTTGGGTCTTGTATGGATATTAAGGGGAACCCCGCACACAAAATAAAAAAGGCCCTATATACTCTGAACAGCCGTATACAGGCGGTGCATACAAGACAGGAACTGTAGGTTTGTTCTTATGTAGAATCTGTTTGTAATTTTGAACAGGTACATTGTTTAAGTGTAGCTCCAGCCAAAAAATAAATTTTTAAGCTTTTTGGAAAACATAGGGAAGGGTTATCACCCCTGTAACATTTGTTTTGCTGTCTGTGCAGTGTGCACCTGTTCAGAACAGTTCACCTCACTTTCCGTCCTAATGACAAATGTTTTTTGAAAATTTGGGGTTTTTATTGAAACAAGAATTGGTGATAAAGCATCAGTGGAGAGGAGACACTTTTTTTCCCATATTAACTCTTACAGGAGAATTTGCCTTCCTAGGGGTAGATTTCCTCTCACTTCCTGTTGCATCCTTCCGTTTGCAAGGAGGAGTCGTTTGTAAGTTGGATGTTTGAAAGTAGGGGCCTGCCGTATATACTCAGCTGAAATTTGCCCCTTACATGTTGGTGTTGCCACAACACTGTGAGCCCTCACAGTTACTCTTGGTGGGCGCATGAATGGGCCCTGCTGTGAATTATTAGATCAAGAATTGTAATTGCATGCCCCTGTTAAACAGGGGCAGAAAAATTGGGCCTTTGGTGGTGGTGGTGTTGACACAACACTGTAAGGCCTCACAGTTAGTCTTGGTGGGCGCAGGAATGGGCCCTGCTGTGAATTATTAGATCAAGAATTGTAATTACATGCCCCTGTTAAACAGGGGCAGAAAAATTGGGCCTCAGGCACTGGTGCCACAACACTGCAACCCCTCACAGATACTGTACTTGGAGCACAGCAATGAGCCCTGTTGCAAAGTATTGCATCAAAAATTGTAATTACACGCCCCTGTTAAACAGGGGCTGAAAAATTGGGCCTTAGCCACTGGTGCTGGTGCCACGACACTGCAACCACTCCCAGATACTCTAGTTGGAGTGCAGGAATGAGCCCTGCTGCAAAGCATTGCATAAAAAATTGTAATAACACGCCCCTGTTAAACAGGGGCTGAAAAATTGGGCCTTAGCCACTGGTGGCGGCACCCAGAAACAAAAATGTTCTTCCAAGCTATCATCATCATCAATCGGATCATTGAGGAGGAGGAGGATAGTCAGTCAACATAACAGGACAGTCTCTCAGCATCAGTCTTGAAGGGATGTGACATTTGAAAATAAATTTGTCTGTTATATCAGCTTCAGGTGTTTGGTAGCTGGTGGTGATCCAAGACTGGTTCATCTTTATGAAGGTCAGTCGATCAACAGAGTCGGTGGACAGGCGCACCCTGTGATCCGTGACAAATCCTCCAGCAGCACTGAATGTGCGTTCTGAAAGAACGCTGGATGCAGGACAGGCCAGTAGCTCAATTGCATACTGTGCAAGCTCTGGCCAGTGATCCATCCTCAAGACCCAGTAAGCCAGAGGATTTTCGGTGGGGAAGGTGTCCAAGTCTGACCTTGCCCCTAGGTATTCCTGCACCATGTATATCAGACGCTGGCGATGGTTGCTGGAACCGATCATACCTTGGGGCTGCGGACTAAAGAATTGTCTGAACGCATCGGTCAGACGGCCACCTTCCCCACCGCTCCTTCTTTGACTGACCGAAGCCTCAGCAACTCGTTGTCCAGGACCAGGAGTTTGTAACCTCCCAGTCACTGGGAACGCGTTGCACAGACCTTTCTGCAAGGCCTGCCGGAGTTGTCTCATCCACTGCTCCCTCTGCGACGGTAAGATAAGGTCCGCAACCTTACCATTGTACCGTGGATCAAGGAGAGTGGCCAGCCAGTAATGGTCCCTCTCCTTGATCCAAAGAATACGAGGATCCTTCCGCAGACTTTGCAGGATCAGGGAGGCCATGCAGCGTAGGTTAGCTGAGGCATTCGGTCCGGAGTCCTCTGGGTCACTAAGGACGACATGATCCGCAGCCACCTCCTCCCAGCCACGTACAAGTCCACTGGTTTCTTGGGACTGTAAATCATTCCTAAAAGACTGCTGCTGATGATGCTGAGTGCCAGGCTCCACCTCCATGCTGACACAATCCTCCTCCTCCTCCTCCTCCTCCTCTTCTTCCTGTGCAATGGGTGGGACAGAAGGAACACTGTCTGGGTAAAGGGGGCCTTGAGAGGCAAGGAAGTCCTCCTCTTCCTGCCTCTGTTCTGCCTCAAGTGCCCTGTCCATTATTCCACGCAGCGTATGTTCCAACAGGTGGACAAGAGGTACAGTGTCACTGATGCATGCACTGTCACTGCTCACCATCCTCGTGGCCTCCTCAAATGGTGCCAGGACAGTGCATGCATCCCTGATCATGCCCCACTGGCGTGGTGAAAAAAAACCGAGCTCCCCTGACCCTGTCCTGGTGCCGTAGTCGCACAGGGACTCATTGATGGCCCTCTGCTGCGTGTGCAGCCGCTGCAGCATGGCCAACGTTGAGTTCCACCTGGTGGGCATGTCACATATAAGGCGGTTCTTGGGCAGGTTCAACTCCTTTTGCAGCTCAGCCAGGCGAGCACTGGCATTATAAGATCTGCGGAAATGCACACAGACTTTCCTGGCCTGCCTCAGGACATCCTGTAAGCCCGGGTACCTGCCCAAGAACCGCTGCACCACCAGGTTAAGGACGTGAGCCACACAGGGCACATGGGTCAGTTGTCCCTGTCGGAGAATCGAGAGGAGGTTGGTGCCATTGTCGCAAACTACCATTCCTGGCTTAAGCTGGCGTGGCGTCAACCACCTCTCGGCCTGCCCCTGCAGAGCAGACAGAACCTCTGCCCCAGTGTGGCTCCTGTCCCCCAAACACAACAGCGCAAGCACGGCATGGCATCTTTTTGCCTGCGTACTTGCGTAGCCCCTTGAACGCCTACGGAGCACCGCTGGTTCCGAGGACAAAGCACAGGAAGAGGCCACGGAGGAAGAAGAAGAGGAGGGGGTGGAGGACAGAGGTGTGTCACAACCAGTAGTAGCATTTTGGAGGCGTGGCGGTGGAACAACCTCAAACACTACTGCACCTTGTCCTGCATCCTTCCCAGCTGCCAAAAGAGTGACCCAATGGGCCGTGAAAGAAAGGTAACGTCCCTGTCCATGCCTGCTGGACCATGAGTCAGCGGTAATATGCACCTTACCGCTGACCGCCCTGTCCAGCGAGGCCAAGACATTGCCTTCCACATGCCGGTAGAGAGCCGGAATCGCCTTCCGTGAGAAAAAGTGGCGTTTGGGAACCTGCCACTGAGGAACCGCACATTGCACAAACTCACGGAAGGGGGCCGAGTCTACCAACTGAAAAGGCAGCAGTTGAAGCGCTACCAATTTAGCCAAGCTAGCATTCAACCGCTGGGCATGTGGATGGCTGGGAGTGAACTTCTTTCGATGGTCCAGCAGCTGGGGCAGGGAAATTTGCCTGCTAGAATCGGACGTCGGTGTACTGCTAGCAGAGTGCCCACAAGTACTTGGCTGTGACACACCTAATTCTACACCTTCATTCCTCTCAGAGCAGGTTTCAGAGAGGACTGAAGGTATAGTGGGGTTGGAGATCCCAGCTGATGCGGTGCAAGAAGAGGTCAGCTTTGTTCTTTGGTGTGGGACTTTAAGGTAGGCTTGCCAACGAGCTGCATGGCAGGTCAACATATGTCTGGTCAAGCATGTGGTGCCCAAGCGGGTGATGTTTTGGCCACGCGATATACGCTTGAGACATATGTTGCAAACAGCAGCTGTGCAATCTGATGCACTCGACTCAAAAAAGGCCCACACCAAAGAACTTTTTGAATAACGGGCAGAGGCAGCGCCCTGCACAGGCGGAGCTCTGCGGTGTGATTCCGTCGGTGTGCTGCCCTTACGCTGGCCCCCCGAGGGCATCCTGCCTCGTTGGAGATGTGCCTCCTCCTCATCCTCCTCCTCCTCTCTCCTATTAGGCACCCACGTGGAGTCAGTGACCTCATCATCCCCTCCCTCCTCATCACTGGAGCCAATCTGGCAGTATGCTGCAGCTGCTGGAACATGACTGCCAGATTGGTGTCCTTCTTGAGCATCCCCTCTCTCTGCTCTCACGCTACTGCCTTCCTCTAGCTGGGTATCATCATCAGACCCTTCGAAACGCTGGGCATCCTCCTGGAGCATGTACCCAACACTGTGCTCAAACAGTTCGGGGGACTCCTCAGGAGGACATGGTTGGTCTAGGGAAGGAGTGACTGATGATGACATTGATACCAGGGAAGAGGACGCTTTGGCAGCTGCTTTGCCAGTACCCTGAGCCTGGGTGAGAGAGGATGAGGAGGGCTTGGTCATCCACTCTATCAAGTCTTCGGCATGATGCGGCTCAACACGTCCAGCTGCCGAAAAGAAGGACAAGCGTGTCCCATGGCCACGTGCTGATGGCGATGCACCGCGTCCACGACCAGCACTGTTGTCTCTAGACACAGAGCCTGCTTGCCCTCTTTTATTGGCTCCTGACTGTCTGCCTCTCCTTAATTGCCTTCCAGACATTCTAATGGCCTGCAGGGAAATGGGAAAACCAGCAATACAGGCTAAGTTCAGGTGTAATATGGTCAGGAGGCACACTCCGCCCGCTGTAAGTGCCGCAAAGTCCTGTTGGTGTAACACACCAGGAAAAAGCAGCAATACAGGCTAAGTTCAGGTGTAATATGGTCAGGAGGCACACTCCGCCCGCTGAAAGTGCCGCAAAATCCTGTTGGTGTAGCACACCAGGAAAAAGCAGCAATACAGGCTAAGTTTAGGTGTAATATGGTCAGGAGGCACACTCCGCCCGCTGTAAGTGCCGCAAAATCCTGTTGGTGTAACACACCAGGAAAAAGCAGCAATACAGGCTAAGTTCATGTGTAATATGGTCAGGAGGCACACTCCGCCCGCTGTAAGTGCCGCAAAATCCTGTTGGTGTAACACACCAGGAAAAAGCAGCAATACGGGCTAACTTCAGGTGTATAATGTGCAGGAGGCTTAGCAACAATGACACTGACACTGTCCCCTGCCTATCCTTCTCTCTCCCTGCACACAAGGTTTATCAAAGTATATGACACTGACACTCTCCCTGCCTATCCTTCTCTGTCCCTACACACAAGGTTTAGCAAAGAATGGATTTGACACTGTCCCTGCCTATCCTTCACTTTCCCTGCTCCGGAACACACTACACGAGGCCGCCGCGCTGGCGGCCTTTTATAGTGTGGGGCGTGTACTAAACCCCCTCAGCTATAATTGGCCGCAGGCATCCTGCCTGTGGCCAATCATTGCTCTCCTCGCTGCCGGCGCTGTGATTGGCCAAGCATGCAGGGTCACAGTGCATGCTTGGCCAATCACAGCGCCGGGATTACACTGCGATGGCGCAGTGTATTGTGGGCCGTTCGCGTCACTCGAATTTGGCGCGAACGGCCCAAATCGTTCGTTGTTCGCCGAACGCGCAAACAGCCGATGTTCGAGTCGAACCTATGTTCGACTCGAACACCGAGCTCATCCCTAGTTGCTACGTTGCGCTACCTGACAACAGGGCAAAGCTTGCAGGACCTCAAGTTCTCGACAGGCATCTCCCCCCAGGCTCTGGGCGTCATTATCCCAGAAACCTGCTCTGCCATTATCCAAGTCCTTCAGGAGGACTATATTAAAGGTAAGTTTTCTCCTTTATAAACATCACAATCTATGTTTTTTATGCTTGCTAATGTATAGTATTTTTTTAACTGTCTCTAATTACCATGATTGTAATATGCTGTGAATGTCCCCTTTGTCCCCATGCATGTTGTAAGCTTTTAATGGTCCTTTTTTTGGGCCTACATGCATATTTTAAAAAACCAACCTCTCCAGCATTATATCCTGGGCCCAAACACACCTAGCCTAGTCACTCCCCAATGTTTTTTGTGCTCATTTTTAGCTCTTATTAAAGCGGAGCTCCACCCTAAAGTGGATTTTCCGCTCATCGGAACCCTCCCCCCCTCCGGTGTCAAAATTGACACCTTTCAGGGGGGAGGGGGGTGAAGATACCTGTTTAAGCCAGGTATTTTCACCCACATCCGGGAGTCCTCTCTGCGGCAAATCTGCCGGAGACAAGTCACTTCCCGCAGAATACCCGTAGTGTTCTTGGAGACACTTGGCTCCCAGAACACAGGAGGACCAGTCAGAACTGCGCAGCGCTTCTCGTGCATGTGCGGTAGGGAACCGGGCGGTGAAGCCGCAAGGCTTCTCTTCCTGGTTCCCTCACCGAGGATGGCGGAGGGGGCAGCAGAGTGACAAGCGATCGTTCATCCTCTGCTGCGGACGTAGCTGGACTCCAGGACAGGTAAGTGTCCAATTATAAAAAGTCAGCAGCTGCTGTAGCTGTAGCTGCTGGGTAATTTTATTTTATTTTGGCTGCGGAGCTCCGCTCTAAAATACTCCTTCCAAATTAATGCTATACTGATGTTTTGCCCAGAGGGTTTTGTGATAACATGCTTGCAATGTTTAGGTAGCAAAGTATTTTAATTTAATTTATTTTTTTTGGTTTGACTCCACAGTTACCATCAACGCCACAGGAATGGCAGAATGTGGCATCTGAGTTTTCTCAGCGGTGGAACTTTCCCAACTGTGGAGGAGCCATTGATGGCAAGCACGTCCGCATCGTGCCACCACCCCAATCGGGATCCTTTTTTTTTAATTATAAAGGGTTCCACAGTATTATTGTGCTGATGGCGGTGGTGTCTGCCAACTATGATTTTCTTTATATTGATGTTGGGAAAAATGGGCGGATGTCTGACGGTGGTGTTTTTGCCCAGACCGATTTCACCGACCGGCTTCTATCAGAGGACCTGGCATTGCCACCTGCGGCAGAAAATGAACATGGCCTCCCCTTTGTTTTCCTGGCAGATGAGGCGTTTACGCTTGGTCCCCATTTGATGAGGCCTTTTCCACAAAGGACCCTCACCCCTGAGAGGAGGGTCTTTAATTATAGGCTGGCCAGAGTGAGAAGGGTGGTCGAAAATGCCTTTGGCATCATGGCCAGTCGTTTCTGCCTTTTTATGACTGCTCTCAACATGGCAGAGTACAAATGGAACCATTTAATCATGTGCTGTTGCATCCTACACAATTATTAAAAAAAAAAAAAAAAAAAAAATCCAACAATTACCTTTCTTCAGTTGCCCTTCAGGGCACACAGTTCTCCGATGGACCATTGCCAGCCCAGGTAGCTGGCCCTACAGGCTTGGCCCCCCAAAGCGGGCGTGATGTGCGCCAACGCTATGTTGAATATTTTATGGGTAGGGGGGCCATTGCAATGCCTGATCATATTTGAAAGAATCTTTTGAATAATAAAAAAAATTATAATGAAAACATCTTGTTTGCTTTTATTTTGGTTGATTTGTTCTTTCTCCTAGGTCAGTGATGGTGAACCTTGGCACTCCAAATGTTTTGCAACTACATTTCCCATGATGCTCAACTCCACTGCAGAGTGCCTTAGCAACATGGGAAATGTAGTTCAAAACCATCTGGGGTGCCAAGGTTCACCATCACTGTCCTAGGTTATACTAGTGCAGTTGTAGTGCCATGTTTATTTTCTGAAGTAAATTACCATCATTTGGAGTGTAAACACACCCATTTTTTTTGGGGGGGGGGGGGCAACATTGATATAAGAAGCCACACATTGTTTATTTCCAAATATTTTTAATAGGAGCATAAAATTTGGGTTATTTTTATAAAAATACAAATTTTTTTTTTTTTGGGGGATCATTTTTTGGCTAAAACGCATGAAACAAATGTACAACATGTACAATAGTAATTATAAAAAATTAAAAGCTTCCCAAAAAAAAAATGAGAAAATCAACAATCCAAAAAATAACAAAACATAATTTTCACCCATATAAAAGTTTTAAACCCTCCCAAGAACCTGTTCTATTTTTTTTATTCTTTGCTCCAGCTGCTTGGTGTTTTGCCTCATCTGGAACAAGTTATCTTTCATTTGTTCCAGGTAACGAGAGCAGACCCTCATTTCTTTGACCAACATCTGGGCAGTGTGTCTAGTGAAGGTTGCTTGGGCCGCAGGCATTAAAGTACCTTAAATTTGAAAAATGAAAAGGTCTTACTAAATATACAGGCCTACATCTATTACCTGAGGCTGTGGTGTATGACACTTACCTGTTGAGTTGCCATTTCCCACTTCTTCAGCCACATCCTGCGGTTGTGGGTCTTGGGTTGGTGGTGGGGTGGTTTGCAGCCTCCTGTCTCTTAGCTCTTTGAAGCCCTATGAGATAGAACCCAAAGGTAGACTTGAGTAACTAAATATATTTAGGCCTGAAAGAGGAATATTAATCATTCTTTGGAAGTGTGGTACAATTGTATTTTTGGAAATTATTTCTAAGCTGAACACATGATTGTATCCATTTCCCAAGCTGGTAGATTAATCTATTTTGGTCAGGTTTCACACATGGAAACACACCAAGTATCCACTGGATCACCTGTGTGTGACACCATCAAAAGGCTGTTCTTGTGGCCCACACTTGTGCTAATGAGTCCAGATGTGTAAGCAGCTGCTGAGCATACTCTCCTAACCGTACACTGAATCCAGTTACATTAGTTAAATATAGTTACCAACACATACACAACCATGTTTCTAATTAATTATCACATAAACAGTTCAAGATGTCCGGTTTCATGTTCTTGGGCACAAGAATCAGTCGTAGGAATCCTCGTTCAATCGTTCACTAAATGACGATCTTTTGGTCCGATTCAGTGTTAACTACATTTGATCATTCCTAATAATAGGCATGTTCAAATTTAGTTATCACTGTATTCCCCCAAAACATCGTTTTTTTGGTAATGAACGAGGATTTCGACGATTGATTCTTGTGCCCAAGAACATGAAAATTTACATCTTGAACTGTTCAAGATGTCCGGTTTCATGTTCTTGGGCACAAGAATCAGTCATAGGAATCCTCGTTTAATCGTTCACTAAATGAGGATCTTTTGGTCCGGTTCAGTGTTAACTACATTTGATCATTCCTAATAATAGGCATGTTCAAATTTAGTTATCACTGTATTCTCCCAAAACATCGTATTATTGGTAATGAACGAGGATTTCGATCCTTGTGCCCAAGAACATGAAACCGGACATCTTGAACAGTTCAAGATGTCAATTTTCATGTTCTTGGGCACAAGAATCAATCGTCGAAATCCTCGTTCATTACCAATAATACGATGTTTTGGGGGAATACAGTGATAACTAAATTTGAACATGCCTATTATTAGGAATGATCAAATGTAGTTAACACTGAATTGGACCAAAAGATCGTCATTTAGTGAACGTTTGAACGAGGATTTCTACGATCGATTCGTGTGCCCAAGAACATGAACCCGGACATCTTGAACTGTACTACATACATTAAATAAAAAGAACATGCAGCACCACGCTATTAATAAAAATCTGAGTAAATGTAAATCTACTTACTTTTTCGGATCACTTTTTTAATTTTCTTATATTGCTCCGGCTCCCTTAACTTAATGTCCGACCATCGTTTGCGGATCTGTTCCTTCGACCTGTGAACCCCATATTTCCTTGACAGAGTTTGGACCACTTTATCCATGATCTGGCCCTTCACCTGATTCGGCTTTTTATATGGGCCATGTTTTGCGACATAATCCTCCTTCAGCAATATGGTGACCATATCCACCATCTCCTCAAACGACATGTTAGTGGCTTTGTATCTCCTGGATCTGGTCCTGCCTCCTTCCACACTTTCCTCTTCATCTCGGTGAGTCGCCGCCATGTTGTCAGTCTCCGTCATTAAGGACGAGCGAGAAGGGGCGGGGAAAGTAGTCTAACGAACGTCAGGGGCGGGAAAGCGTGCGGAGCGTCACGCATGCGCACTGTAATATAACGGAAATAAGCATCGTTGAAAACGACGTTCAGTGAGTGGAAGAAGGTCGGAAGCAACGAACGTGTAGATCGCGGGTACGTAACATTTTTCAGACTTGATATGTCGAGGGTTGAGCGGACCCGAACTGTAAAGTTGGGTACCGTACAGAACTATTGTGTTTTTGGGTCCCGGAGCCGAAACCTAAAAATTCACTGTATGTTTGGGTCCGGTGTTGGGCAATATGCATGTAACTTTGCGCTTGCTTCCCATGCTGTTAGAACTGGCCCTGCACAAAGTGTCATTTTGGAAATTTAAAACTTCATTTAAAACTCAATTGCAGCTAGAATGAATTCTCGGGTCCCGGCAAATGGCAATACATTGAAAAGTCATTTTAAAAAAAAAACGTGGGGGAAGGAAGGAAGAAGATGGAAGAAAGAAAAAAACATGAATAAAGGAATTGTCAAAAACCGGCTCTTGTCATTTTTTACATTTTGGACACTTTTTTGGTGAAATGTTAGGGGTACAATGTACCCCATTACCAATTCACATAGGGGGGGCGGGATCTGGGGGTCCCCTTTGTTAAAGGGGTCTTCCAGATTCCGATAAGCCCCCCGCCCGCAGACCCCCACAACCACCGGGCAAGGGTTGTGGGGATGAGGCCCTTGTCCCCATAAACATGGGGACATCCTCCCCATGTTGAGGGCATGTGGCCTGGTACGGTTGAGGAGGGGGGGGCGCTCTCTCATCCCCCCCCCTCTTCCCTGCGGCCGGCCAGGTTGCGTGCTCGGATAAGGGTCTGGTATGGATTTTTGGGGGGACTCCATGCCATTTTTTTTTTATTTGGGGTGGAGTTCCCCTTAAAATCCTTTCCAGACCTGAAGGGCCTGGTATGGATATTTGGGGGGACCACACGCATTTTTTTAAACATTTGCGGCTAGGTTCCCCTTAATATCCATTCCAGACATGAAGGGCCTGGTAATTGAATTTGGGGGAACCCCAATGCTTTTTGAATTTTTGTATCAATGACTTTTCTATGTATTGCATTTGACAAGAGACAACAATTCATTATACCCAGGAGTGAATTTTTATGTAATTTTGGAAAAGCACAAATGACACTGTGCAGGGACAGTTCTAGGTACTCCTTTACTTTTTTGGAGGCATTTTAGTCCTCAGATTTTCGGGGCCCCATTGACTTCAATGTGGTTTGGGTTCGGGGTCAAGTCCCGTCACGAACTCGAGCTTTTTACAAAGTTTGCAAAAAAGAGTTTAACACAAACATCCAGGTGTCCACTCAACTCTATGATGACTGATCAATTGCTACGTTTGTGGCCTATATATGGTGAGAAAGATTAGTAGTAGTCTTGACTGACATTCAAATTTTTGTCTGTTTTTTGACTTGCAGAAAAAAATGCAGGTATTTAAGGACCCAGATTTTATGTTAGAATTCCTGCAAAGGTGGAAGAATCTTCCTGTTTTATGGGAGACCAAAAACAAACAAAATAAAAATAAAGACGCCAGGAAGAGAGCACTGGAGACCTTGCTGAAATTTGCGCAAACTCAGATCCCCACAGCAACACTACAGGATGTGAAGATGAAAATTGGGACCATTAGGGGCACATATCGGACTCAAAGAAACAAAGTCCGAACATCTATGCGGTCAGGAGCAGCTGCAGAGGACAGATACATTCTGAATCTCTGGTACTACCAGCATTTAAGTTTCCTGGATGACCACCTGGAATCAAGGGAATCCCTTTCCAGCCTTCCACCCAGAACGAGCTCCAGCCTTCCCTGCAGCCAACCCTCCAGCTTTCCCTCCAGCCTTCCCTCCAGCCAACCCTCCAGCCTTCCCTGCAGCCAAGTTGAGGTTTCTTTGGAGGAACAAGCTCAACTCCTGGAGGAGCCTGATTTGAACATTTGGAGCCAGGTATAATATTTAGCAAAAGATTTCTAGTACTAAAAGTCTAATGTCGTCAAAGATGTTAAACTTGTGTGAAAAATTAAAGTGTCTGACATATCAATAGACAGCAGTGGCCAAAAATTATGGGGACAAGAATGAAAAATGCTGGTGTCAGAATGATTAACTTTAATATTTATTAGCATTCAATTAGGAAATGTCATAAGGTCACAAATGTGTGTGAAAGATAAAGGCAAAAATTACAATATGTAACTTTTTTATACAGGATGAGGAGGCAGGCGCCAGTGTGACCCACGAGGAGGCAGGTGCCAGTGGAACCCAGGAGGAGGCAGGCCCCAGTGTGACCCACGAGGAGGCAGGTGCCAGTGGAAGCCAGGAGGAGGCAGGCCCCAGTGGGACACAGCGCAACACCAGGCCCCAGATACCTCCGCTGCGTATTCCACAAAAAAGGGCAAGGAGGCTGATTCAGATGGAGGAGGAGACCCAGGCCCTAATTAGGGAGGCTACTGCGGCCCTCAGAGAGCCCC
Source organism: Rana muscosa (assembly GCA_029206835.1). Lineage (NCBI taxonomy): Eukaryota > Metazoa > Chordata > Amphibia > Anura > Ranidae > Rana > Rana muscosa. The sequence goes on along the minus strand of CM055120.1, from coordinate 431,714,571 downwards.
CCACCGCTGCTGAGGGATTTGCTGCCCTTATTGGGCACAAACTGCCCGAAATGCAAATGGAACAGCGGCTAAAATGCGAGACCCTGATCTTGAAGGTCGTAAATATGGGCATGTTGGGGAAACTCAATGACTTTACGGACGTTGTGGATGTTTCTTATGTCCTTGCTCCAGTTCCTGCCCCACTCCCTGCTTCTGCCCCACTCCCTGCTCCTGCTCCAGTCCGTCCTCCACGGACACAGCCTCCAAGGAAGGCTGCAGGGAAGCCTGCAGGGAAGGCAACAAAGAAGAGCAGGATGTAAGCCCAGGATATGTCCTTCAGATGGACCCAATTTTCGTCTTCACATCCTTTGTTGTTTGCTGTGGTGATCTGGGTCTGCACTAATTCATGCAGGGTCTCCAGTGCTGTCTTCCTGGCTTCTTTAGTTTTACATTACCTGTGGTTTTGTTTTGCCTTAACCTTTAATTTGTTTTTAGGCCAGAATAAATGGTATTTTTGTTTCAGGATAAAAAATGAACATGTGTTTTTATTCTAAATAGACAGTTTGCTAGTGAGAGACATTGGGAAAAAAAATTGTGAAATTAACAAGGGACACTAACCTCCTTGAGGGTAAATTAGAATAAATAATAATGTTGTTGTGGTAACTTGACACACTCAAAAATATCAAATAATATGGGAAAACAGTCTAAAATATTATCAAAATAATTATCAAAAATAACATCTTCAATACAAGATGGAAACTCCAAAAAATTGGGTATTTAGGGAGATCTGGCTTACAATAAATATAGATTAATCATGAGAAAACAATAAATAATAAAGACAAAACTTTTTCATAACTCTGTGTGAATATCAGCAGCAAGAGAATTGGATTATTGCAGCATTAGAACGAAGAAAAGAATGCGCTGCATTAAACGATGCAATAATTTCCTGCATGACGAATGTGCCATCTCCATTATGAACGGTAGTTTTACCAGAACGAGCGCTCCCTTCTCATCACTTGCTTCTGATCATGCGCGCTTTTTTCACGTCGTTAAAGCCTACACACGACCATTTTTCATGACGAGAAAAACGACGACGTGCAAAGCGCCGAGAAAAATTAGAGCATGTTCTAATTTTTCTCGTTGTGATTAATGCCGTTTTTCACGTCGAGAAAAATGAGAAAAAGCCCACAGACGATCGTTTTTCTCGTCCAAAGGAAAAAATTTAATTTTTCTCGACAAGAAAAACGGTCGTGTGTACGCGGCATTAGAAATGATTCCGACTCCTTATATCCTTCTAAAATTACTTTACAATCCGCAATTTCTTTATTGATAGCTGTCAGTTTTTTCTGTTTCCGTTTAAGGAGAAATTGTAATACTTCAAGTCCCTTTTTATTAAAAAATTGGAACCATTCCTCCACTGACTCCTTATCAAGTAATCCATCATTGATAGGTACATCCCACCTGAGCCTTCTTGGAACTAATCCCTCTTTTATGTGTAGCGGGTATGCACTTTCCCGGGTGTAAATTTGAATCTGGCGGTGACACCAGTGATGTGTGATTCCCTGCGGCCCTGAAGGTGGCGCTGTCGCCACAGGCTGGGGGTTGAACCTTTGCTGTGTGCCGTACCCCTTTTTGTCCTCCCTCAGCAGCGGTATGGTGGGGCGGGGAATCCGCCATGGAGAGGGTATAAAGGGGGCCGGCCATCTTGGTCACGGGGTTCGTAGTCCCAGACACCTTTAGTCTGCGGACGGTGGGTCGTGCCGGTCCTCTGGGTGGCCTAGGCCTGGAGGACCACTGGAGATCGTGTTCCATCTCAGGCACCTTTAGCCTGGGGTGAGGTACTTGAATGGAAGTCCGGAGCTCAGTGCCCAACACTGAGTTCCGCGAGGGAAGGAGATCATTGGGAACCAAGGGATTGGGTACCCGAATCCGGAAGGCGCAATGGACCAGGGGGAGCTCCTCACTTGAAGACCCGGTGCAGCATATTGCCGGTGACGGGTGAGTCTCTCGTCGGAGACTGCCTGTAAGGAAATCCCCCTCGTGCGGAGACCGCAACCCACTTTCAGGGGAGAAAGTGGAGAACGATTGTGTCTGGGCCTATTCGCACCCACATCTCCTTTCCTGTGCTGTTCTTCAAGGGAGTTCAACTATTTGTGCTCATTCGCATGAGAATAAAGGAGTGTTGGACTTTAATGGTGTGGGGCTCATTTCTGACGGACATGGCTCAAGGTGACTCTCGGAGGGAGGATCCAGGTGCACAACCCTGACCCGAAGGTAAATTAAGAACGTTGCCTATACCGCACTGATACATGCGGTGGAGGCCTGGCGTGGTGTCCCCGCTCCCTCCCCTCTGAGATACCCCTAGACAAGAGACAGACGAGAGAGAGCAAGAGAGGAGTGGGGTGGGCGCTACACGTGGGGGCTCGGGTCCGGTATAGTGTTAGTGCACCACGAGTACTGAATGTGTCTGTCGGAGGAGTTAAACGAATAGGCGGGCCTTCATTGGCCGAAGTGCACCCCGGTGCTCAAAGTCGTGGACATGACCCATTGAAGGGAAAGGCCCGCGCAGAAGAGCGAGGAGAGGGGGAAACCCACCCATGTGAAGGACTACACGTGGGGGTTTCTAGTTGCACTGCGCCACCAGGCACACCCCCATCGCTTAGTTCGTGGGCGTGACTTTAAAGGAAAAAAGAAGAAAAGCCCGCGAACTGGAGCAAAGGGGAGGAGTCCAATACGTGTGAAGGACTACACGTGGGACGTTGGCGCAAAAACTTTGCAGTGTGCGATGGATCAGCAACAGGTCGCCATGTTTGGACATGCCTCGTGGATTCCAGTTCACCCTTCCACCACGACATTGACCGCTGCTGCTCCGGTAACGGATACGGGGATCCAGCTAAAGCCTCTGGGACGATTCGCCCTGTATTCATGCATGGACGTTGAGGCCCTGGGTGTGATTTGTCCTGGCTGTTCGGGACTGGTGTGTCAGCTGAAGCCGTTCGGACGTTGTGAGGCCTGTGGGGAATTTCTGTTCGAAGTGGATCCGGCGGTGGAGAGGCCGAGAACCATCTACCCTGGCCGGGCTTCAGGTACCACCACTCAGAGAGGAGGGATCACTGCTGTGAGAGCCATCCCTGCGCACACTGCAGCGACCGCGGAGGAGGTCGTGAAAACTCAAACGGGAGAAATCCGAGGATGCTGACTCGGTCACCACTGTCTCGCAGCGTCCACCACCGAAGAGGAAGACCGACATGGTAGCCCCGACCAGAGGTTGTGGTGGACCGTCCCGCCCGCTTACGCCCAGCCCGGATGAATCCGTTGACGAGGGTTCCGGACGTCCTGCTTCAAGAAAAGGCAGAGGTAAGCCAGGCGGAGAGATTTGGTGTGTGGGCGGAGGTGCCGGGAAGTCATGGCCCAGCAAGTCCGCGGGAGGTGGTGGTTCCGTTTCTACAACTGGATACATACCCGCGGAGGAGTGAGACACCTCCGACCTGGAGTCACTCTCGGACATTGGAGACGACGTTGATTTGTTTGCCGAGAAGGGCTGGGACAAGGTACCCCTTGCTTCATCCCGCAGAACCAGGGATCCACCTATGTCTACAGGGGAGAGTACGCCCCGGGTGGAGGCACCAGCGCCTGAAGAGGGATCCCGTCCTCAGCTTGTCCCTACATCTCCGGTGCCACCTGCACCTGATGTTGGGGAAAAGAGACTGTTGCTGCGGGCGCCTATGCCCAGATTGGAGGTAGTCAGAGTGCCTCGTCACCCGGACTCAATAGTCTTGCCTGGTGAAGGGGACAAAGCTACCATGCCTCCTTTGGCGAGATTACAGCGCCTGTTCGCCAGAAGGTTGCTGCGGAGTATGGGTGGGAGTATCCATACTTGTCGAAGGAGTTACTTTATGAAGTGGAAGTGTGTCGGGAGCGCTGGTACGATGACTTTGTGTGGACCCACTTGAAAGTCCCGCACACCCGCAGGTACCTTACATGTTCTCCCAAGGCTTCTCAACGTTTTAAAGACTGCAAGGCAGAGTGGATGTTGGGACGTCACATCCATGCAGACAAAGTGCTGATCCGGCGTAAAGAAGGAGAAGATGTGGAGTATCATCTAGAAACCATGGACCAGCACTTGAAGCCACTTGTTCTGCCGCATCTCCGCTTTTACCTTTGAGGAGAAAAAGACTCCATTATTTTTTGTCCTGTGCTGCTGAACTTTCTGGGGCCGTTGTTTTTTTTTTGTGCCCAGAGGAATGAGGAACTGTTCCTAGTTTGTTCTTCATTTTTCCAAAAGAAAAGATCACAGACTCTGGGGTAGATAGGGCTCAAAGAGAAGAAGAAGAGGTTCCACGAGTGCAGTTACCGTGATGCTGTCACCAGGTGGCAGTGTTGCACAACGTTAACACTTTTCACACACTCACTCTTTGGAGAAAAGGGATTTCTTTACGAAGAAGTTTCTTTCCTTCTACACGAATATATGTGTCAGGGTTTATGTGTGTTGTTTCTTTCTTTTCCCTCTGCAGGAGAGCAACCCTTCAAGATCACTGAGGATGGGTGGATCTTAGTCAGGATGGGTGGGAAAAGTGTAATGTAAAATGTGATTTAAGGTTATGATCACATGTTGTTGTTTCTTTCCCTTTCTATTACAGGGCTCAGACACAATTGTTTCATGGTGATAGTTTTTTTTTCCAAAGTTATTTTTACCACAATTGTTAGTGGGTTTCTGGACTGAATTATGTCAGCCGTTGAGGGCATGATTTACTCCAGACACTGGGGACCAGTGTCAAAGGACCGAGGGGAGAGTGTAGCGGGTATGCACTTTCCCGGGTGTAAATTTGAATCTGGCGGTGACACCAGTGATGTGTGATTCCCTGCGGCCCTGAAGGTGGCGCTGTCGCCACGGGCTGGGGGTTGAACCTTTGCTGTGTGCCGTACCCCTTTTTGTCCTCCCTCAGCAGCGGTATGGTGGGGCGGGGAACCCGCCATGCTTGCTGGGAGAGGGTATAAAGGGGGCCGGCCATCTTGGTCACGGGGTTCGTAGTCCCAGACACCTTTAGTCTGCGGACGGTGGGTCGTGCCGGTCCTCTGGGTGGCCTAGGCCTGGAGGACCACCGGAGATCGTGTTCCATCTTAGGCACCTTTAGCCTGGGGTGAGGTACTTGAATGGAAGTCCGGAGCTCAGTGCCCAACACTGAGTTCCGCGAGGGAAGGGGATCCTAGGGAACCCAGGGATTGGGTACCCGAATCCGGAAGGCACAATGGACCGGGGGCAGCTCCTCACTTGAAGACCCGGTGCAGCATATTGCCGGTGACGGGTGAGTCTCTCGTCGGAGACCGCCTGGAAGGAAATCCCCCTCGTGCGGAGACCACAACCCACTTTCAGGGGAGAAAGTGGAGAACGATTGTGTCTGGGCCTATTCGCACCCACATCTCCTTTCCTGTGCTGTTCTTCAAGGGAGTTCAACTGTTTGTGTTCATTCGCATGAGAATAAAGGAGTGTTGGACTTTAATGGTGTGGGGCTCATTTCTGACGGACATGGCTCAAGGTGACTCTCGGAGGGAGGATCCAGGTGCACAACCCTGACCCGAAGGTAAATTAAGAACGTTGCCTATACCGCACTGATACATGTGGTTGAGGCCTGGCGTGGTGTCCCTGCTCCCTCCCCTCTGAGATACCCCTAGACAAGAGACAGACGAGAGAGAGCAAGAGAGGGGAGTGAGGTGGGCGCTACATATGTATTGTTCATGTGAAGTGAGATCCCACCACAGGCTCACCTTTTTCTCCATAAGGTGGCCAAATTTCCTGAAATTGGTGTCAAGATCACCAGTTTCAGTGATGGGATTGATTGTGAACACATCTTTCAGGTCCACTGTGCGATTTTCCACAAATTTAAAAATGTCCATTTCTGTTGCTCTAGTGCTTGGTCAGATATAAAGGTGAATAAAATTATTAATACTAAAGCGCTAATAGAGATAAATCTGTGTGAAACAAACAAAATCTGTGTGACACAAATATCAAATTTTTCAAGATTTATCTCAATTCATTCATTCACTCTAAGGAATCAGATTCTTTTTGCATGATTGCGGCTTCCACCATTTGGTTATGTTTTGTTTGTTTCACACAGATTTATCTCTATTAGCACTTTAGTATTAATTATTTTATACCCCTAGGAAGGGAAATTCTCTCCTGTAAGAGTTACAATGGGAAAAAGTGTCTCCTCTCCACTGATGCAAAAACCAGACCTTGTTTCAATAAAAAAATTTTTTTTTCAAAAAAACATTTATCATTGGGACGGAAAGTGAGGTGAAATGTTCTGAACAGGTGCACACTGCACAGACAGCAAAACAAATGTTACAGGGGTAATAACCCTCCCCTATGTTTTCGAAAAGCTTAAAAATAGATTTTTGGGCTGGAGCTACACTTATAAAATGTGCCTGTTCCAAATTACAAACAGATTCTACTTAAAGTGGAGCTCCACCCTAATTTTTCACTTCTGCGGATCGGATTCCTCCCCCCCTCCGGTGTCACAATTGACACCTTTCAGGGGGGAGGGGGGTGAAGATACCTGTCTAAGACAGGTATTTTCACCCACATCCGGGAGTCCTCTCTCCGGGAATCTGCGGGAGTTACGTCACTTCCCGCAGACTTCCCTTGGTGTTCTGGGAGACACTCGGCTCCCAGAACACAGGAGCACCAATCAGAACAGCGCAGCGCAACTCGCGCATGCGCCGTAGGGAACCGGGCATGAAGCCGCAGGGCTTCACTTCCTGGTTCCCTCAGCGAGGATGGCGGAGGGAGCAGCAGAGCGACGAGCGGTCGCTCGTCCTCTGCTGCGGACGTCGCTGGACTCCAGGACAGGTAAGTGTCCATATATTAAAAGCCAGCAGCTGCTGTAGCTGTAGCTGCTGGCTTTTAATATTTTTTTTCCGGCGGAGCTCCGCTTTAAGAACAAACCTACAGTCCCTGTCTTGTTTCCACCGCCTGTATACTGCTGTTCAGAGTATATAGGGCCTTTTTTAAATTTGGGTGCGGGGTTCCTCTTAATATCCATACAACACCCAAAGGGGCTGGTAGTGGGCTGGGGGGTACCCATGCCATTTTTATCAATGATTTTCATCCATATTGCCGGGACCAGACATTGCATTAAAGCCGCAAGCAGTTTTAAATGACTTTTTTTCCTTTAGAAATGTCAATTTGTGCAGGGACAGTTCTAAACACGGGAAACACGTGCCACTTCACAGGCATACTATAAACACCCCCCAGGTATGATATAAAGGAATATTTCACTTTTTTTCACTTTAAGCATCATTAAAATCACTGCTCCCGAAAAAACGCTAGTTTTTAAAACTTTTTTTTGCATTAATACATGTCCCCTGGGGCAGGACCCGGGTCCCCAAACCCTTTTTAGGACAATAACTTGCATATTAGTCTTGATAATTAGCACTTTTGATTTCGAACGTTCGAGTCCATTGTATTTAATAGGGTTCTAAAGTTTGCGTGAACTTACGGTCCTTTCGCAGGTTCTGGTGCGAACCGAACCGGGGGGTGTTCGGCTCATTCCTAATTACTACATCAACACATACAAAAGAATTGGAAACCCCTAAAGATGATTATTTTATTCTGTAAAACCGAATGGAAGATTTTGAAAATAGGGCTAGACGATCAAATTTACAAATACATGGTATTCCTGAAGAAATTGAAGACTTAAGCCTCGTACACACGAACGAGTTTCTCGGCAAAAACCAGCAAGAAACTTGCTGGCAGAGATTTTTTGCCAAGAAGTTTGTTCGTGTGTATGGTTTCTCGTCAAGAAAAGCGACAAGAATCTCAACGAGAAAATAGAGATCCTGCTCTCTATTTTCTCGTCGAGATTCTCGTCGGCATGTTTCTCGACGAGAAAAGTGAGTGTGTGTACACTTACCTGTCCTCCCGGAAGCCCGCGCATGTTCGAAATGAATTTGACGCATGCGCGGTAGCTTCCTAGGCATAGGCAGGGTATACCAAGATGGCGGCGACGGCATCGAATGTGACGAGCGCATGCTCGTCGTAGTCGATGACGTCACCGCGTACGCTCCATTCAAAGAACCGCGGGTTCTTTGAATCGAGCGTGTGTACACTCGGCCGGGACAAGTTTCTTGTCCAAGAATCTCGTCGAAAAAAACGACATGTTTTTTCCGACGAGAATCTCGGCCGTGTGTACGAGGCTTTACAGTCAACCATAACATCCCTTTTCCAAGAACTGGCTCCATCTATCTCAATTGAATGTCTAGAAATGGACAGAATCCACAAGGCCCTAACCACACGTAAAGAAGAGGGCTCACCTAGAGTTATACTGAAGATCAGTGGTGGGGCAAGGTAATTCAGTGCCCAGGGCAAAGATGCCAAAATGCACCCCCCCCCTCCCGAGCAGGGGGCGGAGCTAGTTAAAGCATGTGAAAACATATGTAATGGTGCGGGGTGCACCAGTATTACACACACACACACACACAGAGCCAATTCGATTGCTTTGATGATGGCTTGGTTTACAGCCAATAAGGAGTAATCGCAATAATAGCTGCCCAAAGGTGATTTCTGAAGATTGTAAATGGAGCTCAAGAACTAGCTGAAGCTGACCTTGGCTTCTGTCAAATGGTCCTGCTGGAAATCCTCTTTTGATCAGCGGGCTGCAGCGCTGATCATTGTATTCTGATCAGTGGAGAAGTCCTGCTGTCAGAGTACAATAGCACAGAGTGGAGAGGGGGGTTTCTGAATCTACCTTGTTTGTGTGCATGAAGGGATCTAATCGTTTTTCTTCCTGCAGGCTGAACAAAAAAAAAACGAATAGTGTGTACCCAGCTTTAGACAATGTGTCAGGGAAACATTTGTCATTCTTAAGGCCCGTACACACAGTCTGACTTTTTGCCAACAAACTTCAAAATGAGCAAGTTTTCCAAAAAATCCTACCGTGTGTACGCTCCATCGGACAAACTTTTTCGATTTTCATCGGACAAAAGTTGGCTCTGCAAATGGACAAACTTTTGGGCAACAAAAGTCCGATGGTGCAATGTCCGACCGTGTGTACAGACTTTTGTCCGAAGTACAAATACGCATGCCTAGAACCAATGTTAAAATCAACCAACAATAGCAGAAGTTGACCAAAGGGTGGCGGTAAAGAGCAGAAAAAAAACACGTGATGTTGGGAAAGTTTGCAGAAAAGTTCTGCCGTGTGTATGCTATGGGTGTGCCCAGCCAACTCCCTTCGGACAAATATCCACGGAAAAGTTTGTTTGAAGTCCGACCGTGTGTACGAGGCTTAAGTGCTCCTGCACATGAACAGTAAAGGTGAGCATACACTTTACAATCTGATTGCACAATTTCTGCACAATCTCGCTTCGATTTACCAAAACTTTGTAATATGGGAGGACAAACCTAAACAATTAATTATCCAATTAGTAGTATCCAATCCGGCAGGCCCTTGTACTACATAGTTGGTGGTAGATCCAAATGATATTGTACAATCAGATTGTATAGTGAATAGTAAGCTGGCTATAGATGGATCAGATTTTTTGATCAGTTAGTGTCTGATTGAAAAAAACTGAGCAGATCCCCTCATCCACACAAGCGAGGTGGATGGAGGAATCCTCTCCTCTGAGACATTGCATTGTGATAGTGGTTAGAATACATTGATTAGCGCTGTAGATCAAAAGGAAAAATTTCCAACAAGCTGGTTTGAGAGAAGTTGATCATATTAGATCGACTTCTCTTTAGCAGGAATGGCCATAGATGGATTGAAACTCATCAAGTCCTTGGTGAACCAGCTGAATTTCCATTCATGTCCAGACTTAGTAGCTCCTGTGTAAAATCCCTGTTTTCTGATGCCTGGGGAGCTGGGGAAATCACTAAGCCTCCATGTACATGAGTTGTTTAGGCCCATTCAGACATGTGTGCCCTGTGCAGGGCTCTCTTGTGCATTGTGTGCATCCCTGTGCCAGTGTTCTATTCATTTCTTTTGGGAGCCAAACCTGCATGTCATATTAGAATACAGAGTGTGCATGCAACCTCATGTCCCAGTAGAAATGAATGGGGTGCTGGCACAGGGATGCACACAATGCTCATGCATCCCCATGCTGATAAGTTAGCCCTGCATGGGAGCCACATGTCTGTACCTCATCTTAAAAGGTCATTAATAAAAACAGAATCAGAAAGAACAGTTGTGTGCACAGCTAGAACTGTGATATCATGCCTGAAAGAAGGTTAGGTTACCTGTTAGCTGAGTAGTGGCAGCCTCAGCAACACAGAGACACCACTCACTTTGCAGTAGGACTGGAGAGGAGGGGACCAGAGAGAAAGGGCACATGATGGGAGGGGTCAAAACACAGAGGAGGGGTCACTTCCACATTGTCCAGAGCAGGGAGAAAAAAAACAGGAGGCTAGGGGGCAGAGCTGATGATGTCACACAGACATCGGCTAACTCTGAAAGTAGGAGTGATAGAAATGATTGGAGAGAGGAAGGAGAAGCCGCTGTCCAGGCAAGCAGAGGAGCAGGAAAGCTGTATGTATCTGTAATCATAGGAAAGCATTGATATGCCTTCCCAACCTCATGCACCCCGCCCACTCCACTCTACTGTTGCTCAGGGACTAGTACAGTGCACTGTGCAGGCAGGGGGCGGGTGTAGTGCTACAATCTAGCCTACACGCAGGAACAAAGCCTGTACCTACCCTGTTAGATTCGGCAGAACATCCTGTGCTGGGCATGGTTACATCCGGCAGACAGCGCCCTATTCCTCCAACTAAATCATTCTGCCCAGGGCAGCTGCTCGTCCCGCCCACCCCTAGTACCGGCCCTGCTGAAGATGCACTATTTTCGCACTAAAGAAAAATGAATGGAAGCAGCAAGAAATAAAGAATCCCTGATTCTTGAAGGACACAAATATAAAAGTTTTCAAGATTTATCTCAATTCACGCTAATTAAACGCAAAGAGATGAAACCGCACCTGCAAGTTCTCAAATACCATCGTATATCATATCGATGGGGGTTCCTCTTCTTCCTGCGCTTCTCTTATAAGGGAACTTACTATACCTGCAAATCGTTAAAAATTAACTTCTTGTCATCATTAGAGAACTCTGCCTGTCAGCACCCACAACTACAATAGATGGGTCTAAACATGGAAAGAATTCTTCATCTGCACAACAACCTCAAAAATCAGCAAATACTTGGATGGGTCAGGCCCCGCTTAGCCCACACAAAAGAGGTCGTTTTACTTCTCCACCTAAAAAAGAAGATATTACAGACTGATGCTTTCTAATAGGGGTGATGCTTATATTTCAATCTCCTTAAGATGTTTCCCAAAATTCTTGCATTGCATATGGTAACATATCTGATGTCCCGGAGATGATATTGAGTGGAGTATAACAGATTTTTATTTATTTTTTATTATTATTATATATATATTTTTTGTATATTTAATATATATATATTTTATATATTATTTTATTTTTTTATTAGATTTTTATTACTTTATATATTCAATTCAAAGTTTCTTAAATTATAAGGGCTCCATTAAGCAGTTTCAATAATGGGGCCTATTATTATTGATATTTGGACTATTACTAGATATACCATATAAGAATAGCTTTAAGGTCTAGAAAAGTTATTCTATTTTTTCATAGGAACAAAGTTGATTACCATTGATGAGTTGATTTGATAAATGGCTTTATCTATACATTGTTACAATATCAAATCTACTCAAAGGTTTAATTTTATAATTTTGTTTTTATTCTTTTAATTTTTTTTATCTTTTTTTAATAATTATGTGTAGCGCCCTGCTCCTATTGAGTAGGCGCTATTTGTAAATTTAAGTTAACTGAGCTGTAGTTTGGCTCAGAATGATGTTAAATTGCTGGTTTCTGTTCCAGTCCAGCTGTGTTGCGCATTTTTCCACTTGACTGTAGGTGTTGCTGTCACCACAGGTCAAGGTTGGAAATGCAGCAGGCTGGGTGTGTTGAGTGTTCTTTACCCAGAAACAGCCCAGTGGGAGTGGTCCACCCGCTGTGCATTCTGGGAGAGGGTACTTAAGGGGCAGACACCATTTTTCGGGGTTCGTCTTCCGATCCCGACCTGAGGGCCCTCCTGGCCTCAGGTATGTCGTAGCAGTTTTCCCACCTCAGGGCCTGCTGGCCCGAGGCTTCGTTGCTGATAGTAGGCCCAGGAGTTTCTGGGGCCTACTGGTCCAGAGGTGGTCCCGTGCTGTCTTGCCTGTGGGAAGAAGCCGAGCAATTGGAGAAACCAGGGGAGGACTTTTCTCAGAGCGGACCAAACGAAAGGGCTGGAATCTCAAGAAAAGCCTGGAGACTCAATTGAGGGACGCATCCTGACCAATCTACCTAACAGTGCTGCCGGCTGTCTGAAAGAAACTGGTACTGTGTAGCTGTGTCTTTTGAACTGTTCAAAGTGTGTGGTTATGCCGTCCTGTGGCAGAGGACTGTACGATGACTCCATTACATTCATCAAGTCTGTGGCAGAGACTTTTGACCGAGCTTCGCACCGGCTGCTAGGTCAGTGAGAGAGGCCTATCCGGTGGTTGCTAGATCCAGGGTGGAAACTGTTTGTCCTCTGGATCAAAGAAGTACCCGTGATCCGCAAAGCAAGGTACCTGAATCTCCCCTAATCCTCCATCCCTCTAACTGATGTTCTTTAATAAAACCATTGAAAAAGAAACTAAGTGTTTGGTGCAGACATCTTTGAACAACTCTACAATGGGACCCCTATGGCAGATGTGGTGAACAGACAGGTAACGGCAAGGCCCAAAATATAACCAGCAGCTCCTTCGGGGGTAGTGTTACATATATATTGTATACAGAAAAAATATTAATCCCAGATGTAATTAGAAGGGGATTAAGAGAAAGTGGCTACTTTTAAACAACAATTTAGTCTAGGCCAAGGGGTTAGAAAATATAAACCATTTATTTTTAAGTATCAAAAGGGGAAAGGTTTAAACATGCATATTAAATCAAATATACAGGCGATTAAAATAGAACTTCATATACTATTTTTCCGATAGACTCCTAAAAGAGGAGGTCAATTCGGAAAGTGTGGCAATCAAACAATTAAAACAAACAAGAACTAACAGTACCATCACCAACAATGAGGGGAAAGACACACAGCACAGATGGTCCGGACGCCGGCAATTAATTTCTACTAATCCTATGTAAAAGCCAGGCTCGGCGCTCATGAGCACCTCCGCCTATTTTTTCTGGCCTCTCCACTTCCAATTAAAGTAATCTAATAATGAAATCCTCTCATCCCTATTTGATGTTTTTGATATAATGCTAACTATGTTTCTCCTTTGCTCTATAATCTGTGTGTTTTTTGAGATCTTTATATTTATTTATTTTTATTGATTATTTTACCCCCTGTAATGTCTAACCTCATTTCATCTCCATAGTGACACAAATTAGCCTTAAAGAAATGATTTGACCTTTAATAATCTCCTGTTTCCCTTTACCGTGTTGAAAAGATCGTCTCATTCTTACATATTAACAAGGGGAGCTAATCTTGTAACCCTCACGGGTTAAATTGTGGACGGACCTGCTAATACAGGTAGCATCTATAAATAGACCCGCAAGTACTAGCCACAGACTACGTCCAGACGAAGCTACGCAACATCAAAGCGAAACGCGTTGACGTCACGGAGGTCACGTGACGTCGGCAACGCAACCCCTCGGCCCGACAGCGGAGATCCGTGTACGGAGGACAGTAACGGATAGCAGCGCGGGGCATAGTGGATTGTAAAGTCCTGGTCGGAACGTACGTAACGCAAACAGCGCGAACCTTTGAACTCTTCACGCTGCTACAGATTTACAACAAACAAATGCGCAAAGACCAGCAGACAGTGAGACATTCCATCCCGACAAGGAGATCTGGTTGAGCACGGAGCCACAGCTAACTTAAAGGACGCTGAGCATCTGAAAGGGTAAAGTATAAATTAAGTTCATCTTCAACAGGGGGTTTCCAGTGAAATGCACTGACCCCGCTCTGCATGTCAGATTCAACTGAACCCTAGATACCCGTCCCCTTCTGAACACACTAAGAAGGTGAAACATTTCTGTGGCTTCCCTAGCTCCCACCACTCCGCGCTGTACTGAAATATTGACTATGCCATTAGCGGTCATATTTTAAAGCAACAAAAGATTCAATGACTTAAACTCCTTTACTACATTTGATTGCCATTGAAGGAAAAGTGACCAAAGCTCACCATCTCGGAAAAATCTGTACAGGGCTATTAATGCACTCTAGTGTGATCCCTGGAGTGCAATAGGAACACCTGTTCCTTCCATCTATTTCCCAAAATCCCACGGAGACCATTCCAATATCTTCCTTCCCCTAGGAAGGTGATATCAGTGGTCAATATTTCCATCTCCCCTTGTTAGGTTCAAATTTTGTTAGGGTTTATTCACAGTGAAGCTGCACTATGGTACCTACTGGTTATATGAATAAATTATGATATTGGCTGCAATCAAGCTAATCTTACCATTTTGCAGCTCCATTGTGAAATTAATTGCCGGCGTCCGGACCATCTGTGCTGTGTGTCTTTCCCCTCATTGTTGGTGATGGTACTGTTAGTTCTGTTTGTTTTAATTGTTTGATTGCCACACTTTCCGAATTGACCTCCTCTTTTAGGAGTCTATCGGAAAAATAGTATATGAAGTTCTATTTTAATCGCCTGTATATTTGATTTAATATGCATGTTTAAACCTTTCCCCTTTTGATACTTAAAAATAAATGGTTTATATTTTCTAACCCCTTGGCCTAGACTAAATTGTTGTTTAAAAGTAGCCACTTTCTCTTAATCCCCTTCTAATTACATCTGGGATTAATATTTTTTCTGTATGCTGTTTCTCAGGCTACAAACGACAAGATAATTTTATACTCTAGCTATACGCATCTAGTTCATATTTAATGAACGGGCCTTCGGTTCGAATCACCCTGGTACTCGTTTTTTCCCCCTTTTTTTGTTTGCTTATGCTTATTATGGGATCTCCTTAGATCCCTTCTTAAACGAGTTTTCCAGCGCAAGTGTCAAAACTTCTTACTATTAATATCACATACACGGTTAAGGTGACAGGCTACTATGGCTTTTGTCCTTGGAGAAGAGATAGACGAGGAAATTAACAATGCATTTAGCAGGAACTCATCCCAACTTTCTGATCAGGATGACGAGATAAGAGAAAAATTTAAAGAGCATAAAAAATTACTTTTAAAGCATCTTAACAGAAAGTGGGATGTCTCCTTTCTTGAAACGTATGTAGACCGTAGAATAGTACCCCGTGGCCTGAGGGACCGCACCGTCCTGGCTGAACATCTTCATAATGAGAGATTCCTTCCGAAATGGAAGGAACTCTGCATTAACCACGGGATTGCGGTAATGGGTCTTATAGTGGAGGAAGAAAAAATTCAACTCATGGAACTAAAAGAGAAAATCAAGGAGAGCGCACAGGGACTTGAGCCCTTGAAAGATATGGAGGAATTTATAAAACAAAATGACTCCCTAAAACAAGAGATCGAAAAAGCCCAACTTAGCTTAAAAACCACTAAACAATCAAAATTAAAAAGGGACCTCTCGGATTTTGAAAAAGATCAAGTTTTCGATCTTACTATTAGGAGAGGTAGGAGTAAGTCGAATAGGAGAGGACCACGCTCACAGTCTAGACGTAGACGAGACAATGTACCATCTGACTGTGATGACGAAATATTACCCAAAGTGGTGACTTTTTTAGAGAAAGAGGGGGTGACCGGAACACAGGATCACCCCCCCTCTCAGAAAGTCCCACAAAAGACCTATGCTACCAAAAGCAAGGACAAACCACAGAGCATCCAGACAGAACAGCGTACACGAAGCCAACGAAGGTAACCTTAGAACCCCAAAAAAACCAACTACCAAAGCAGGATACAAAAGTCATTAACCTTTCTACCTTCCCCTTAGCGACGAGACACATCCAACTCCTACAAAAAGGTATGTCCTTCTCACCGGTTAATAATATGGACCATTTCACAGTATACAAGGATGTGGCCCTGTTCTTGAGAAAGGTGTTCTTTAGATCCCTTTATGCACATAAGGACCTTAAGCTCCAAGAGGATCCAAAATTAGATCTAGAGGACCAACTTGCTTTGGAAATCCTAAACCTATTGTTAGAAGAAAATGACGATCTTCAGTCTGAAAGCAGTCCGATTAAAAGGATAGCTAATCTGAAAATACGATCTAACAAGATGCCTCCCCTGAGCAAGAACAGGTGGTTATACATGTTCCTTGAGATGGTCCAGGCAGACCTAAATAAGGTTGACTGGACACAGGGTGGCCTTGACAACCTCTCAGGGGAGGAACGAAAGGCCCTGAAAGAACTCAAAGAAGCAAAAAATTTAGTCTTCAAAAGAAGTGACAAAGGAGGTAACGTCGTCCTACTGGACGACGACTCCTTTATAGCGGAAGTAAAAAGGTTACTGGAAGATAAGAGCACATATAAAAAATTGGACTTTGACCCTTTTCCAGAGGTAAAGTACGAAATAAATAGGATGCTTATAAACGCAAAAGACGCGGGACTTCTAGGTCGCCGTGAATTTGACCATCTCCTTGTTCGTGAGTTCAACGTGCCAACCTTTTATATCATTCCGAAAATTCATAAATGCCCCGATAAGCCACCTGGGAGACCTATTGTCTCTGCGGTACAGGGCCCTCTAGAGAGGATAGGTCGGTACTTGGACTCACTACTCAAGGGGATGGTCACTGGCCTAAAATCCTACGTACAAGATACACGTCATGTGCTCTCCAAAATCATGGAACTAGAAATTGATGATGGTTTCCTACTGATAAGCGTGGACGTGGAGTCCTTATATACATCAATCCCCCATCATTGCGGGATTGATGCAGTGGCAAAACATCTCGATCAAAATTACCCTGAATTTGGCGCTCAAAATGAATTTCTCTTGGATTTACTACAGTTTGCACTGAGAAATAATTTTTCCAGTTCTGTTCACAGTTTTACCAACAAATCAGAGGTACTTCTATGGGAGCGGCCTGGGCACCAGCATACGCCTGCTTGCACCTGGGCCTGTGGGAGGAGGAGGAGGTCTTTACGTCGTCGATGTACACTGACCATGTATATGCATGGTTAAGGTACATCGACGACGTACTAGTGATCTGGCGAGGTAGCCGTGAACAATGGATATTGTTCAATGAACAACATAACCAAAATGACCGGAATATCAGGCTCACTTATGTGATTGATGAACAACACATCTCCTTTCTGGACCTGTGGATTTTCATTGAGGACGGTAAACTGTGTACACATACCTTTCGGAAAGAAACAGCAGCCCACACCCTACTGAGGGCTGATAGTCACCATCCTCAGCCCCTGATTGACGGAATCCCAATTGGTCAGTTCCTGAGGATCAAGAGGAACTGTAGCAAAAAGGAGGATCTCAGAAGAGAAAATGCTGAACTTTATAGTAGATTCCGTGAAAGAGGGTATTCCCACCGTCAGATACGAAAAGCTAAACGGCGGGCAGCCTGCCAAGAAAGGGAAAGCCTCCTTCTCTGTGATCCTCCAACCAAAACAGAAATACAGAAATCTGAACCAATAAGAGTAATAACACCCTATGGCGCCCAATGGGGCCCAGTTCGCCAAGTACTTGAAAAACATTGGGGTATTTTACTAAACAGTCCCAGCTTAAGAGATATAGTCGGAAGTGCACCCAAATTAGTGGCAAAGAGAGCAAAGAGCCTGGGAGACATACTCATCCACTCAGAATTTGTTAAGGAACCTACCCCTAATTGGCTATCTAAATACCCAAGAAGTAAAGGTATGTTTGCCTGCAATAAATGTCAAATATGTCCATTTGTTGATCGAACGATGTCTTTTACAAGTGTAAATGAACACAAGACTTTTACTATTAATGACCTGATTAACTGCTCCACTACTAGAGTAGTATATATGATCACATGCCCATGTTCAAAGGTATATATAGGAAAAACAAAAAGACCCCTAAAGGTTAGGATAGGGGAACATCTACGCGACATTAAGAAGGAGAAAGAAAGGGACCCAGAGAAGGGTCAGGAAAAGCCCCTTGCAAAGCACTTTGCCTTATTCCATGATGGAAAAACAGACGGCCTAAAAGTAAAGGGTATTTACCAACTTAAACTGCCAGCAAGAAGGGGTGATTTTAACCGTATTCTACTTCAGAAGGAAAAATGGTGGATTTTCGGGTTGGCTCTTTAGCCCCCCAAGGGTTAAATACTGAACTGAACCTGCAGGTTTTCCTTGAATCTTGAATAACTAAGCAAAAAAAACCCCTCCACCCTCCCCCCCTTTCCCCTCCTTCCCCCTCCCCCCCTTTTTTCCCCCTCTCTCCCTCACCTTCCCCCTCCCCTTCTCCTCTTCCCCCCTCCCCCCGCGCCCCCCCCTCTCCTCTCTCTCCCCCCTCCCCCTCCCCCTTCCCTCCCCCTTCCTTCCTTCCCCCACTCTATTTCCTCCCCCCTTTTTCGCTCCTTCCCCTTCCCCCCTTTCCCCCCCCCTCTATCCCTCCCTCCCCACCCCTCACTATCCCCTTTTAGCTTCAGCCCACCATTTAACACTTTCCATCTGGTGAAGATTGTGATTGATATATATATGAATCTATATGTATTAAATTTAAATCTTCAAAAACTGCGTTGAAACTGAATAAAATAGGTATGAAAAACCTTAATTATGTTTCTCTAGACATTTTTCTCAATTCTACTAATCCTATGTAAAAGCCAGGCTCGGCGCTCATGAGCACCTCCGCCTATTTTTTTTTGGCCTCTCCACTTCCATTAAAGTAATCTAATAATGAAATCCTCTCATCCCTATTTGATGTTTTTGATATAATGCTAACTATGTTTCTCCTTTGCTCTATAATCTGTGTGTTTTTTGAGATCTTTATATTTATTTATTTTTATTGTTTATTTTACCCCCTGTAATGTCTAACCTCATTTCATCTCCATAGTGACACAAATTAGCCTTAAAGAAATGATTTGACCTTTAATAATCTCCTGTTTCCCTTTACCGTGTTGAAAAGATCGTCTCATTCTTACATATTAACAAGGGGAGCTATCTTGTAACCCTCACGGGTTAAATTGTGGGCGGACCTGCTAATACAGGTAGCATCTATAAATAGACCCGCAAGTACTAGCCACAGACTATGTCCAGACGAAGCTACGCAACATCAAAGCGAAACGCGTTGACGTCACGGAGGTCACGTGACGTTGGCAACGCAACCCCTCGGCCCGACAGCGGAGATCCGTGTACGGAGGACAGTAACGGATAGCAGCGCGGGGCATAGTGGATTGTAAAGTCCTGGTCGGAACGTACGTAACGCAAACAGCGCGAACCTTTGAACTCTTCACGCTGCTACAGATTTACAACAAACAAATGCGCAAAGACCAGCAGACAGTGAGACATTCCATCCCGACAAGGAGATCTGGTTGAGCACGGAGCCACAGCTAACTTAAAGGACGCTGAGCATCTGAAAGGGTAAAGTATAAATTAAGTTCATCTTCAACAGGGGGTTTCCAGTGAAATGCACTGACCCCGCTCTGCATGTCAGATTCAACTGAACCCTAGATACCCGTCCCCTTCTGAACACACTAAGAAGGTGAAACATTTCTGTGGCTTCCCTAGCTCCCACCACTCCGCGCTGTACTGAAATATTGACTATGCCATTAGCGGTCATATTTTAAAGCAACAAAAGATTCAATGACTTAAACTCCTTTACTACATTTGATTGCCATTGAAGGAAAAGTGACCAAAGCTCACCATCTCGGAAAAATCTGTACAGGGCTATTAATGCACTCTAGTGTGATCCCTGGAGTGCAATAGGAACACCTGTTCCTTCCATCTATTTCCCAAAATCCCACGGAGACCATTCCAATATCTTCCTTCCCCTAGGAAGGTGATATCAGTGGTCAATATTTCCATCTCCCCTTGTTAGGTTCAAATTTTGTTAGGGTTTATTCACAGTGAAGCTGCACTATGGTACCTACTGGTTATATGAATAAATTATGATATTGGCTGCAATCAAGCTAATCTTACCATTTTGCAGCTCCATTGTGAAATTAATTGCCGGCGTCCGGACCATCTGTGCTGTGTGTGTTTCCCCTCATTGTTGGTGATGGTACTGTTAGTTCTGTTTGTTTTAATTGTTTGATTGCCACACTTTCCGAATTGACCTCCTCTTTTAGGAGTCTATCGGAAAAATAGTATATGAAGTTCTATTTTAATCGCCTGTATATTTGATTTAATATGCATGTTTAAACCTTTCCTGTCACGTACCTGGTGGTGACGAGCCCGGTTAGCAGAGGGAGGCCTCCCTTGCGGCTCCCACCAGCGGCCCCTGATGGTAAAACAGGAGGCACGGAGGTGGAAGGGGTACGAGTGCCTGGCAGGATCAAGGAGAACCGCAGGTGATCAGGAACCAGCAGGTGAGAAGACAGGAACCAGGAACCACAGCAGATGACCCGGACCGGGAGGCACAGCAGGTAGACTGGAACTACTGAGCAGCAGCAGGTGAGCAGGAACCAGCAGAGGAGTAGGCAGGAACCAGGAACTACAGCAGATGAGCAGACAGGAACCAGGAACTACAGCAGATGAGCAGACAGGAACCAGGAACCACAGCAGATGACCCGGACCGGAAGGCACAGCAGGTAGACTGGAACCACTGAGCAGCAGCAGGTGAGCAGACGGGAACCAGGAACCACAGCAGGTGAGTAAACAGGAACCAGGAACTACGGCAGGTGGCCCGGACCGGGAGGCACAGCAGGTGGACTGGAACCACTGAACAGCAGCGGGTGAACAGAGCCTGGATCAGGCAGGATCAACAGACAAGCCGGGGTCGGGTAAACTGGCGGGCAGCGAGGTACAGAAGGATCAGGCAATACCAAAGTCAGAAACAGGCCGATGGTCAGGTACAGGTAGATAGCAGGAAGGTCTCAGGAAGCCGGGTCAGATACAGGTGATTTGAGCAGATCAGGTCACTTGGGGTGAACGTTGTAGAGCAGACAGCAGGGACTGTCTGCAAGTGAGGAGTTTAAATAGCCCTTCCGGCGTCACCTGCGGGGGGCGCGCGCACGTGCGCGCGCGCGCACGCAAACGGGAACCAGGAAGTCCAGGGCGTCTGTTCCTGGCAGGGTTTCCATGACATTGCCCCCCCCAAGGGGCAGCCTCCGGATGCCCCTAGGGGTAAACTTCTCGGGGTGAGACCTCCTGAAGGCCTGTATCAGGTCTTTGGCGTGAATGTTCTCTTCCGGTTCCCAAGAGTTCTCCTCTGGTTTGTAACCCTTCCATTTTATTAAAAATTGACTCTGGCTATTTCTTTTTCGTGCGTCCAGAATAGCTTCTACCTCGAATTCCTGTTCCCCGTCTATGATGACGGGATCAGGGCGAGTCGGGATCCGACCTGGGAATCGGTTGGAGACTGATGGTTTCAGCAGAGAAACGTGAAAAACAGGGTGGACCCTCAGGGAGTCGGGGAGCTCCAGCTCGTAGGCCACCTCGTTAATTTTCCTTTTGACAGGAAATGGCCCTAGAAACTTGGGGCCCAATTTCCTGGACGGACAAGCCAATCTTAGATTGATGGTAGAAAGCCATACTTGGTTGCCTGGTGCCAGCA
This sequence comes from Rana muscosa, assembly GCA_029206835.1. NCBI lineage: Eukaryota > Metazoa > Chordata > Amphibia > Anura > Ranidae > Rana > Rana muscosa. The sequence continues at coordinate 431,692,942 of CM055120.1, read as the reverse complement.
CTAATTCACCCCGTCTCCTCCTGTCGTAGACCATCTTGTTATACTCCTGAGTTCTTCCCATGGTTTCGCGTAGAAGTTGGTTGTTAGAAGAGAAGAAATTCACCTTTTCCAGAACTGCGGGCACCGAGCACTCAGGGAGAGAGTTGGGCAGAAATGTGGGGTGAAACCCGAAGTTTGCAAAAAATGGGGTCTGGTTAGTTGCGGAGTGGATGGAGTTATTGTAAGAGAACTCCGCTAGCGGAAGCAGGGAGAGCCAGTCATTCTGAGCAAAGGAGGAAAAGCAACGCAAATATTGCTCGAGAATCTGATTTGTTCTCTCCGTCTGTCCGTTGGTTTGAGGGTGGTAAGCCGAAGAGAATGATAGCTCTATTCCCTGGGTCTTGCAGAGGGACCTCCAGAACCGGGAGGTAAATTGTACCCCCCGATCGGAGACTATATTAGCGGGTACCCCGTGGAGCCTGACGACTTCTTTAATGAACATTTGTGCAGTTTCCGAGGCCGAGGGGGTCCCTCTCATAGGGACAAAATGTGCCATCTTGGACAGGCGGTCCACAATCACAAAGATGGTGGTGTGGTTCTCAGCCGGGGGCAGCTCGACTATGAAGTCGATAGAAAGCATTTTCCACGGTCTATCTGGAACGGGTAAGGGCTTCAGTAGTCCCCAGGCTTTGGATCTGGACCCCTTATTCTGGGCACATGCAGTACAGGACTCCATGAACCTCCTGCAGTCCTCGCGTAGTCGAGGCCACCAGAAGGTACGTTGTACCAACTCAGTGGTCTTAGCCACGCCAAAGTGCCCAGCAAGGGCGTGATCGTGGCAGAGCTCAAGCACGGCTATCTTTAGTTCTTCTGGTACGAATATCCTGTCTTGATGCCAGAGTAATCCATCCTTGGTTTGCAGATCCAGTTCAGAAGAGGGTTCCTGTCTGGTGGTGGCTTGTCTGATCCGGGTGAGTAGGTCCTCCTGAAGTAGAAGAAAGTTCCCAGGAGTGAGGATTGTATCGGGTGAGGAGAGTTCTTTGGATCCATGAAACATTCGGGACAAGGCGTCAGGTTTAGTGTTCTTGGCACCGGGGCGGTATGTCACATGGAAGGAGAACCGGGAAAAAAACAGGGCCCATCTGGCTTGTCGTGGTTTAAGTCTTTTTGCAGTTTTCAGGTACTCTAAGTTCTTATGGTCAGTGAATACTAAGATCGGGTGAGCAGCACCTTCAAGTAAATACCTCCATTCCTCCAGGGCGGACTTGATCGCCAAGAGTTCCCGGTCTCCCACATCATAATTTCTTTCTGCCGCAGATAATTTGCGAGAAAAGAAAGCCACCGGATAAAGCAAAGCCTTGGTTCCTTGCCTCTGTGACAATATTGCTCCTACTGCAACCTCCGAAGCATCTACCTCAAGCACAAATGGTAGGGAGGAATCAGGGTGTTTTAAGATGGATGCAGAGGTGAAGAGCCCTTTGAGATCCTCAAAGGCCTTTTGGGCCTCAGGGGACCAGTGGAAACGGGTACCTTGCTTGGTTAGCTGGGTAATGGGAGCAATGATGGCGGAGAACCCCCGGATAAATTTACGGTAAAAGTTGGCGAATCCAACGAACCGTTGGATTCCCTTCTTATCCACTGGCACTGGCCAGTCCAAGATTGCGGTGATCTTCTGTGGGTCCATCCTGATGCCTTCGCCAGAGATGATTAATCCCAGAAATGCTATGCTCTTTCGCTCAAACTCGCATTTCTCAGCCTTCGCATATAGACTATGCTGTCGAAGCCGGTCTAACACACTTCTGACATGCCTGCGATGGGAGTCAAGGGAGGAAGAGAAGATTAGTATGTCATCTAAATAAGCAATCACAAAGAGATCTAAAAAGTCCCGAAGTACATCATTAATAAAATACTGGAAGGTGGCAGGGGCATTGCACAGCCCGAAGGGCATCACTAAATACTCGAAATGTCCGAACCGGTAGCGGAAGGCAGTTTTCCACTCATCGCCTTCCTTGATTCGAACCAGGTTATAGGCCCCCCGGAGGTCGAGTTTAGTAAAAATGACGGCAGTTCCCAATCTTTGGAATAACTCTGGTACCAGAGGGAGAGGATAGCGATTTTTAATGGTGACCTTGTTTAGTTCACGGTAGTCCACACATGGCCTGAGGGTGTGGTCCTTCTTCTCCACAAAGAAAATGCCTGCGCCTGCTGGCGACGTAGAGGGGCGAATGAACCCCTTTAAAAGGTTCTCATTGATGTAATCCTTCAGGGCCCCCTGTTCTACCTCTGTTAAAGGGAAAATCCTACCGAAGGGAATAGCTGCTCCGGGGAGTAGATCAATGGGACAGTCGTAGGCTCGGTGGGGTGGTAGTGTCTCTGCCCCCTGTTTACTAAACACATCGAGAAAGTCCAAGTAAGCGTCAGGGATGGCCTGACGTATTCCGGCCTCAGTGTCGGTACACATTAAGGTGGCAGGCCCAGGGGGTTTGTGTGAGCCACAGGAACGTTGGCAGTAGGAGGAAGGAAAAGTGACCACCCCTGTGACCCAGTTGATGGTAGGATTATGGGCTTGTAGCCAGGGCATACCGAGAATTATGGGGAACAGTGGAGAGGAGATAATGTCCAGCCGTAGATATTCTCGGTGCTCCCCGGTAGAGGTGGAGACAGTGACGGGTAGGGGAGCCGTCTCTTCGACTACGGGCCCCGACTTGATAATGGACCCATCAGCCAGGTGAACCCGTAGGCCATGGGTCTTGGGAAGTAGAGGAATCAGTTGAGTACGGGCAAAAGTTGAGTCCATGAAGCAACTACAGGCCCCAGAGTCAATAATTGCGACTACTTGTAGGGTCCTTCCTGGGAGCTGCAGGGAGATAGAAAGAGCAAAGTGAGAAGAGGATCTAGTCTGAGGGTTGATCACAGCAGGGAATACTGACAAGCACTTACGGAGCTTCAGGGGACAGTTCCTAACGAAGTGACCGGGCTCCCCGCAGTACAGGCACAAGTTATGCGTGCGTCGGCGTTGGCGTTCCTCCGGAGTAAGGGAAGGGCGGAGGACCCCAAGCTGCATGGGTTCGGGAGCATCGTACGAGGGAGTCGAAGGTGCTGCAGGAGCTGGGTGCAGATGACTGGGGACCCGGGGAAGCATCCAGGTCGGCCGGGTAAAGCCCGTGGCCCTCTCAGCCCTCCGTTCCCTCAGGCGTCGGTCAATCTGAATTGTCAGATCGATCAGCAGTTCGTCCTTCAGGGGGTCAGAAAGGCCTATACGAAACCGGTGATGGAGGGCAGCGTCATTCCAGCTGGTGTCTGCGCTCCAGCGCCTAAATTCGGCTACATAATCTTCCGCTGCTCTGCGTCCCTGCTGAAGGGTCCGCAGGGCGTTTTCTGCAGTGACCGAGAGCTGAGGGTCCTCGTACAATTTGGTCATGGCGTCAAAAAGAAGTGTAAGGCTGTCCAAGGACGCATCCTTGCGTTCTAGCAGGCGGTGGGCCCAGTTCTGTGGGTCTCCGGATAGTAGTGAAATTACAAAGCCCACCTTGGTAGCTTCTAAGGAAAAGGTGCGGGGCTGTAAGGCAAAGTACAACTCACAAGAGTTCCGGAAAGCCCTGAACTTGCTCCGGTCCCCGGAGAATTTTTCGGGTGTAGGAACCCTGGGTTCAGGGGGAAGCATGACCACCGTGGGCGCAGCTCCTGCCCCGGCAGAGGAAGTGGAAGCGCGTGGATCCCCTTGAGCTCCATCGGGGTTGGTGAGGGCCCGTACTTGTCCTTCCAGGTGAGCGTAGCCTTGCTGGAGGCTCTTGACGGCCTCGGTCAGTCCCGCCAGGTGTCGGCATAGTTCCTCCATAGGTGAGGCTCCCTGCTCGGGCTCAGACATGGCTGTCTGCTACTGTCACGTACCTGGTGGTGACGAGCCCGGTTAGCAGAGGGAGGCCTCCCTTACGGCTCCCACCAGCGGCCCCTGATGGTAAAACAGGAGGCACGGAGGTGGAAGGGGTACGAGTGCCTGGCAGGTTTAAGGAGAACCGCAGGTGATCAGGAACCAGCAGGTGAGAAGACAGGAACCAGGAACCACAGCAGATGACCCGGACCGGGAGGCACAGCAGGTAGACTGGAACTACTGAGCAGCAGCAGGTGAGCAGGAACCAGCAGAGGAGTAGGCAGGAACCAGGAACCACAGCAGATGAGCAGACAGGAACCAGGAACTACAGCAGATGAGCAGACAGGAACCAGGAACCACAGCAGATGACCCAGACCGGAAGGCACAGCAGGTAGACTGGAACCACTGAGCAGCAGCAGGTGAGCAGACGGGAACCAGGAACCACAGCAGGTGAGTAAACAGGAACCAGGAACTACGGCAGGTGGCCCGGACCGGGAGGCACAGCAGGTGGACTGGAACCACTGAACAGCAGCGGGTGAACAGAGCCTGGATCAGGCAGGATCAACAGACAAGCCGGGGTCGGGTAAACTGGCGGGCAGCGAGGTACAGAAGGATCAGGCAATACCGAAGTCAGAAACAGGCCGATGGTCAGGTACAGGTAGATAGCAGGAAGGTCTCAGGAAGCCGGGTCAGATACAGGTGATTTGAGAAGATCAGGTCACTTGGGGTGAACGTTGTAGAGCAGACAGCAGGGACTGTCTGCAAGTGAGGAGTTTAAATAGCCCTTCCGGCGTCACCTGCGGGGGGCGCGCGCGCACGCAAACGGGAACCAGGAAGTCCAGGGCGTCTGTTCCTGGCAGGGTTTCCATGACATTTCCCCTTTTGATACTTAAAAATAAATGGTTTATATTTTCTAACCCCTTGGCCTAGACTAAATTGTTGTTTAAAAGTAGCCACTTTCTCTTAATCCCCTTCTAATTACATCTGGGATTAATATTTTATCTGTATGCTGTTTCTCAGGCTACAAACGACAAGATAATTTTATACTCTAGCTATACGCATCTAGTTCATATTTAATGAACGGGCCTTCGGTTCGAATCACCCTGGTACTCTTTTTTTCCCCCCTTTTTTTGTTTGCTTATACATATATATTGTAACTACTAGTTGGATATATCCTCATAATATTCAACGGTTTTATTATACCTATTTTATAATTATGATTCGTTAGTCGAATCATTTTTTTCTTACTTAATGTTTAGATGGCTGTTGTAGTCCCGGGGACAGCCACTGCACCTCCGTCTTTTCCTCGAGTGACCAACATAGATTTGTTCACTCTTTGGAACATTTTGTATCCACTGATTGGTGATCTAACACCATTCATTGGATAACCTACTCCAAATAGGAGCAATTTTTTCTTTTTCTTTTATATTTTTTTATCTACCTTTATAGGTAACTTCTCTCAAACACCTACAGTATAATAATATTGTTATAATAGCGTTGTTCGATCCTAATTGTACTCTCTAGCATATTTTAATTTTACAGAATAATTGAACTATCTTTCAACTCCTCCCCTTCAGTGAGGAAAAACCTGACCTTAAACCTAATTTACTCCTACTAGGTTTCACTTAAAGTGAATGTAAACCCACTGTCATAATGCTAGACATGCCTCCTGCATGTATCCTTATTGTCTAAAAGTCACCCCCTCACCTGCCAGGAGCCCCAGCAAAATTCCCGAATCTGTGGGCGTTTTTTTTCCGGCGCTCGGTGGGCGGAGTCGTAATGTCATAGTACTCCTCCGCCCACCATTACACTCCCACACCAGCCAGCGTTGCGAGAACGAGCCTCGCGCCTGTTGAGACTGGCGTGCATGTGCAGGAGTGACAGAGCGCGTTCTGTGAAGAAGCAGAGCACGCTCATGGCCCCCTGTCACTTCTGCACACATGTGAATGTCCCGTGACAGTCAGGAATGATCGGTGCGACGGGACATCTGTGAACACTGCGATCCCCCATGCATGGTTTTCATCAGCCGCTTCTCCTTCTCTCCCTCCCGCGGCTTTTACCTGAAAAGCTATGTATGGGGGATCGCGGTGTTCACAGCTGTCCCTGCTGCACCGATTATCCCCGACTGTCCTCCATGTCTGCCTCCTCCAGCCGTCCCCTTTCTTCTTTGGCCCCCTCCTCATTCGCCCACTGTGTCTTCCCCCACCACCCCCCCCTCATCCCCCGCAACCACCGGCTTCCCTCTCCTCTCCCACGGGCTGCGAGGGGGGGGGGAAATCTGTCAGGATGGAGAGCGGAGAAAGGGGCCAAATACCAGCTCCTTTCTTTTCTGAATGGGACACAGAGCGTTCATTACCGATCGTTCTGTGTCCTGTGACAACTGAGCAGAGTAACCTGTGTGTTACTCTGCTTCAGTTTATGAATGGACAGGAGCCACTGTCTCCCCTGCATTCATCTTCTGTGCAGAGAAAAGGACTGGGGAATCTGTGTCCTCTGTCCCTTTCTCTGTCTCAAAGGGGAGATGTCAGGGGTCTCGGATTAGACCCCTGACATGTCACCAAAGCCCCCAACAGGGCTGATAAAAAAAAAGAAAAAATCCGAAATAAAACTGTAAAAAAAAGATAAAAAAATGAAATTGAAAATAATAAACAGACACCACAACCACCCCCTCCATACGAACACGGTCCAGAGCCCCAAGACCACTGACACCGACCACTGACCCACTGACACTGACACCATCCACTGACACCGTCCACTGACCCACTGACACCGTCCACTGACCCACTGACACCGTCCGCTGACCCCGTCAACTACCCCACTGACACCGACCACTGACACGTCCCCCCACCCCCTTTCCCGAAAGCACTGTGAAAAAATATATTTAAAAAATAAACCCCCCCCCCCCCCCATCATTGTGGGAAAAAAAAGTACAAACATAAATTGTAAAAAATGTCAGGTGACATTTGTAGGGACTTGGGCCCAGTTCACACTGGTGCCATGCTAGACATTGCATGTGATTCGCACCGCATTGCTGTTGAGATCACATGCGATGTCTGTGCGATGCAATTTCAGCCATACAAACTGTATGACTGAAATCGCATCGCATTCAGACCAAACATGCACAGGATCCTTTTTTTGGTCTGCACCAGAATCGGATTGCATGGGTGTTCACATCTATGCAATCCGATTCATGTCCAAACTGTCAGTTTGCATTGCGATATGCAAGCTGAAATGGGGTTGTCGTTAACATTGTATGAGACTCCCCAGCAGTTCGCATATGGCAGTGTGAACTGCCATGCGAGTCGGATGCGATGTGGGAACCCGCAGTGGATTTGCAGGGTTCCCGAATCGCACTAGTGTGAACCGAGCCTTGGTGGGAGCAGTCAGGTGACATTTGTAGGCTGTATGCTTTGAGGCTCGGTTCACACTGGTGTGATGCGGGAACCCTGTGAATCCACTGCGGGTTCCCACATCGCACCCGACTACCACGGCAGTTCACACTGCCATATGCGAACTGCTGGGGAGTGTCATACAATGTTAACAACACCCCCATTTTAGCTCTCATATCGCACTGCGAACTGACAGTTCGGACATGAATTGGATCGCATAGGTGTGAACACCCATGCGATTCTGGTGCGGACCAAAAAAGGGTCCTGTGCATGCTTGGTCCGAATGTGGTGCGATATCAGCCATACTATCTGTATGGCTCAAATCGCACTGCACGGACATCGCATTTGATTTGCACTGTAGTGCGGTGCGAATCACATGCGATCTTGCACAGCGCACTAATGTGAACCAGCCCTAAGCTCATTCAGCCTTACTGGGTGCAATTATAAAAAGTGAGAAATCCACCCCTCCCCCACATAACAAATCCTGGTGATGGAAAGGAATGTTGCAACTGTGATCAGGTGACCTCAGACACACACACTGCAATATAACAATAATAAGATCACTGGAGCTTCTACTCTGCCCATCTCTGACTAGATACATGTCCCCCCTAATCACTTGTCTATGTATATTCTGCTGGCTGTTCACTGCAGCATACATTTCCTCGTCACCCTGAACTGTGGATCACACCCATGATGAGAAACATCCAGTCAAAACACAGTAAAGGCAGCCAATCCCCAGCTGGGAGAGCTGGAGGGGAGAGGAGAGGAGGGGAGGGGGATGTGAATTGTGAAGTTTTTACACAGGATGTGCCTCTGTCTCAGGCTAGTGCACGAGATATGTAAATAACCTGTCACTCACAGCACTTCTCTGTTTGTCAAGATTTATCTCACTGAACAATAAGAGAGGATTGCTCAGAGCTGGATTAACTCTGTGTGGCAAGACTGGGCACAGATGATAGGAAATCTTATACTGTACATTGTGACATAAAAAAAGAAATAAAAAAATTTGGGTTTACATCCACTTTAATAATAATGTCTTCCCTGAATACAGTATATTGACGCTTAACGTACAATGTCTCAACTCTCCCCAGAAACGTACTAAAGTGTTTAAATTATTTTCCAAATTATCAGCACATGTAGTTTGCCTGCAAGAGACACACATTACCCCACAATCTGCACCAAAATATTTTAGCCACAATTATCCCCAAGTTTAAACAGCCTCGGCGAATACTAAAAAGAGGGGAGTACTAATTGCATTCCACCGCTCAAAACACTGTTTACCCCAAACACAGAACTCAAAGACCCTGAAGGTGACCCTGATCCTATCTGGATTACTAATGGATAGTGAGATTACGATCGTCTCTTATTATGCCCCTAACAAAAATCCTGTATCATTTCTTTCCCATCTTTTTTCAGTTATAGAAACACATAAAATAGGTACTCTAGTGATTGGTGGTGACTCAAACCAAGTATTATACCCATTCCTTGACAAGTTCCCAACCCCACTTAATGCACCTAAAAATTCTTACCAGAAGTTTATAAACCAATATGTTCTTCTTGATACTTGGCGAGAACATAACCCTACAAAACGACAATACACTCATTATTCTTATCCACAAACAATTTTCCCGCATAGATCATCTTTTTGTTCCTGTTAGTACCTCAGCTCTCATTCTAGATTGACAAATTATTCCATGCATTTGGTCATATCATAATGCGGTAGTAACAACCCTTTCTTCCTTGGTCCCAAAGCCTAATCACCGAACTTGGTACATTAATGATAGCTTGCTGGCAAATTCTTCATATCAATTGGAGTTAGAGAAAGCCATAAAGGGTTTTACCCTCACTTCCTGTTTGGCTATGTGACAGGAAGTGAATAAATTTGAATAAGAAAGTGTCAAAATTTGGGAGGTGTCTTCACCCTATCAGGGGTGCAGACATCCCCAAAAACTGACCAGACTTCTAATCCCTCGGCACTCTATCCCCAAGCAAAAATAAGAAAGGATTTCATTTAGTTTAACTTTGCAAAGACACATTCCTAAGTACAACTGTGATGCATGTCAATGGCCCATTTAGCCCTTGTTTAATAGAAACACCAGTTGCCTTTCACTAGAAACATTTGTTAGTACAGTCCTGGAAATCTGCATCTGCTTTACTATTAATTTTCATAAAAATTGGGTTCCTGCAGCTAGATGCGCCAAATGCATTTAGATGCGCGACCGTCGTGTTTGTGAGATGCGCAACTGCTGTGTGCGCAGAGGTATGCGCATATCTGGTTCTCGAAAAGCGGTGGCCAGCACACAGGAATGACATTACGCCCCTACAGGAAGTTGTTTGTACTGCTGCTAAGTAAGGATGAGCTCTGGCGTGTTCGCACAACCCACGTGCAGAGCCTGCCAGGAAGTCGGCACTGCGCTGCGCTAATCACAGGCAGTGAGACATTTCCCGATCTCTGCAGCCGTGCATCGGGACAATATCTCACTGCCTGTGATTAGCGCAGCGCAATGCCAACTTTCTGGCGGGCTCTGCACGTGGGCTGTGCGAACACGCCGGAGCTTATCCTTACTGCTAAGTTGTCTGAAGAAGAGATGATCCTTATTTGCAAATTAAGAAAACATTTTTTAACATAGGGTGGTGTTTGTGTGGGTGCCTAACACACATTCGGACATATTAGGGCCAATTTAGACAGGATCCGATTTACAGCATGTTTTTAGATAGTGGGAGGAAACTGGAGTACCTGGAGGAAACCCACGCAGGCACAGAGAGAACATGCAAATGGTGTCACGGGCAGGATTCGAACCAGCGACCCTTTTTGCTGCTAGGTGAAAGTGCTAACCCCTATACCACTGAATAAATAAACAAAACGCAGCGCTATTGAAATAGTGGTATAGGATATCCAGTAGGTGATGTAAATATGTGCAAACCAAATGATCAAGTGAATATAAATATAACAGTACAATTAAATCCACAATCCGCTAAGGTGCAAATGTGCATAAACATGCATAAAAAATATTCAGAAACAGTAAATAATTAGTGATAAACAATGCAATCCTTAAAAGATAATGACACACAAGTCCATATATAAATGTTCTTAAGTGCTTCAGTGCATGTAATAAATACTCCAAAGTGCTTTAGTGCATGTAGTAATCAATAGCAGCGTTCCAGGGAATGATGTTCAGTACAGTTCATAAAGTAACACAAGGCCCAGTGAGTGATCCAAAAGTCATGCCAAGGTGCAATCACACAGGTGCTCCCCTATGGTAGTGGACGCTCACCTTAGAGCGTACCACCTTGCAACTAAGCTTGGTCTAAGCACGCTTATGAACCACACCTGGGTTCTATTGGACAATCCTGGGTTCCTGGTCTCCATAGTAGGTGTCTCCAGATCATATAAAAATATAAGAAAAGCTGGATGGTGCAAATAACGTTTTGCAATTTTTTATTAAATAAAATAAATCCCCTGCCGGGGTACTTACACAGCACAGGTGCGATAGTGCACCACTATGACAGGCGATATAACACTGTTCTGCACAAATATGTAACTATAGATGTAGGTTCTTGTGTCCACTTGTGAAAATACAAGTGGGTCATGGCACATCTACATTCCAAATTTGGCACTTAAGATGGTCATGCACTATGCAATCTGATTGTCCAATCTCTGTACAACTCAATATTTCGGCAAAAGGTAGGTAGGTAACAAGAAGACGCACTTGAACAGTTAAATCAAATTTTAGGAAATCAAACAGGCTCTTGCACTAAATCTAATTTTTTAAGATTGCATTGTATGGTCACCTTTAAAGATCAAGATCTGAAAATATTAATTTATTGGGTTTAGAAACACTTTTCTGTTCTTTGTAATATATTGAAATATTTGTGTAAAAATAAAAAAAATAAAACATTTCAAAGATATATGAAGTAATAGAAATGAGATTAGCATCAAAAGGGTTAATTAACCACTTGCCGACGGCCAGACGTCTAAAGACGTCCTTGGATTTGTGGTGGTATATCTGAATGATGCCTGCAGCTACAGGCATCATTCAGATATTGCTGTTTTCAGCCGGCGATTCCCTACACCATAAGAATGATCATAGCAGCTGTTCCACCACTTGATCGTTTTTACGGGCGGCGAAAGGGGACGTCCCCCCCTCCCGCCGGCCTCCGGTACTTCTACTGACTCACTTGTGCGATCGGTGAGTCAGAGAAGGGATCCGCCGGCCCTGGTTCTTGACCATAGAGATTTCCGGCGGACCAGATGGTCGCCAGAGTCTCTATGATCGTCAGAGGTCGGGCGTGATGTTATGACATCATGCCCGGCCTCTGCATTCAAAAAAACGGCGCCACCTCGGCTAGGAAGTGGTGATCGTTTTTTGTTTTTTGGGGATTTTAGGCTTCCCAGCCTAGAGGTGAGATGTGGGGTCTTATTGACCCCAGATCTCACTTTAAAGAGGACCAATCATGTCATATTCCTATTACAAGGGATGTTAACATTCCTTGTAATAGGAATAAAACTGATCAAAATTAAATTTTTTTTTTTTTAAAGTGTCAAAATAAAAAAATGTAAGTAAAATTAACACTAACATTTTTTTTAAAGTGCCCCTGTCCCCGTGTGCTCGCACGCAGAAGCGAACACATACGTAAGTCCCGTCCACATATGAAAACGGTGTTCAAACCACATATGTGAGGTGTCGCTGCGAACGTTAGAGCAAGAGCAATAATTCTAGCCCTATACCTCCTCTGTAACTCAAAATATGTAACCAATAAAAAAAATTTAAAGCGTCGCCTATGGGGATTTTTAAGTACCGAAGTTTGGCGCCATTCCACGAGCATGTGCAATTTTGAAGCGTGACACGTTAGGTATCTATTTACTCGGCGTAACTTCATCTTTCACATTATGCAAAAAAGTTGGGCTAACTTTACAGTTTTTTTTTTTTAAAGCATGAAACAGTTTTTTTTCCCAAAAAAAGCGTTTGAAAAATTGCTGCGCAAATACCGTGCGAGATAAAAAGTTGCAATGACCGCCATTGTATTCTCTAGGATCTCTGCTAAAAAAACATATATGTTTGGGGGTTCTGTGTAATTTTCTAGCAAAAAAAATTATGATTTTTACATGTAGGAGCGAAGTGCCAGAATTGGCCTGGTTGTCAAGTGGTTAAGTGAGAACACCTACTAATTGCCTAACAAGACACATCCAATGAGATGGGCTTGCACTATTATCAATGAGAAAACAGCAGTTACTCTAGCACAGTGATGGTGAACCTTGGCACCCCAGATGTTTTGGAACTACATTTCCCATGATGCTCAACTACACTGCAGAGTGCATGAGCGTCATGGGAAATGTAGTTCCAAAACATCTGGGGTGCCAAGGTTCACCATCACTGCTCTAGCACGAGTTGCAGTTTACATGTATGTATTATTGTGTTGCGTGTGCCGGTTTGCACGCTCGATCAATGATTTATCTGGCGCAACAATTAAGGTATGAACCGGCACAACTCATTGTTTTTAGTAATTCAGCCCCAAAGTGTTTCGAACGCTACCACACACTAGTGGAGTATTAGCGTAGTGTACAGCATTGCACAGTCCTAGGGCACACTTACACAGGGTCTTGAAAGATGAGATGGCAATCACATTTTGAGAGACCTTAATCTGGAAAGTTTACAGTTTATATAAAAGTGCAAAAACAAAAAAAATACACAAAAAAAGGCAAAAATAGTTGTGGTTTTATTTTTCTTCTCTCTCTATTGATCTTTCGCTTATGTTCTCTCTCTATTGTTCTACTGTATATCTACTGTTCTCTTTCTATTGTTACTGTATTTTAGAAGTGTAATGTTTTATTTTTACTATGTTTTATTGTATTTGCTTTGCAGGTATGGTATGTCTTACTGTTATACTGTAATGTTACTTTGCTTTATTGTTAACCATCATTTGTTTGCAGGTCTACCATTCAGCTGCAGCATGGGTTTATTTATTCTGACAGCAACAGCGTTTGCTCCCACGATACGTAAAGCCGTGACTCCAGCGCTATAGTAGGTGATTTTACCACCACAGTTAAAAAAAGAGCATATATGCTGAAGCATGGGGGCAGGAGTGGAGGAGCAATTTGCTCCAACCATTAGGGGCGGATTTCCCCCATGCTTTGGCACATATTTTTTTAGGCACAGATTGCGTTAAAAAATCAAGTTGTTTTGTTGAGTTAATGTTTTATCGTTACCATTGTTTGCTTTTCAGGTATGCCATTCAGCTGCAGCACTGATTTATTTATCTTGACAGCAACAGCCTTAGCTCTCACAATACGAAAATCAACGACTCCAGCGCTGTAGGAGGTGATTTCACCACCACAGTTAAAAAAAAAATGGTGCATGTATGCCCATCATTAGAAGTGGGTGGATGAAGGGCGGTATTCTAATGGTGGGCATACCCACGGATCAATCTCTTTTTTTCGTTCAGCCCACAGGCTGCATAACATAACAGCCCACCGTCTTCAACTTGTGGCAACATATAAAATATTCCATGGGCTCAACATGCCTCTCAGCAAATAGCTTGGGGTGTCTACTTTCCAAAATGGGGTCATTTTGGGGGGGGGGGGGTTGTGCTATCTTGGCATTTTATGGCCTTCGAAACTGTGATAGTAGGTAGGTAGTGAGGAGTGAAATCAAAAATTTACACCCTTAGAAATCTAGAAATCCTGAAGGCGGTGCTTGGTTTTGGGTGCCCTGTACGCGGCTAGGCTCCCAAAGTCTTACATATGTGGTATCCCAGGAGAAGCAGCAGAATGTATTTTGGGGTGTAATTCCACATATAACCATTGCATGTGTGAGCAATATATAATTTAGTGACAACTTTTTGTAATTTTTTTTTTTTGTAATTTTTCAATCACAATCACAATCACATGACAAAAAAAAAATATTCAAAGGGTTCAACATACCTCTCAGAAATTTCATTGGGGTATCTACTTTCCAAAATGGGGTTATTTGGGGGGAGGGGTTTGTAATTCCCTACCATTTTAGCACCCCAAGAAATGAGATAGGCAGTCATAAACTAAAAGCTGCGTAAATTCCAGAAAATGTACCCTAGTTTGTAGACGCTCTAACATTTGCCTAAACCAAGAAATACACGCTTATTGACATTTTCTTTTTACAAAAGACATGTGGCTGAATACATTTTGGCCTAAATGTATGACTATTATTGAGTATTTTATTATAATAAAAAGTAGAAAATATCATTTTTTTTCAAAATTTTCTGTCTTTTTCCATTTATATCGCAAAAAAATGTAATTGTAGAGGCAATCAAATACCATCAAAAGAAAGCTCTATTTGTGGGAAAAAGAGGATGCAAATTTAGTTTGGGTACAGCATTGCATGACCATGCAATTACCAGTTAAAGCAGCGCAGTGCCAAATTTTAAAAAGTGCTCTGGTCATTGAGCAGCCAAATCTTCCGGGGCTGAAGTGGTTAAACAGAATCTGTGCCTAGTCACAGGATGCTTTGCACACATAGAGCACAGTCTGTGTACCCACAAAATGCTTCAACTTACTATGTCACAAGTGACAGTCTCACAAATAAACAAAACCTCAGAACATAGGATCATTTTTAAAAATGTAAACATTTCCATCACATATGCTTGTCTGCACACTAAAAATAATCACTTTGTCTGTCTGAGCCTAATTTAAAGAAGAAATTTATTAAAATCAGCAACTGTTGTGACAATGAACACCTTGGTCAGGACTATGTCTGCGCAACATAATGTATAGAGTGTAGGGTTCAGGAGTAACGTCAAAACAACATATAGAGTGCAGCTTCAGGACGAGCCCATCAGATTTTCCCCTTATATAAAGAATCGCCATCAGAGTTCCCCCTCAAACAGAGCCCACCCCCCCACATCAGAGACCTTCCTTTTACACCAGGGTCCCAAGAGTTCCCCCTAACATCAGGGTCCATAGGGTTCTTCAGACTTACCTCAGGGTCCCTAGAGCTGCCTCTTGCAGCAGAGTCCCCAGAGTCACCCCTCTTACATTAAGGCCCCAGAACCACTCACCTTACATCAGTATCCCCAGAGTCACCCCCCTCTCATGTCATGGTCCCCAGAGTAAACCTCTCTTACATCGGGGTCCCCAAAGGGTTACATTAGGGTGCCTAGTCACTCCCTTAAAAAAGAGGCCCCAGAGCTTCCCTAGTTAGATCAGGTCTCTAGAGCCCCCCTCATCGTTGAACTAAAGTTGATCGATTTTGGCACGACTAGCCTGTTTTTTTTCCGTACAATTACTGCTGGTGGCTATAGCCGGCAGCAGTAATCATTTTATTCTGATGGCAGGGGAAGCTCCCACTGTCAAAACACAATAGCGCAGCGAGAAGGATTCTCCCATCAACACTGACCGTGTTAATGTGGGGGGGGGGGGGGGATTAAGCGATTTTCTTTCCTTCAACTGGTGGTTGAAGGAAAGAAAAGAGTCCTTAATGTATGGCCAATCCAACCTTAAAGTGGTTGTTAAGCCTCTCTAACCTGTATACACCATCAGCACTGCCTCCTATTGCAGTGTCCCCCTATGTGTATGATTTATAAATATAAATGCTGCAAATACCTAATTTCACAGCCGAGATTACGATCACATGACTAGCCAGCTCTCTCCTTTCTACCTCTGAGAGATGCAGTGGGAGGGGCTGAGATTCCCCTGTTGACGTCAGGAGGAGAGAGGTGGCTGGTCATGTGATCGCAATCTCGGCTGTGAAATGAGGTATTCACAGTATTTATATTTATAAATCATACACAGAGGGGGACACTGCAATAGGAGGCAGTGCTGATTGTATATGCAGGTTAGTGTTATGCAAGCAGCAGTAGGGGCGGCACTGTCACAAGCAGAGAGGAGGGGGATGAGGACAGGAGCAGAGAGGAGAGCAGATAGCAGGCTGCGGATGACAGAGACACATAAACTGATCACAGTGTTTGGTCTCAGCAGCCATGATACACTGTGGTCAGTTTACATAGGGGAGGGCAGAAACTGGCAGAATCAGCCAGGTATTTCAGGTGTTACAAGGGGCCAAATGACAGGACAAGCACTGTGTCATATAACATGCAGGATCCATTTTTCTTTGGGGGTTAACAAACTTTAAGAGTAGCCAAGCAAACAAATGCACAGAAATAAAGGGTTACATTAAGGTAAACCATCTTACCTGATAACAGAACTTTCGGTGCACATAGCCTTATTTACTGCTGGGATGACTCTCTATCTCTAGTCTCTGTTGACAGGTCCGACAAGCAGAGATAAATGTTCACTGCACACTCCGGCTCAGCTCTATTTACTGCTGGGCTGACTATCCGTGTGCAGTAATCGAGCTCCATAGAGTTTGAGATACAGTTTGCCTGGTAGTAAGTAAAGCTGTTTGCAGTGAAAGTTCTGTAATCGAGGAGAAGATTTACTTTAATTCAGTATTTTATTTGGTGCATTTGTGCATCTTCTTTTAGAAGAGGTAGAAGAGAGTTGCTGGAGCTCTCAAGTGTGCGCCCGCCTCGCTCTACGGCACCCTCTGTGTCCGGGCCCTGAGAGGAGTTCAGCAGCCAGCACAGTGTCCGGGGGTAGAGGCGGGATGAGGCTGTTGACTTTGGGGGGCTGCAAATGGAATCTGGGGGGTCTTCTCCCTCTCAACACAGCCCTGCCCTCCTCCCTTCAGGATTAAGGAGCAAGCCATGGCAGATATAACTCTGCCAGCCACGGCTTCCAGTGGCTGTGGGCGGCGATGGCTGGAACTACAATTTTAGCATCGGCAAATGCAGCCACCCAAGCAGAGAGAATGCAATAAAAGTTCCAAAGCTGCTGCTAGCTGGCAACAATACCACCACTTGGGGCCATGAAAATGTTTTTACTCCATCTTTGGTATTATGTGTCAGGGCACAGTGGACCCCTTCTTCCCTTGGGACCCGTGTGCACCGCACACCCTGCACACATGAATGATACACCACTGGTGTACAGTGTAGGATTCCATCAGTTTTCGTTTTACTTAGACATGTGCACACTGAAATAATTTGTTTCAGAATTTTGTTATCGTCCGAAAAATAAATCTATTTAGTTACTCCCGAAATTCGTTTTTATTCATTTTGTTTTGTTAAAAAATGCATTAGTCTGAAAATCCGAATTAATTAAGGTCGAATATGTCATTGAAGGCTTATGGTGTCTGTCGAATGTTCTAAGAAGATTCGACGGAGCAGCTAAACTGTACGACGTCGCAATCGTACATTTCCGGTCGAATGTTCCACCTACAATGTCATGGATATGCAGTAATGTTTGTCTGCCATCTTACCTTCCTCTTCATGTGTTCACCTTAGAGGCCAGACTCTCTCACCTGGCTGCTTTTATAATCTCTCCTCCCAGTATGCTCCACCCCAGGCCCTATCAGAGAACTCTATATTAACCTGTGCACTGCAAGTCTGGCTTGCTGATCAACGAGTTTGTTAAGCATTGGGTGTTTGGGTTCCTGCCTGCCGTGTGCTACGTCTGTCTCTGTGTTACGATATTGGCTTGTTCCCGACTATCCGTGTCTGCTAGTGACCTTGACCTTCGGCTTGTCCTTCGTTTATCCTTGTCTGCTTGTTGCCCTGACCATGGCTTTTCCCCTCACTATTCTTGTATCCTGTGCGGCTGATTCCCCTCTATCCTCTTTACCATATGGAGCGTGAGCTAGGGGACTCTGGGGCCCGCGACCTGGACCCAGCTGCAGCGTAGGCCACCCTTACCACTAGAGGCTCTGGTGAAATCCTACTGGATCTTAGACTGGGGAATCTTGGGCTCTAGCTTCCTGTGGATCCCTGTTGTGCTCCACTGGTCCCGCTTTCTACAACCACCCAGTTTCCCATCCGCAGCAGTCAGCCATAGGGTTCACTACCTTGTGGTGCACTCCTGACCCCCAACGTTGTGCATCTGGCATCTGACAATTCAGGTGACCTGACATACAAGCTATATAGAGTTCTAATGTTGTATGACACTAGTAATAATATTTATAAATTATTATTACTAGTCAACCAAAATTCTAATTCTTCTATAGCCTATGGGCTAAGCATTTGACCTGAAATGTATGATTGCGGCATCGTACAGTTTAGCTGCCTGTTGAATCTTCCTAGAACTTTCGACAGACACCATAAGCCTTCAATGACAGATTCGACGTTTGGATGTTTTTGGCTGCTTCATCGAATCTTCGTAGTTCATGTCGAATGGTCTACCCCAACACTGTCTCTATAATGTCGAATCTTTCCTCTCTATGTAGAATAATCTTGGACTAATAGAGTTAAGGTTAGCCACATTCGACCACAGGTTCGATAGACACAGATTGCTATTGTCAGCGTCATGTCGAATCTCTTATCTATATCGAACTGTTGTAGCAACGAAAACGAAAATAAAGCATTTTTTTATGTCGGATCTTTCAGATTTCGGATTCAGCACGTTCGTTTTCGTTTGTTAAAACGATAACAAAAATACCCGAAATTCGGACAAAAATGCATTCGGACGAAAACGAATGCACATGTCTATGTTTTCATTGCTTGCCATACTTTATCTGTCAGAACACATGTAGGCAGTTCAGAGCAGGAGATGAATCTTTTAGATTCCAACTGGGCCATACAGGGTTATTTAGTGAATCTGGTAAGTAGAACTCCCTAAATTGGATCTAGGTGTTTTTTCCGATCCCATTCCAGTAGATGCTGTAATTGGGAGGCCAGGAAATAGAATTTAACGTGAGGGATGGCCAGCCCTCCGGTATCTTTAATGTAGACAGTTTATTTTGGGCGTGTTTCTTTTTCCAGAGTAGGCTCTGAAAAATGGAATCTATTTTCCTATACCATACAGAGGTTATCCAGATGGGGGAGTTGTGCAATAAATAAAGCAACTGGGAGCCCAGATTATTTTATCACATTTGCTCTCCCCACCACCAATAACGGTAAGCTACACCAGCTAATACACTTGTCCCTGAATTCATCCAAGAGAGGCTTAAGATTTAACCAAACATAATCCTGGACATCTCTAGAGACCAAGACTAACTACAGGGATCTGTTGTTCTTCTCTTGGTAGTGGGACCTGCAGGGGGTCAACTGATAATAGAACAGATTTATTCTGGTTGATTCAAAAAGTGGAAAATTTCCCTAAATTGTTGTAATTATTCCATTAGCATCATCAAGGATCAATCTGTGTCACCCAGAAATAATAGAGCATCGTCGGCGTATAACTCCACCTTATCCTCCCTATGTCGCCTCCGGAACCCCACTTAATTACGCGTTTGTCTAATTGCCATGGCCAGGGGCTCAATTGCCAAAGCAAAATGGAGGGGAGAAAGGGGATAGCTCTGTCTAGTTCCCCTATGTAAATTAAATGAATAAAAAAAACACAAAAAAAAAAAACATTATTGATTTTCAGTCTAGCTGTAGGGCTATGATATAGAAGGTGATTCCAGGAACAAAACCTGGCACCTATGCCAAAGGCTGAAGGGGTCTCCCACAAGTAATCTCATTCAGCACTATCAAACGCCTTATGGGCATCCAGTGAAAGTATTGCTCTATGTCATGAGTTGTCTACAGGGAGCTGCAAATTTTAAAATAAGCGTCTGATATTAGTAGCCGTAGCCCATAAACTAAAACAGTGGCCACTCAAAACGGTATTAATGGACCAACTGTGGTGATAGTGAAATTTACAAAAAACCTTTATTGGGAAATAGCAAAAAATATCAAAAATTAAATACACAGCAATACTCCTGCCATTGTGCGGCCATCAACCCACCGGGGCACCAATTTAATAAGACAACGTTGTCACAGTTTAAAAACACTCAGCTGAGCTCAGAACCACATACAAACAGTCTCACCAGCCGTCATTCACTCAGTTGTGAGAACAAGATCACAATGACCATATATCAGCATGGATGTTCTTTGCATCATGTTAAGAATATATCACATTATCCATCAATATTACCATTATTATCAATAATACAAATTCCACTTCACCGCTTTCCAGTGCATTCACCACAGCATTAACCACTTCAATACAGGGCATTTTCACCCCCTTCCTGCCCAGACCAATTTTTAGTTTTCAGCGCTGTCGCAATTTGAATGACAATTGCGCGGTCATGCAACACTGTACCCAAATAAATAATAGCTTTCGATTGGTGGTATTATAAACAAAAGAAGAGCGACAATTTTGAAAAAAAACACTATCTTTTACTTTTTGATTTAATAAATATCACCATTTTTTTCCTTAGTTTAGGCCGATACGTATTCTTCTACATATTTTTGGTAAAATAAAAATTGCAATAAGCGTATTTGATCGGTTTGCGCAAAAGTTCTAGCATCTACAAAATAGGGGATAGATTTATGGCATTTTTTTTTTTTTTTTACTAGTAGTGGTGGCGATCTGCGATTTTTATTGTGACCGTGACATTGCGACGGACATAGCAGACACTTTTGACACTTTTTGGGACCATTCACATTTATACAGCGATTAGTACTATAAAACTGCACTGATTACTGTGTAGATGTGACTGGCAGGGAAGGGGTAAACACTAGGGGGGCGCTGAAGGGGTTAAATATGTTCCCTAGTGAGTGATTCTAACTGTAGGGGGAGGGGACTCACAAGGGGAGGAGATCGATCTGTGTTCCTCTGTACTGGGAACACACCATCGGTCTCCTCACCGCTGACAGGACATGGATCTGTGTGTTTACACACAAAGATCCACGGTCCTGCCGTGATTGCGGGCAATCGTGGAATGCCCGGTCGTCATATGACGTCCGCCCGGAGGGACGAGAGGTTCCTGCGGACATCATATTACAATACGCCGGGCAGGAAGTGGTTAATGCTGCCCAGCACGTTCACTGCAGCGTCAATTGCTTAAACGCCAGTTCACTATATATCGTTAATTCACAGATATAAAAAATGTCAGGTATGGGGTAGTGTAAATAGTTTGGATTCTTGCAGCGTTCCCACAAATTGATATTGTAGGATGATTTGAAAAAACAGCCTGGATATTAGGCAATATGCATTCCTGGGGACCAATGCAGTCTCTTTTGTGTGGGGTAGTGGAGTGTGGAAGAATAGCTCCTCACAGGCTAACAGTCCCTCAGTTTATTCAGCAATTACCACGTCATCTGTTATGACATGGAACTTGGTAGATGGCTGTCTGAAGGCTCTCACCACTGCCTGGTACGCCTATCCTCCGTCCTCCGTTCTTCTGGAACAGATGTAGTAAACGTCTATGCAGAGTTACTGCAGGTCATAACACGATCTTAGGTCGTCATCGGCGGGGCTCACTGGGGAAATGGTCAAGGTAATACTCCAAATAGTCCTTCCTCACAGAGCTGTGAAAAATCTCCGGGAACAGAGATTATCCTAGATCACTGGTGCGTCTTACACCACCGCGTTTCGCACGTCATCACATGCCTCATCCGGATGTTGGAGCATACCACGTCACTAGCTTTTAAAGGGGACATGATCCCTCTTTTCCTTTTTGGGCTGCCGGGACATCTCATTAAAGGGACACTCCTCCTGTAGCTTGTTGTACTACACTTCATCAATAATGGGGAGCAATTGGTTACTATAAGTTAACCTCCACATTCATACAATATCTCACAAAAGTGAGTACACCCCTCACATTTTTGTAAATATTTTATTATATCTTTTCATGTGACAACACTGAAGAAATTACACTTTGCTACATTGTAAAAGTAGTGAGTGTGCAGCTTGTATAACAGGTCAAAGGGTAGTGGGCAGAAATCGGCATACCTTTAAACAATATATTATAGCACCAACATCCCTAAAATTGAAAATTTTTAAAGAACAGGATATGGGACTTTAAAGGTGCTAATATATCAGTGGATACGACAAGATATTTATAAAAAAGTAGAAAATTTATTGATCACATCAGATAAAAAACGAATATACACATATCATTAACCGTTACAGGTATACATCTACTACCTAACATGTAACAGAAAAGAATGGTATATAGTTGACAAAGACGTCCATTTATGTTCAACATTTTCGCCTGTAAGGCTTCATCAGGACTGGACGTTGAGGAATGTTTTAATGAATTATTGAAATAGAAAATTCCCACTTTAGATGTAAAAGAGAAAAAACATACATTAGCATTGATTTTGTAACATGTCAGTATAAAGAGAAATAGGTCTTGGCAAAGCATACATAACGGTTCTCCAAACAAGAAAAAAAAAAAAAGGAAGAAGGGAGGAAAAGAAAAGAGAACAAAAAGGAAAAAGGGAAAGAAGAAAAAGGAGTCAGTGGAATAATCCACTGTTCCTATGGCACTCCATACCTCAAGATGATATAGAGGATACTAAAATGGAGTCAGCACCCTCCATGTGCGCATGCGCAGATGTTGCTCCGCTCCGCGAATGTCAAAGGTTCCCGTTAATGGGGGAAAGGTGTAAAGACGTTTTGATCATGAATTCATAAAATGCCTGAAACATATGTTAAATTGTTCATTTACCAAAAAGAATTGTATTTATATGTAAAGTAGAACATATGGAAAGGTAGCGCAAATCCATGGGCATCCTGCCCTAAGGAAACGAGTGCACTCACCTTCCTCAATTCATATAATGAAAACCAGAAGAGGGAGCTCAATGGGAACCGGGATTGGAGAGGTGACTGATCTTCATGCACAGGCTCTAACCTGCTGTGTCTAAGAATGTATAACATAGAGAAACAACCCTTAAGTGAAACGGTATGATTGGAACATGATAACACGATATGATTATAGGCATAACCTCACCCAAGGGTGTGTTCTGTTGAAGATCTTAGAACTAACCCCTCCTGGGGCTAACAAAGGCTTCCTGCCTCAGAGCGGGGCTTTAGTTGACGAGGTCCAAACGCCCACAACAGTGGACAACAAAGGGTAAAGATTCCTCCTATGAATGAACAAACACCCAAATGGGCAATGGACCCTATAAATAAGTAAACTTCTATGTAGTATGCAGTCTAAAGTGAATGCTGAAGACAGTGAATACCTGTATTGCAGATCCCGGTCCAATGTGGGCTCCCTGTGTAATCCCATCATGGCTTCACCAAGTGGGATTTATATACTTCCCCCAAAAGAGCGCCAAAACGTGGCGTGTGACGTCACGTCCTGCTGGCGCTCCACGGACACAAAAAAGGGAAGGGGCCTGAATCACGGACTTGGACATGGGAAACAGGAAGTGATGTCACTTCCTGTGTTGATGTCAACAGCATAGGAAAACCTTTCCTTGCTGACACCACAGTGCTGGCTCTCATAGCCTCCAGCTCTTGCGGATAAAAGTTGTTGGGACATGCTTCTTTCCACATGATGCCGCGCTCAAAAGGTCCCTCCGTGTGGGCAGACACCGATCCCTGCCCGGATGCTGGCTGAGTCAGTGGGCACCCTTAGGCATCTGTGCGGGAGCCTCAAGACCCCTGAACGTATATATAGTATGCGGTGCAACATCGTGTGCGCATCTATAGGGAGGGGGGAGGAAGAAAGGAACGAAAGAGAGCAAGAAGGAAAAAGGGAAAGAATAAATTCCCTGAAATTCTATGTTGGGAGAACAGAATCACTTATGCAAGATAAGCACAAGAACAGTGATACCAGTACATATAATACAATCAACAAGAGAAACAATATTTGCACAAATTGAAATAGCATAATAAACATAATAAATCAATAGCTTTGCCTCCCATGTTATTGAGAGGTATTGCTGGCATAAAGTGTCGTAGGCAACACCCGGGAAATGTGTCCCATGTACACTGACTCATGAGAATACCATCATCCTCTAAGATGGTAAACAAATGAGGGGAGGGGATCAGGAGAGGGAACCCCAACATCCATGTGGGGGAATGTACATTAAGAGTATGGGGGAAAGAGGGGGAAAGATGGAATGGCACCCTCATAATCATGCAGATGGTACATGCAATGAATGTCAGAAATGGATGGTAACACAGGTTAACTGAGTCTTGAAATCACAAAAAAGGTTTGTAACTGATTCCCTCGTTCAACCCCGGAAATCGAGTGGCCTGTAATAAATAAATCCATCTGCTTTCTAATTGGAGAAGTTTTGTGTCAATCTCTCCTCCTCTTTAATGCTAGGGTATATGTTCCAAACAATAAAATCCAATCGATTTCAGGTTGAAATCATGGTATAGGCCAACGTGATGGCTGATTGGCATTTCCATTCTGCGTTTCGCAATCAAGGAAACATGGTCCCTGATTCTGCAGAAAAAATGGTGCTTCGTTTTGCCTATATAGAATGCCCCACAGGAACATTTCATCATATAGACTGCGCCAATAGATTGGCAATCAGTCCTATGTTTCGGTGTCCATGTGGTATTGTTTGGGAGAGCAATAGTTTTGCCTGCCAAAATGAACCTGCAAAAGCTACATTTGCCACATGGGTAAGTGCCTGGTACTGACTTTTTTATGGTACCTCTGTTCTGTGATGGCTCAACACCAAACTATCCCTTAGTGACCTAGACCTCTTAAAGGTTATCTCTGGATGGGGTTTGATGAATCTGGATATTCTTTGATCCGCAGTTAACAAATACCAAAACTTCTCGTATATCGTACCTATTTTGGCGAGTTGTCGATTGAACTTCGTAATAACTCTTGTAGAAACATTGTCCTTTTCTGAGCGAGGCTTGTATATTAACAACTGTCTATTTAAATGTTTTACTTTGTTGAATGCTTTCTTCAAGCTGAATTTGCTGTAGCCTCTATCCAAGAGGCGTTGACGGAAAGAGCTTGCTTCTCTCTGAAAGTCAGCGTCCAAAGTATACTTTCGCCTGACCCTCAGGAACTGACTGTAAGGGATGCTTTTTTTCAGCTGCTCAGGGTGTGAACTGCTTGCATGCAGCAAGCTGTTACCAGCCGAGGGTTTTTACAAAAAAGTGTAGAACAAAGTTCACCTCTTTCGTTAACGAAAATTTCTACATCAAGGCAAGTTATTTTTGACAAATCAAAGTTATATGTAAATTTCAAATTATAGGTATTGACCTGTAATTGTTCCCAAAAATTTACCAAAGTTTCTTTTGGTCCCGCCCACACCATAAAAACATTGTTGATATAACGATGCCACGATAGTATAGTATGCACACTTGGCCCCCATAGCAACGCCCTGTATCTGGAGGAAGTGGGAACCCTTGAAGACAAATATGTTATGAGTCAAATTAAAGCTTAAAAGCTCTATAACAAACTCATTATACTTCCTGGAATCTATGTCTCGCTCATCGAGGAATCACTGGACAACCTCGACACCCCTAGCGTGGGGTATCAAGTTGTACAGGGCCTCGATGTCAATAGCCACCAAGCAGGCTCCTTGAGGGACCTGTAGACCATCAATGATTTTTAATAATTCTATGGCGTCGTTTACATGGGGAAAAAAAGCCTTTTACATGTGGATACAGATATTCGTCAATAATTGACTGGCTCTCTCCGTCAATGACCCACACCCTGAGATGATGGGTCAGCCGGGGGGGGTTAGTCAGGCTCTTATGCACTTTGGGGATTGCATAAAAAGTTGGAGTGGTGCAACCTTCCTTTTCCAGGTATTTGAAGGTATTGGACTCAATAATACCCTTGTGTTGGGCTTTGATTATGATGTCTCTATATAATTCTGTGTAGTATTGGACGTGTGACATGGGAACAGGACGGTACCACACGGAATTCCGAATAATGTGGTAACACATGTTCTCATATTGTCCCACGTCCATCACTACCAAGCAGGGCCGGCCCTACCATGGGACCCGATGGTACCTCGGTCCCAGGCGGCACTTATAGGGGGGCGGCAAATTGCCGCCCGTCAGCAGGGCCGCCATCAGGGGGGTACAGGCAGGCAGTAGTACTCCTGTAAGGGGCCCCAGCGTGCCGCGTGCTCGCTATAGTGAAGGAACTAGAAGCTGTGACAAGGGAGAGAGGCGAGCTGCGGGACGTCAGTATATCTCCCGCGCTCGCCCCCTCCTTTCTCCCGAGTGTCAGCAGTGGAGAGAGAGCGGCTCTCACCTGGTTTGCTGCTTAGTTCTTTGCCTGGTCTGTTTCCATCCCGATTGGCTGCGCTGTGGCCAATCAAAAGAGACTAGGGTCTAGTGGAGCATCATGGAACATGCAGTCCCAGAAGCTTGACTGCCCCATTGTTGTGCACAGCCAGCAGACTTCAGCCCCCAGCATGCACTCTGCTGGGAGAGAGAGTCAGGAACCCAGGAAGAAACTGAGGGAGTAATTGCTACAGGACACAGGGAAAAGAGAGGGATGTGCTGGGGGAAGCCAGAGAGGCACCCACACTGTACCATTGGCCCCTTTCACACTGAGGCGGGGAGGTATAGCAGCGTTATTTTTAGCGCCGCTATACCTTAATTTTTACCGCGGTATTCGGCCGCTAGCGGGGTGATTTTAACCCTCGCTAGCGGCCGAAAAAGGGTTAATACCGCCCGCAATGCGCCTCTGCAGAGGCGCATTGCGGGCGGTATTACCGCGGTTTCCCATTGCTTTCAGTGAACACACCGCTCCTTCACCGCTGTAAAGATGCGGCTAGCAGGACTTTTGGAGCGGTCCTGCTAGCGCACCGCTTCAATGTGAAAGCCTTCGGGCTTTCACATTGGGACTGCAGGGCACGATTTTTTCAGGCGGTATAGCAGCGCTATTTTTAGCGCTAAACCGCCTAAAAAACGTGTCAGTGTGAAAGGGGCCTTACAATCAGAGAGGGAGCCACGCTGTGCCCGTGACAATCTGCAATGTGTAACATCGGGGCAAGTGACAATCTGCATCTGGTGGCAGGTGACTCGGTAAGTGACACACTCGGGGCTCCCACTGATTCGGCATTATGGTGAGTTGAACTATTTTATTTTATATAACAATGTAATAATAGAAATAATGCACTTCAATAATTTTTGTTGTGATTCGGCACTGCATCGATTTAACTGACAATTGCGCGGTCGTGCGACGTTGTACCTAAACAAAATTGACGTCCTTTTTCCCCCACAAATAGAGCTTTCTTTTGGTGGCATTTGATCACTTCTGCGGTTTTTATTTTTTGTGCTATAAACAAAAATAGCGACAATTTTGAAAAAACATTTTTTTTTTACTTTTTGCTATAATAAACATCCCAAAAAATAAAAATAAACATTTCTTCATCAGTTTAGGTCGATATGTATTCTTCTACATATGTTTGTTAGAAAAAACGCAATGTGTATATTTATTAGTTTGCGCAAAAGTTATAGCGTCTACAAAATAGAGGATAGATTTATGGCATTTTTAGTATTATTATTTTTTTTTTTACTAGTAATGGCGGTGATCTGCGATTTTTAGCGAGACTGTGGACAGATCGGACACTTTTGACACTTTTTTGGGACCAGTGACATTTATATAGCGGTCTGTGCTATAAAAATGCACTGATTACTGTGTAAATGTCACTGGCAGGAAAGGGGTTAAACGTGTTCCCTGTGAGGGGTTTCTAACTGGGGGGATGGGACTGACTGGAGGAGGAGAGAGATCTCTGTTCCTAATCACTAGGAAGAACAGATCTGTCTCTCCTCCCCTGTCAGAATGGGGATCTGTCTGTTTACATTGACAGATCCCCGTTCTGGCTCTCTGGAGCGATCACGGGTGGCCGGCTGACATTGCGGCCACCAGCCACGCACAGGTCCTTTTATACTCATATATACATGTATAAAGCCATGACAGGTCCTCTTTATACTCCTACATACATGTATAGAGCCATGACAGGTCCACTTTAGTTATCATGATATAAAATAATTAATGTGGGGTATTTGGTGGGCGTGTGTTTTTTTTGGGGGGGGGGCAGCATTTTATTCTTGGCACCAGGCAGCACGATGTCTTGGGCCGGCACTGCTACCAAGTTACCACCTTTATCCGATGGTTTGATAATGATGAACTTATTTGAAGTGAGGGTTTTAGATGCTTGCCTAAGATGTTTAGGTAAGTTACATTCTGGACCAGTTTGCCAATTTCCTGCTTCAATCTCTTTGGTGACCTGGATGACAAATGCCCAGATGTTTGAATTGCCCTGCAAGACCGGGAATGATCTGGATCTGGGTTTGTATGATTTTGGTTTACCGAAGGCAATACCGGGGGTGGAGGGAGGGATAGTGGGCAACCTGGGGGGCTCCCCTGATGGAGTATATACCCAGTCCTCCTCCTCTGGATTGCTCTCATCCCACAGGTCCATAAGGTCCTGCAGAGCTCTCAAGTCCTCAAAGGTGATGGATTCCATCCCAGGCTGAAGTTGATCTTTGTCCTGGACAGTGATGGGATCCTTATCAAAAATTACTTTGTACATGAGTCGTCTAGCAAATAAATGCAAGTCCTTGATCAGTACAAATTTATCAGCATTTTCATCAGGACAAAACGTTAAACCTCTTTTCCTTTTTGGGCTGCCGGGACATCTCATTAAAGGGACACTCCTGTAGCTTGTTGTACTACACTTCATCAATAATGGGGAGCAATTGGTTACTATAAGTTAACCTCCACATTCATACAATATCTCACAAAAGGGAGTACACCCATCACATTTTTGTAAATATTTTATTATATCTTTTCATGTGACAACACTGAAGAAATTACACTTTGCTACATTGTAAAGTAGTGAGTGTACAGCTTGTATAACACTGTAAATTTGCTGTCCCCTCAAAATAACTCAACACACAGCCAATACTGTCTAAACAGCTGGCAACCAAAGTGAGTACACCTCAAAAATCTAAATTGGGCCAAATTAGCCATTTTCCCTCCTCGGTGTTATGTGACTTGTTAGTATTACAAGGTCTCAGGTGTGAATGGGTAGGAGCTGTGTTAAATTTGGTGTTATCGCTCTCACTCTCTTATACTGGTCACTGGAAGTTCAACATGGCACCTCATGGCAAAGAACTCTGAGGATCTGAAAAAAAGAATGGTTGCTCTACATAAAGATGGCCTAGGCTCTAAGAAGATTGCCAAGACCCTGAAACTGAGCTGCAGCACGGTGGCCAAGACCATACAGAGGTTTAACAGGACAGGTTCCACTCAGAACAGGCCTCGCCATGGTCAACCAAAGAAGTTGAGTGCACATGCTCAGCGTCATATCCAGAGGTTGTCTATAGAGGTTGAAGGGGTGAGGGGTCAGCCTGTCAGTGCTCAGACCATACGCCGCACACTGCATCAAATTGGTCTGCATGGCTGTCGCCCCAGAAGGAAGCCTCTTCTAAAGATGATGCACAAGAAAGCCCGCAGTTTGCTGAAGACAAGCAGACTAAGGACATGGATTACTGAAACTATGTCCTGTGCCCTCAAGAGACCAAAATAAACTTATTTGGTTCAGATGGTGTCAAGCGTGTTTGATGGCAACCAGGTGAGGAGTACAAAGACAAGTGTGTCTTAGCTACAGTTAAGCATGGTGGTGGGAGTGTCATGGTCTGGGGCTGCATGAGTGCTGCCAGCACTGGGGAGCTACAGTTCATTGAGGGAACCATGAATGCCAACATGTTGTCAAGAAAGGTTTCAACTGCTGGTGGCGCTGTCGTTCTTTGGATCGCAGTACTGGTGTCCTCCAGCGGGTGTCTCCTAGCAGTCTGGAGCTGTCAAGAAAGGTTTCACCTGCTGGTGGCATGGTTTAGATTTTTGGGCCGTAGTACTGGTGTCCACCAGCGGGTGTCTCCTGGCAGTGTGGAGCCGACATCATCTCCTGCGATCAGGCGTCACCTGAGGCTAATTAGAGGAGATGTGTATTTTTACCCGGCAAGCATTTACACACTTGTCTTGGTATTGTCCTTGAGCCCTGACCTGTACCTGTGATCCTGAACCTGTTCCTGTCCTTCCTGTGATCCTGTACCCCTGCCCTGCAGCCTGATCCCATCCACCTTCTCCCTTCTTCCCTATCTATTGTACATACTTGTTTGCTAATTGTGGGTCACTGTCTGGTTGTTGGTTTGTTGTACACTGTTTGGTATTGGAGGTGTTTTTGTATCTATATTCACTTAATAAACTTCATTATTTCACTTTACATGCATTTGGTTTCCTCTGTTGCAGTCCACACGGTTCTGGTCACACCTGTTTATGACACATGTACTGTGACATACTGAAGCAGAGCACGATCCCCTGCCTTCGGAGACTGGGTCGCAGGGCAATATTCCAACATAACGACCTCAAACACACCTCCAAGAGGACCACTGCCTTGCTAAAGAAGCTGAGGTTAAAGGTGATGGACTGGCCAAGCATGTCTCCAGACCTAAAACCTATTGAGAATCTGTGGGGCATCCTCAAACAGAAGATGGAGGAGCGCAAGGTCTCCAACATCCACCAGCTCTGTGATGTTGTCATGGAGTGGAAGTGGACTCCAGTGGTAACCTGTAAAGTCCTGGTGAACGCCATGCCCAAGAGGGTTAGGGCAGTGCTGGAAAATAATGGTGGCCACACAAAATATTGAAACTTTGGGCCCGATTTGGACATTTTCACTTAGCGGTGTACTCACTTTTATTTCCAGCAGTTTAGACATTATTGGCTGTGTGTAGAGTTATTTTGAGGGGGACAGAAAATTTACACTGTTATACAAGCTGTACACTCACTATTTTACATTGTAGCAAAGTGTAATTTCTTCAGTGTTGTCAAATGAAAAGATATAATAAAATATTTACAAAAATGTGATGGGTGTACTCACTTTTGTGAGATACTGTATGTGTCACTCAAATCTGCATCTACTTAACTCTCTGAAAAAGAAGAAGAATTTACCCCAAAAGACTTAACCTATCACAAAATTAGTGAACAAGAAGACATTTAGACTCATTTAGTTGTTCAGCCCTCTTGGCGCCAAAGTTCCAAGTTTTTTCTTTCCTTAAAGTGGTTGTAAACCCTTGTGTTTTTTCACCCTAATGCATCCTATGCATTAAGGTGAAAAAACATCTGACACTGACCGGCCCCCCCAGCCACCCGTTTTTTACTCACCTGAGCCTGTTTGTTCCCTCAGCGGAGACGCTCTCTTCCTCTCTGCCTGGGGTTCTTGGCTCTTGATTGGATAGATTGATAGCAGCGCAGACATTGGCTCCCACTGCTGTCAATCAAAGCCAATGTCGCAGGCGCCGGGGGGCAGGGCCGAGTCCGGCATTCTGTGTCTATGCACGCAAATGTTGAACTCGGGAGCGCGCCCGCAAGGTAACCCCCAGGGAGAGCGCTTTTCCCAGGGGGTTTACTGATGGGAGGAGCCGCGAGTGCCGCCGGGGCACCCCAGAAGACAAGGTAAGTATGATATGTTTGCTATTTAAAAAAACAAAAAACAAAAGGTTTACAATCACTTTAACAACACTGTATCAAAATCACCCCTCATATTAGTTAATTTCAGGGCATAAAAACCCTTAATTTTCAAACCAGTGGGCTGTCCCACATGATATTCTTTAAAATGCATTGCTATTGCAGTCTCTTCATTTTGTTTAATGCTCTTAATATGCTCTCCAAACCTAATACATAGCTGCCTTTTGGTCTTTCCCACGTACAATTTTTTTACATGGGCATTCCATGATGTACAGTACCCTAGTTGTTGCACAGTTTATGAAGTGTCTACTCTGATATAACCTATTTCCCTAAGAGTCTGTAAACACATTAAAGCGATCAACGAATTTACACATACCACAATGACCTCACGGGTACATGCCCTATAGGTTTGGGTGATCTGTCAGCCAGTTCCTGTTTGGGGATCTTACAAATTCAAAATACATCAGCATATCATTCAAATTCCTGACTATTTTGGCTACCATTAGGGGCCTCATACCTACTATTGTCTCAATATCCTCCCTAAGTGTCAGGATGTGCCAATGTTGCTTCAGGATATTGCCTACTGTCTCCCGTTGTGCCCCATAGGGAGGTATGATCTTTACTCATTGCCATTCTCTTTGCCCTTCTAAGAGAGCAATGTGAATAACCTCGTTCCCTAAATCTTTCGTATAGATCATTAGCTTCACGTCTTTAGTCTTCAACAGTGGTGCAGTTTCTCCGTATCCTGAGAAACTGCCCCACCGGTATACGGTATAAATGCCTTGGGTGATGACTACTGGTGTGCAGCAGCGTATTGGCTGCCGATTCTTTACAAAAAGTCCTAGTCATAAGCCTTTTATTTTCAATGCGAATAGAGAGGTCCAGAAAAGGGATCTCGTGAGGGTCTGCACAGTATATTAATCTGATAATCTGTGTTTTTTGTCCAAGTTCATTTGTGAATTGCTCCAATTCATCTCTGGAGCCATGCCATAGCATAAATACATCATCGATGTACCTCAGCCATAATTGGACATCAGCGAGGCATATACTAGCTCCTCCTCCCACCATCCCAAATGGAGACAGGCATAAGATGGGGCCCCATGGCTGTGCCTCTAATCTGCTGATAGTTACCCCCCATAAACTGGAAGAAATTATTGTTGAGCGTCTAATCCAAGAGCTCAACAATAAATTAATTTTGGGCCACCATACACGGGAAGTGACTATCAAAAAAGTGGAATACCGCTGAAATCCCCAATTCGTGTGGTATAGATGAGTACGACGATTCCACATCCACACCCACTAGAAGTACATTGTCAGGGACCTCATAGTCCAGGATTTTATTTAACACACCCCCTGTGTCCTTAACATATGATGGCAGGTCACTGACTAACTCTTTGATTAGAGAGTCTATATATCTGCCTAATCTTTCAAGAGATCCTTTGATTTCTGAGACGATGGGCCTCCCTGGGGGATTTTTGGCATCCTTATGAATTTTAGGGATAATATAGTAGGTGGGAATATTATACTCGCCTACTTTCAAGTACTCCAACTCCTTTTTGGAAATAAGGTCAGCCTCAAATGCAAATTTTAGTTTTTCATTAATCAAGGACACTAGTTTTGGGAACGGATTGAATCCTAGTTTTTTTTATAATTCCATCCCGCATCTCCTAGGGGTACAGGTAGTACGCAGTTTTTTGAATGAGCGAGACAAAGATTGCCGAAAATACAACAATTTCATAATTGAAATGTTGGAATTAATCCTTACCCATAACACTTTTCTTTTCAAATGCTCCCACTACCTCCAGGTGCAGGGTGTGGCTATGGGGGCGGGTTGCGCTCCTTCATATGCCAATCTGTACCTGGGGGGGTGGGAGCGTGATCTCTTTGCGAATGACAGTTTGGATACCAACTTTGACCATATACTCACATGGCATCGCTACATTGACGATGTCATAATGATTTGGGCAGGATCAAAGGATGAGCTTGTACGATTTCTAGAGAATCTACAAATCCATACCTATAATTTAAAATTCACTTACAGCTTCAGTCAGGAGAGGATTACCTTCCTAGATGTTGAACTGTTCGTGAATGAGAAAGGCAATTTATGCTCTACACTCTATAGGAAACCTACTGCAGGCAACACCCTATTGCATGCTACAAGCTCACATCCTAAACCACTCATTACTAGCATTCCCTTCAGTCAGTACCTAAGACTCAAACGCAACTGCTCCCAAGAAATAGATTTTCAACGAGAATCAAACCTACTCTATGCACGTCTGAGATCCAGAGGATACACTAGAACTTGTTTAAGAAAGGCTTTTAACAGAGGATTTTGGATAGGAACACCTTGATCTACAGTATTAAGGAAAAAAAAGAGATCTGATTCAACTAGAATCATTACAAGATACAACCGACAGCATGCGTCCATTAGGAAAATTTACAACAAGTTTTGGTATTTGTTGACATCTGATGAGAGGATCAGCAAATACATAAAACCCTTTCCTGAGATAACGTATAAATGTTCACGTTCTATCAGAGATACTACAGTATCTAGCCACTATGCAACTGATACTATCCCCAGACCAACCAAGACAGGTACCTATCCATGCGGGAAATGCAATTTCTGTCGCTACATAGTGAAGGGTCCCAACATAAATCTACCCAATGGGGATACTTGGGTCCACAAATGTAGAGTTACATGCCAGACAACAGGTGTCATTTACCTTATGAAATGCAGCTGTGGCGCATTTTACATAGGGAAAACGAAAATCTTTTTTTTCTGTAGAATTCATGACCACGTGTCCGCCATCTCGAAAAAACTGATGGAAACACCACGACACTACCTATAGCGAAACGTACGTCGGGAGGTTGACGCGCTGATGTCATCGCTGAACGGGAGACTGCATGCCGGCTCTTCCTATGTTTTTATGCCTGAATTTTTCCTACTTGATGTAAGTTACCACCTTTTTATTTGAATAAATGCTGTTTGGACGATATACACTATGTGGTTCCCCTTCTCATTATTATGACTGGTGAATACTGAGTTCCAATATCGCAAGAGTTCCTCTCCATCCTTGGATATCCATCTACTGCAAGGAAGCGAGTGATTCATAGTTTGGCATTCCAATAGCTTGCCTCTGGTAAGCACATTATTTTGGTGGTGGTGCACGTGTGCATTTTTTTTGGTGCAATTTAGGAGTTCACCCTTCTTCCAATTTGCATTGCAATTCGTTTATGTTCAGAATTTATATGGACTCTTATATGGACATTTATATGATTAACCGTTATTCCTTTGGGGTCAAACTCGATTAATGTGTCGGTTTATCATATCATACCATACATTATATATAAAAAAATAATAATAATTTTGTCACTATATATTTTTTGTCACTATATTAAGTTATAGTTATTGCACAATATTTCCAGATTATTGTTAGATTGTATATTCACTGTATACAGGTTTGCGCAGCTCTTTTTTCCTTTTTTTCTGCATATTGGTGTTTGGTCTACACGTGTGAGTTTGCTGCATTTTTAGGGTTTATCAATCCATTCATTCAATCATTTTTATTATTCTTTATCCATTTAAGCGCGGTATATCCTCCTTCCCATCAGTACAGCATACTTTGTTGCTGAACCCGAGCGGAGGCACGGATGTTATGCTTGTCCGAATAGTGACGTACTTGCAGTTGAGAGGGTCATGCACACTGGGAAAACAGCAGCAGTGTTATCACCGCCCACATAGTGACGCCGTGCGCGTCAGTTTCCATCCTCCTGCAACCAATGCGCGTGTCCTCTCTCTCCTCTTTGGTGCTCACTCCACCATACACGTCACCACCCAGCGCCCGCAGTGCGCCGCTTACGTCATTACGTCACTCGCGGCGGCGCCAATACACTGCACTATGGGGATACAAATAGGACCCATGATGTCGGAGCAACCGTCATGGGATCCGCTCTGGGAGCCACGCTATTCACACACAGCAAACAGGTACGTGCTGCTACAACAGCTCCAAGCTTGAAGATCTGGCCTATTTTTTGTTTACACTACTGATGTTGCCTTTTTGCTCATACAGACTGTATTAATTTGGCGGTTTCTCCAAGCCTTCCAGCCTGCTTCAACTATGAGCATTTATAAGGCTTCTCACCTAGTTACAAGGTATTTCTCTTTGTTTGAATGGGCTGCAGGGTTCTCTACACATTGTTGGACCTTGCAGCGTTCTCATTCACAAACAAAGTTAGTCTCCCTTTTTCTATACCACTGACAGATATAGAACATACTCAAATGGTTCTTCCATGTATTGAATGTTTGCTGTCCTGTGATTCCAAGACTCCCAGACCACACAGCTTTTGTTCCATCAGCATGTAAGCCCACATATCTATGCTATATACAATTCTTGAGAGCAATCTGCTACTGGTTTTTACTTTTGACCGTTTATAATAGTTCAAAACCCTTTTTTTGTTTATTTTCCCAAGGCTGGATAGACAATAGTGCTAAAGTTTGTTATCCCCTTTTGGATTCTCTGGATGCTTCATGCGGGGAGGGTTGGACTTGGACACGTGACAGCACAGATGCCTGTTGCTCCATAAAGTGCTCCCAGTTTATTTGACATACCACTGGGGCACATTCATTGTTTGGAGGGCTCCCATGAATCTAGAGCAGGGATATGCAATTAGCGGACCTCCAGCTGTTGCAAAACTACAAGTCCCATCATGCCTCTGCCTCTGGGTGTCATGCTTGCTGCTGTCAGAGTCTCGCTATGCCTCATGGGACTTGTAGTTTGGCAACAGCTGGAGGTCCGCTAATTGCATATCCCTGGTCTAGAGGTATTAGTTTATGCTATTTTTTAGAAATGTATCTTTGATAAAGCTTATGATCATTACTATCTTCTCTTTTCTCAATTAATAATTATTATGTGTAAAATATGTATTTACAAATTATTTACACTTTCTCTTAGATAAAGTCGCTGCTCGTCCCTGAAGAAGCCTCAGTCAGGCGAAACATGTAGGACTGTTAGTTGGTGACTTACAAGGAAAGAGTGCACCGCGTTGTATTCTCTTTCTCTTTTTTAATGCTATGTAATTCATGAATAAACTATAGATTTTTTTATGCAATGTATCTAACCTTATTTGTACAAAACTTAAAAGCAATACTATCAAGCACCGTTAAAGTCCCACGCATCTCCCTGTATTTGGGGGTTCTATACAATTTTTCCTATAGGGATGTAGGTGCTATATACCAACCTTTTTTTCAAGTGCTAGCTCTATAATTTATTTTTCTTTCTCTTCCTAGTTTTTTATAGGTGAAGCAGTCAGCTAAAAGCCTCCGTACTTCACCTTCATATTTCTCTTCAGAGAGTACAACCACATTGCCCCCTTTATCACTTTTCTTAACTACTATCCTATTGGCCTCCTGGTGCTCTTTAAAGCCTGTTGATCATCAGGGGGAAGATTGTCCATTGTACTTCCTGTCTAGTCTAATTTATTGAGGTCATCCTGGACTAAGTCCAAAAAGAGTCCTAACCATTTTTTTTTACTAAATTGAGGCATCATTGTAGATCTTATTTTCAAGTTGGCTTTCCACATTCAGGGGTCACGTGGTTTCTGTGTTTAATCATCTAGGTCATCATTACCTTCCTCTAATAAGGACAACAAGATTTCCATCGCTTCATCATTACTGTTTGGTTCCTCATACTAGCCATACTAGTACAACCACCCTCTGAGTAAATCAACCTAAAATAGACCTTACCGAGAAATAAATAAACATCTCTATAAATTTCGAAGAGGTCCATTTTAGTCATTGGGGAAAAAGACAGTCCCTTCTGTAATAGAGCTAGGTGACTCTCTTCAAGATTAAAGTCCAACAAGTTAATTACTTTCATATCGTGTAAGCTAGGGTTTATCTTTCCTTGATCTATTTGTTGTATCCCTGACTTCTGGTCGAGGTTCGTTCCACTTTCTTGGTTTTCCCTACTTCTAAAGTAATGTTTCCCTTTTCACCTTCTATTCCGCCTACCTTGCTTCCTTTTAATTTTCCTTTGTTGAGGGTGGGGGAGACTCCTCCAACATTACTCCGTCTTTGTGTAAAAAAATCACTGAACGATATTCCTCATCACTACCTGAGAATATACCCCATGACCTAGACTCTGACCTAGTTGGGACCCTACGTTGTCTGGACCTACTTCTTCCTTTCCTAGGGGTAAGATCAAAGATTTCTTCCCTGGTCCAGTCATCAACGTCCCGTTTAAATTTGGACTGTTTTGTTGTTTTTAAATTTTTATGTACTTTTTCTATTTCTTTTTTAAGAAAATTAATACGTTTTTCAAACTCAGGATTATCCCTAAATGGTTCCAATTTTAGTCGGCTTTCGTCTATTTGGGACTGAAGATCACTTAACTGAACTGTTTCTTCTTCTTCAATCAATTTCATCACCTCAATCCCATGATCTATGCATTGCTTTTTCCATTTCTCCAAAAATCGTTCAGTTTGAAAGTGGGTAGCAGGAACTACCCTTTCTCTCAGACCTCTCGGCATGATCTTATTGTTAATATATGACTCAAGGGAAAGTATATCCTATTTCCTATTCAGGGATTTTACTACAAATTTTTTGTGTTCTTTAACCACTGAAGAACCGGAAGGATTTGTCCTCTTAATGACCAAAGCACTTTTTACAATTTGGCACTGCGCTGCTTTAACTGGTAATTACGCAGTCATGCAATGTTGTAACCAAAAAAATTTGCTTCCTGTTTTTCCACAAATAGATGATATAAATGAAAAAAGACCAAAAAGTTGGGGAAAAAAAAAGATATTTTCTACTTTTTGTCATAAAAAACATAAAATAAACTAAATTTTAGTCATACATTTAGGCCAAAATGTCTTCAGCCGCGTCTTGGGTAAAAAATGTCAATAAACCTATATAGTGCGCAAAAGTTATAGCGTCAACAAACTATGGTACATTTTCTGGAATTTACGCATCTTTTAGTTTATGATTGCCTATCTCATTTCTTGAGGTGCAAAAATGGCAGGGCAGTACAACCCCCCCAAATGACCCCATTTTGGAAAGTAGACACCCCAAGGAAATTGCTGAGAGGCATGTTGAGCCCATTTAATGTTTTATTTTTCTGTCACAAGTGATTGAAAAACAATGAAAAAATATGTTTTACTCAAAGTTGTCACTAAATGATATATTGCTCACACATGCCATGGGTATATGTGGAATTACACCCTAAAATACATTCTGCTGCTTCTCCTGAGTATGGGGATACTACATGTGAGAGACATTTTGGGAGCCAAGCCGTGTACATCAACCCTGTCCTCAGGGCCCACTAACAGGCCAGGTTTTATGTATTACCTTGGGGAGATGCAGACTAGAATACTGCAATCACTGAGCAGAAAATGATATCACTTGTGATGTATTTCAGTTATCTTGCAAACATGGTCTGTTAGTGGGCCCTGAGGACAGGGTTGATGACCACTGGTGTACAGGACCTGAAAACCAATCGCCGCCTTCAGGATCTCTAAGGGCGTAAATTTTTGATTTCACGCCTCACTACCTATCACAGTTTCAGAGGCCATAAAATGCCATGATAGCACAAAACCACCCCAAATGACCCCATTTTAGAAAGTAGACACCCCAAGCTATTTTCTGAGAGGCATGTTGAGTTGCGTTCATGGAATATTTTATATTTTGCCACAAGTTTCGAGTAAATTATTATTATTATTATTTTTTTTAAAACAAAGTTGTCACTAAATGATATATTGTTCAAACATGGCATTGGTATATGTGGAATTACACCCCACTTGGTGTCAAAAAGCGAGATCTGTAAAATACTCAACATGCCTCTCAGAAAATAGCTTGGGGTGTCTACTTTCCAAAATTGAGTCATTTTGGGGGGGGGGGGGGGGGAGGGTTGTGCTATCTTGCCATTTCATGGCCTCCAAAACTGTGATAGGTAGTGAGGAGTGAAATCAAAAATGAATGCCCTTAGAAATCCTTAAGGCGGTGAAACTTGTGGCAAAATATAAAATATTCCATGGACTCAACATGCCTCTCAGCAAATAGCTTGGGGTGTCTACTTTCCAAAATTGGGTCATTTAGGGGGGGTTTGTGCTATCTTGGCATTTCATGGCCTCCGAAACTGTGATAGGTAGTGAGGAGTAAAATCACCATTTTACGCCCTTAGAAAGCCTAAAGGCGGTGATTGGTTTTCGGGGTCTTGTACGCGGATAGGCTCCCAAAAAGTCTCACACATGTGGTATCCCCGTACTCAGAAGAAGCAGCAGAATGTATTTTGGGGTGTAATTTAAGATCTACCATGTTTGAACAATATATCATTTAGTGACAACTTTGTGTAAAAAAAATGTAAATACATTTTTTTATGTCAAGAAAATTGTGAAAAAGTATAAGATATTCCATGGACTCAAATATTTAAAATTGCGCACCACCGTGCAGCGGCGACAAACTACATACATTTTTAAAGCCTTTACAGGTTACCAATTTAGATTTACAGAGGAGGTGCAAGGCTAGAATTACTGCCCTCAATCTGATGTTCGCGATGACACGAGACCGACGCTTGCTTTCGCCTTTGCACATGAGCACGGGGGGACAG
The DNA here is from genome assembly GCA_029206835.1 of Rana muscosa. NCBI lineage: Eukaryota > Metazoa > Chordata > Amphibia > Anura > Ranidae > Rana > Rana muscosa. The sequence goes on along the minus strand of CM055120.1, from coordinate 431,652,888 downwards.
GGGTGCTTTTATTTTTTCCTTTTTTATTTTATTTTTATACTGTTCCTCATATAATTTTTTTAACCATTTTTAGTGTTATCACATGGAATGTAAATATCCCCTATGATAGCAATAATTGGGGTCTATTAGACTCTAGATCTCTCCTCTGCCCTCAAAGCATCTGACCACACCAAGATCGGTGTGAGAAGATGCTTTCCAAATTTCCCAATGGCGCTGTTTATATCAGGCGAAACCGAAGTCATGAAATGCTCATAGCTTCCAGTTTCTTAGGCCATAGAGCCGATTGGAGCCTTTCTGGTCTCAGATCAGCTCTATGGTCAGCTGGGGGAACCACCAGCTGCATTCTCAGGTTCGCAGGTGGGACAGAAGAGCCCAAGAAAAGTATTGAAGGTGGCGGGAGGGGGGAATGTTCCCTTTCACTGCTTGTAAAAGCAGTCTAGTGGCTAATTAGCCACCAGGATTGCTTTTACGTGAAAGCCGACCAATGGCTGAAAAGAACGATACCAAGATGATACCGAAACCTGCAGGCGTCTTTCTGGTATAACCACTCAAATTCCAGCAACATACCAGTACATTGCTGGTCCTTGTTGGGCATATATTGTAATCTTTTTTTTTTTCATGCAGCCTGTGGGCTGAACAAAAAAAAGATTGATGGGCATACATGCACTGTTTTTTTTTAACTGTGGTGGTGAAATCACCTACCACAGCGCTGGAGTCGCTGATTTACATATCATGAGAGCAAACTCTGTTGAAGTCAAAATAAATAAATCCATGCTGCAGCTGAATGGCGTACCTAAAAAGCAAACAATGGTAACAATAAAATATTAACTCTATAAAACAACTTTTTGTTTATTGCAATCTGTGCCAAAAAAAGAGTAAAAAATATATGCCGAAGCAAATCGCCCCTCCACCCCTGCCCCCATGCTTCGGCATATATGCTCTTTTTTTAACTGTGGTGGTGAAATCACCTTCTACAGCGCTGGAGTCACGGCATTATGTATTGTGAGAGCAAACCCTGTTGCTGTCAGGATAAATAAATAAACCCGTGCTGCAGCTGAATGGCATACCTGCAAAGCAAATAATTGTTAACAATAAAACAAAGTAACATTACAGTATAACAGTAAAACATACCATACCTGCAAAGCAAATACAATAAAACACAGTAAAAATAAAACAGTACAGTTATAAAATACAGTAACAATAGATAGAGCACAATAGACTGTTCACAATAGAGAGAGAGAGAAAAAAAATAAAACAACAACTATTTTTGGCTTTTTTATATTTTTTGTGGGTTTTTTGCACTTTTATTTCAACTGTAAAGATTCCAGATTAGGGTTTCTCAAAATGTGATGTCCATCTCATCTTTCGAGACCCTGTGTTAGTGTGCTCTAGGACTGTGCAGTGCTGAACCCTACGCTATTACCCCACTAGTGTGTGGTAGCGATGGAAACAGTCACCGATGCAGAAACCAGGTTGGTCAGGACAGGAGGGACAATAAAAGTGGGTGTCACGCCTATAGCCTCGTACACACGACCGAGTTTCTCGTCGTTAAAAACACGTCGTTTTTCTCAACGAGATTCTTGTCAACCTTGACGAGTTTCTCGTCAAGCTTTCCATGCGTACACACTGACAATTCCAAATCTCGTCGTTGTTCTGCGCAGTCACGTCCAGCACGTACGACGGCATGATAAAGGGGGAGATCGATTTCACTGGCGCCACCCCTTGGGCTGCTTTTGCTGATCTCGTGTTACCGTGTGTGAAGTAAAATTTGGGAAGAGACGATTCGCGCTTTTCAGTCTTCGTGCTTTCAGTTCGTTTTCTGTGGTTCAGTTTGTGCTTGTGGGTTTGTATCTTGTCTTTCAGGGCGTGTAGGCAGGTCGTATCTGTTTTACAGTGCGTTCTTGCCCGTTCGTTTCTGAATTTCAGTTCGTTCTTCATAGGCCTTTCTGTTCTAAAGTGCGTTCTGTTTAGTACGTTCTGATCAGACGACCGTTTCCTAGCCATGTCGCGGGTACGTTCTCGTCGTCGAGTTCGTGCTGTGCGGGCGGTTGGTGTTGGTCTGCTGGTTTTGGACCAAGACGAGTCCATGAACGGGGTGAGGAGGAGTTCATGGACCAAGAATTGGTTGCTCCAGCGGGACCAGTTCTGCCATATGCCTCTGCTGCGGGAGATCGTGGAGAATAATCCTGAGGACTACAGGAATTTTCTGCGGATGTCTGACCCCGTTTTTCAGCATCTTTTGGCTTTGGTGTCCCCCTATATTACCAGGCAGGACACCGTTATGCGGGAAGTCATCAGTGCTGAGCAGAGGCTCATCGCCACCTTACGTTACCTGGCGACAGGGAGAAGTCTGCAGGACTTGAAGTTCACGACAGGCATCTCCCCCCAGGCTCTGGGCCTCATAATCCCAGACACCTGTCCTGCCATTATCCAAGTCCTGCAGGAGGACTATATTAGGGTAAGTTTTCTCCATTAACATCACATTTTATGTATTTCATGTATGCTAATGTATTGTATTTCTTTCATCCTTCCCTAATTACCATGATTGTAATATGCTGAGAATGTCCCCTTTGTCCTCATGCATGCCGGAAGCTTTGAAATGCCTCTTTTTTCTCCTCCATGCATATTTCACTTCACTAACCTTTCCAGCAGTGGCGACTGCTGCTCAAAATGTTTGGGGGGACACCCCAAAATTTTCTCTAGAAAATTCCTCCATTTTTGCGACTGTGCCTATTAAACGCCACCAGTTGCCCCCTCCAATGAAGCCAGTTTGCCCCCTCCAATGCAGCCAGTTTGCCCCCTCTAATGCAGCCAGTTTGCCCCCTCCAATGCAGCCAGTTTTCCCCCTCCAATGCAGCCAGTTTGCCCCCTCAAATGCAGCCAGTTCACCCCCAGCCCTGCACTTACCTTCTTCTGGTCAGCGCCATCCTTCTTCTCTCCTTGATGTCTTCTCCTGCCCTCGATGTTGCATCAGCCAATCAGGTTACCGTTAAACAGACTTGGTGAACATGATTGGCAGAGGAGCCTGTCAGTGTTTACCCAAGGAATGCACCCCCCCCCCCCGCGTCCCCTGGTTAACTTTTATGAAGCCAATTACATCCCTCAGGCTGTAATCGCCAAGCCTATTTGACCCGCTGGCTCTGATTTCCCCAAAAAAACTGCCGCTGTTATTCATATGGCCTTCGCTCAACAGGGGGCCATCCACCTGAATAGTGGGCGGCATTGACAATACATAGGTTAATGCAAGGCATGAACTTATGTATTGTTCTGAGTGACGGGCGCAGGAGAGAGGGGGCAGCGCTCCAGCGCCCACTCTGGACGCACCACCACTGCAATGCTATCCTGTGGCCAAACACATCTAGCCCCCCCCCAAATTTGATTATAATGGACCATCAGAGGGGGGTGATGAATATGATACTTGAGCCTTCCATTATACTTTTTAAAAACACATTAAACAGAAACTTAGATTGATGTTGGGCTAGAATGTATTTTAGTATAATCTGCTTGCAATGTTATGTGCAAAAGTACTAATATTTTTTTATCTTGTTTGACTCCACAGCTTCCTTCCACGCCACAGGAATGGCAGACTGTGGCATCGGAGTTTGCCATGCGGTGGGACTTCCCCAACTGCGGTGTAGCCATTGACGGGAAGCACGTCCGCATCGTGCCACCACCCCGTTCTGGGTCCTACTACTACAACTACAAGGGGTTTCATAGCATTGTGCTGATGGCGTTGGTGTCAGCATGGTATGAATTCCTCTATGTGGATGTGGGGAAGAATGGCCGGATGTCCGATGGGGATCCTTCAGCCAGACGGAGTTTGCCCTCCGTCTCCAGAGTGATGACCTTGCATTGCCACCGGATGCAGGGAATGTTGAAGGACTCCCCTTTGTGTTTTTGGCTGATAAAGCCTTCGGACTGGGACCGCATCTCATGAGGCCATTTCCCCAGAGGACTCTCACCCCGGAGAAGAGGGTGTTCAACTACCAGCTGGCCAGGGCCCGAAGAGTCGTTGAAAATGCCTTTGGGATAATGGCCAGCCGGTTCCGCCTTTTCATGACTCCAATTCACTTGGCGGAGTACAAGATTAACTGTTGTTTTCTGTTGCTGTGTGCTACATAATTTTCTGATCCGGAAATCGCCAAATTATATGGCCTCAATATTGCCTGAGGCAGGACTTTCATCTGGCAATACCTTTGCGGGCCTAGAATCTGGCCGTTCTGGCTTGCCCCCCCAAAATGCCGTGAGGTTCATCAGAAATATCTTGAATATTTCACGGGTAGGGGAACAATTCCTATGCCAGGCCATGTCTAAATATGCTTTGAGAAAGAACAAAATAAAAATCTGCTTAAATCTTTAAACTTTTTTTTTTCCTGTCTCCTAGTTTGTCTTAGTGCATTTGTAGTGCCAAGTGTATTTTCCTTTAGTAAATACCAACCATTTCACTAGTAACAACAAAAATATACACAAATAAGGTTAGAGCGTATTTGATAAAGAAGCTACACTTTGTTGTTGTTCAAACATTTTACTCTGTGCACATTCACACACATGGTAAATAGAACAGTATGTATACATTATTTTTTGGCTGGCCAGAAACCGGCTTTTTTTTTTTTTTAAGAAAATACAAAACCATCAGTAGCATTCAACAAACTACAACATTGGATACCTCTTGGCAATATGAGACATTCAATTACACAAAATATGTCTCTATCTGGCCGTCCTAATATGGAGTATTGGCACCCGTGGCCAAGCCAAGATTTGAAAATGCACACAATTTGAAGTCATTTTAAATTGGGATTTTAGACTCCTGATCCCTATTGTCAACATGTGCTATCTGCCATCAGGGGTGATCAATGGACGTGTTTTGGGGGTGAAACCCCTTCTTCATTTCACCTACTTGAGATTTGCACCCCCAAAACCCGTACATGGATATCCCCTGATGGCAGATGGCACATGTTGACACACTGTGTGCATATTCAAATTTTGGCTTGATTGATTGTCTAAAAGCTTAAAAAATGTGGCCTATTCCTGTTTCTCCACCACTCACCATACCATGTCCCGCATCGACCTTATACTAGTATCCACATCACTCCTTCCTAGACTGACGGGAGCTGGGTTCCTCCCTAGATCGCTATCAGACCACTGTCCGTGCTGGGCTGAACTCACCCTTCCACGCGCCCGCCCTCCACCCTCATGGAGATTAAACCCCTTCTGGTTGACTCTGCTACCAGAGGATGACAACCTCTCTTCCGAATGGGAGCAATTCTTTGAGACCAACGTGGGCTCAGCGCCCCTGCACATAGTCTGGGAGACATTCAAAATGCATGCCCGCATGACACTGAACGCTCGTATTAATGGGCTCAAACGGACCTCTTCGGAGGCTCTGGACAAAGCTACAAATCTACTCCTAGAGGCTGAGAGGGCTTTCCTGGATGACCCCATGACAGATAAAACCTCTAATCTTAAAATGTGCTCTAGAGCCCTTGACCAACTCCACTACGAGAAATCCAAACGCAAACTATTTTTTCAAAGACAGAGGACGTTCGAACACGGGGAGAGGGCTGGGAAGTTGTTAGCCTACTTGGTGCACTGCGAGGAGAGGCCCCCGGTGGTGATTTCACTCCGCTCTCCTGGCGGTGATATGATAACGGACCCTGCTAGGGTAACGTCAATGTTTCAAGGTTTTTTTACCAATCTATACGCCACAGGGGCTCCTGACGATCTATCCCTTATGGAATCATTTCTGGCCGAACTATCAATCCCCCGACTGACTGAGGATCAGACCAGGGAACTAGATGCGCCCCTGACAATTGAAGAAGTCACCAGGGCGTTGGCCGAGCTCCCTAGATCCAAGGCCCCGGGGTCAGATGGCCTACCTGCAGAGTTATACTCTGCATACTCTGAGGTTCTTGTCCCTAGACTTCTCGCACTGTACAACTACATCTTCGACTGTACCGAACTCCCACCCTCCATGACGGAGGCCACTATAGTATTGATCCCCAAACCTGGGAAGGACCCACATCTCCCGGAGTCCTACCGCCAGATCTCCCTTCTCCAGGTGGATGTCAAGGTGCTAGAAAATGTCCTTGCCCTCCGCCTAAACACAGTTATCCTTTCACTAATACACGAGGACCAGGCAGGGTTTATGCCAGGGAGAAATACCTCCTTTAACCTGAGGAGGTTGTTCATCAACCTGCAAATGCCACATGATAACCCGGGCTCCAGAATAATCGTGGCCTTGGACACTGCCAAGGCTTTCGATTCGGTAGAGTGGAGATACCTATGGGTCTGTTTAGACAGGTTCGGGCTGGGACCCAGGTTTGTAAAGTGGGTTCAGCTCCTATACCAGAGACCGGTAGCCAAGGTCTTGGCCAACGGCTGGCCCTCAGGACAGTTCCCCCTATCTAGAGGAACAAGACAGGGATGTCCTCTATCGCCACTGCTGTATGCGCTGGCGGCAGAGCCCCTCGCAATTGCCATCCGCGCTCACCCTGATATAGTGGGACTCCGAAGGGGAGGGGTTGTAGAAAAAATCAGTACATACGCAGATGACACCCTGCTGTATTTAGACGACTCAGAAGGCTCCCTGCCACAGGCTTTAACCTTAATCGAACGCTTCGGCGTATTCTCTGGGCTGCGGATCATCTGGGATAAATCACAGATACTCCCACTGGATAGTTTCCCACCTCCTAGGGACAGGGCCCTGCTCCCTCTACAAAGGGTAGATGTGATTAAATATCTGGGAATCCGGACAACCCGTGACCCCACAGACTACATTCACTTTAATGTCAGTCCACTATCTGGGATGCTGAGGCTCAGGACGCAGACCTGGGCCCGCCTCCCGCTGGGAGTGATGGGCCGCATAAATCTTGTGAAGATGGTCATGTTGCCTAAAATACTATACATGATTTGGCATTCCCCTGTGTACCTGGTGCTTCGGCATTTCAGACTCCAGGACTCTTTTCTCAAACCGTTCATCTGGGGTAAAAATAGACACAAACTCCCGTGGCACAAGTTGAAGAACCTGACTGACCTTGCAGGAATGGCCCTCCCCGACTTTAACACGTATTACCTAGCATCCCAGCTATCCTAGATCTTTCACGTAGACAAGGTTGACAAAGGCAGGTTTCTCTGCCTGTGCCCTGCATGGGCGCAACACACACTGGACCCCATGGTAGCGATAGCAGGGGGAACCCGGGGCGAGAGACAAGAACGACGGACTCTGACATATCAATACAAAAAGGTGTGGAATATCGCATCAGACAGGCTACATATAGAATCCCTGAACCGGTACTCCCCTCTCTGGCACAACATAGACCTACCAGAATTCAGCCTAATCCAAGATAGCAGGGTGTGGAGCTCTAGGGGAGTATACTACCTATCTCACATCACACGTAATGGGAGACTGAAGTCTTTCAGCGACCTCAAAACTGAGTTCGCCCTCCCAGGCCATATGTACTACAGGTACCTTCAACTCCGCCACGCATACCGAAACCAGTTCCCTCAAGCTGATCTCACTGTAGCGGACAACCCTTTAATGGCAGCAGTTAAGTACCCTGACCCCAAAAAACTCATATCCCACTTTTATGTAATGCTGACACTCACACAGGCAACCGTGGTGGCATATGCGCTAAAATCCAGATGGGAGGGGGAGGTGGGTACACTGGGGGATGATGAGTGGAGTGATGCATTGGACACGTGTAAAGCGGCAACCCCCAAGATGTCGGACCGCCTCACACAAATCTATATTACACACAGAGCTTATCTTACTCCACTCAGAGTCTCTAGGTTCAAGAATGATGTCTCCCCACTTGTGCAATGTGTGGACAGGCTACGGGCACTTTTTTCCACTTATTGTGGCGATGCCCTAAGATGCAGGCCTTTTGGAAGCAGATAGTGAGATTCCTTCACGACACCATGGGCTCTCCCATAACACTTCAGCCAAAACCTTGTCTACTGGGAATTTTCCCAGACCCGGAGATCAATAAATTCAGCAAAATATTCTTACATGAAACGCTCTTTCTGGCACGGAAGGTTATAGCCAGAGTCTGGATGTGCCCCAACCCACCGGAATTCGCACACTGGATAGCTAAGGTTAATAAGGTGCTACCATATATGAAACTCATCTACTCCCATAGAGGGTGCCCCTCCATATGATAAGGTGTGGGACAGATGGCTCAGGGCTCCCACAACATGCACTTAATCTCTCTGTTACACCAGCAGACAGTACAGTATATTATGGGGGGGGGGGGGTGTTTGTCGTGATGCAACTTATTTACTTTTTATTCGGTGATGCAACTGATTATACATGGTACCACTGTTTATGATTTGTTACACTGTCAACACTCAGGGGGATGCGGTTTGTATACCCCTATTGAGCAATGCTGTTATTACGTCCGATGTCTTCTAAAATCGGCTGCTGTATGTATTTTTTCTTATGCTCAATAAAAGCTTTTTGAGTGAAAAAAAAAGCTTAAAAAATGGGGAAGAACAATCTCAAACAAAAAATGGGGGTTTTGTTGCCTTATTCAATTCTCCCCAAAACATCTAGGATGTCCTTAAAGGTTTGATCCATCACATTAATTCTTTGCTTAATTCTGTCCAGTTCTGTACTACATTCCATCACTTGCTGTATGATTCGTAGGGCACTGTCAGCAGAGAAACGCGTACTTTCTTTCACCACAACATTTTCATCCTCTATAAAAATAAATAAAAGTAATTATAACTCTGCAGGCCTACATCTCTTACCTGAAGCTGTCTGACAGGTTCTGGTGGCCCACACTATAGTGCTCAAAAGTACAGATGTGGAACCAGCTGCTGAGTGTCCTCTCCTTTACACTGATTAAAGTTTGCATTTCATTATCTTTACAAACACATCATCTAGCCAACAATGTAATAACAACTATTGAATAAAAACAGGCAGCTGTGTAAATTATTTTAACCCTGTAAAATCTAAAAAAATCGTGCATAGTGGCCGAACGATGTGTCTGTAACGAACGATTACTGTGCCAAACCAAGTTCAAACGATGACATTTTGTAAGGTACAATAGAAAAATGCAATAACATGGAGCAACATGCAAGTTGTGAAATACAATAATAGGAAAACAGGGAAAAAAGTACTTACTTTTTTCAAGCATTCTTTTAATGCTCCTAAACTGCTCCGGCTCCCTCAGTTTGAGGTCAGACCACCTCTTTCTGAGCTGCTCATTTGATCGTTTCACCCCGAAATTCTTCTTCAGACTCTTCACGACTTTTTTCATGATTTTGGCCTTCCTTCGATTAGGTTTGCTATACGGCCCATGCTTTGCGTCATAATCCGACTTTTGCAATATGTCCACCATCTCCGCCATTTCCGCGTAAGACATATTCGATGCCTTGAATCTCCTCCTTGATCGTGACGTTTCCTCAGTCTTCGGGCTTGTCTCCTCCTCGTTATTTGAGGAATTAGCAGACACCTGCTGTGAATCCGCCATATCTGTATGCGCGCCGAAAGAGAAGGGGCGGGGAAAAGATGTGTGGGTAGTTTTACGCATGCGTGGTGTATATATAGCAAACACACATGTGACTATACTACGTTCGGTGTGCGGAGAGAGGAGTAGAAGATGCGTCCCGTCCCGTCTCATACTTGATTCTGAGCATGCACGCTTTTTGAAGAGTCGTAAAAGCATACACACGAACCATTTTCTCGTCGCAAAACAGGCCGATGAGAAACACGACGAGAAAATCTAGAATCCGGACGAGAAAAAAGAGAGCAGGATCTCCATCTTTCTCTTCGAGATTCACGGCAGTTTTCTCATCGTAAAACCATACACACGAACGTTTTTCTCGACAATAAAGCTCTCTCTGCACTTTTCATGTCGGTTTTGGACAATAAACTCGGTCGTGTGTACGAGGCTTATATCCGCATTTTCTGCAGACATGACATCTTCTTTGGGGTGTGGTAGGGGTACCAGGGAGGACAATACGGAAAATGCCTCTCATGCAGCCAGCTTACTGCATTTGCATTGGGAAGGTGGGGCACAGCACCATCTGGAAACAGAAGGGTTGTGATGATCTCTTCCTGGAATTTTAGGAAGGATCCAGTTCGTCCTGATGCTTTGTATAGCACATAAGCGTTCAACAGAGCCAATTGGAATAAATATACAGGCACTTTTTTATACCAGCATCTGGCCTTACTGGCAATTAAGTACGGCCCCAGTATCTGGTCGTTGAAGTCCACCCCTCCCATGTTACACTCTGTTTGGGGTGGAGAGAGGCGCAAACCTCGACCGGTTTCGCGGTTAACATCGCTTCTTCAGGAGGGTCTGTACAATACATAATAAACAGTAAATACACTAGCAAAAACATGCATGTACAATACAAAAGATTACATTTTTGAGTAATGTGGGTACAGTCAATATCACTGTTACCACTCCGCTTACCGTGTACGATTCATGGATCAACCAACTGCTCAATGGATACCCCCCGCGGCGAACGAGGGGGACATGTGTGGTGCTCTCTAATAAAATTAATTGAATACTGTTAGGTATAGTCATTCATCTAGTCGGTAATGTTTGTATGGAACACCAGGTATAGGTGTGACGGGACAGGTGGAAGGAGAAAAGAGGGGGAAGGGGCGCAGGGAAGGGGGGGAAAAAAGGAAGGGAGGGGGAAAAGGGGGGGTGTGGGAGGGAGGGGAGAGGGGGAAAGAGGAGGGGAGAGGGGGAAAGAGGAAGGAAGGGGGAGGGGGAAATGAAGGGGGAGGAAGGAGGGGGGAAAGGAGGGGAGGAAAGGATGGGGAGGAAAGAAGAGGGGGAGGGAAGGAAAGAAGTTATGGGGGGATGAAGAAGGAGGGGAGGGAGGAGGGAGGGGGGAAAGGGGGAACAAGAAGAAAGTGAGAGAACAAGAGAAAGAGAGCAAAAAAGGGAAAATGTGGAAAGAAAAAAAGGGGGGGAAGTAAGGGTAGGAAATTAATGAAGGAAGGAGGGGCAAGGAAACGGAGGCAGAAAGGGGGGAGGTGAAAAAGGGAGACAAGGGGGGGATGGAAAAGGCGAAGGGAAGGGAAGAGAAAGAGAGTGGAGGGAGGAAACAAGGGGAAGAGGGTGGGGGGAGGAGAGGGAAGACACCCAGAGAAAAACCACTACCTGTGCTCAAAAGGGGGGGGGGGTATCCACCACCGTGGGTATTAAAATGGTAAATCTTACCACAATGTAGGGAGACTAGATATAACTGGGGTGACGAGAACCATATATATTGGTACAGTGTTTGGGGGTTTGTACTATCACCCACAGTGGAAAGGACTGACCAGGGTAGGCGCCAGGGACAGGTAGGTCAAAGGCCTGAGCTAAAAGCTATATAGGAAGGAACAAGATACATATAAGGGTGGTGTAAACAAATAAGGCTCTAGATGGATATCCCATAAAGCAGAGATATGCAATTAGCGGACCTCCAGCTGTTGCAAAATTACAAGTCCCATCATGCCTCTGCCTCTAGGTGTCATGCTTGCTGCTGTCAGAGTCTCGCTATGCCTCATGGGACTTGTAGTTTGGCAACAGCTGGAGGTCCGCTAATTGCACATCCCTGCCATAAAGCATCAAGGCGCTTACCTTCAGTGTGTAGTCCGATCGTGTGGAACCCCAGGGAGAGTGATCACCACTCGCATCTACGGCTTCTCAAGAGCCGTTTAAATGTGATCCCCAACCCCGTCGCACACTACGCTGTCCGGAACATGCAGCGTGTGACGTCACGGGGTCATCCCTTCCGCACTTGGCAAAGCCTGAGAAGGCTTTTGCGCAGGTGCGCGCCAGCAAGACCCATTGGCAAAAGGGCCAGGTCTGCTGGTGCAAGTACGGGACAGCCATAGGCTGTCTCGACCAAGAAGGGAACTCGTTCGCCGATAGGGTGATATAAGAACAGCCGCCGTATCGCATGACACATCAGCAGCGGAAAGGCAGTAGACATGTGCATTTTGTTTCGTTCCGAATCGAAATTCGGACAAATTTTTCATTATTCGGACATTCGGATGCATCCGAATTACCGAATTACAATACTAACGAATTTAACTGAATCTGAATTTTTTCGAATCGAAAAATCACGGACGAAATTCGAATCGAATTCGAAATATTTTTGAATCGAATTCGAAATATTTTCGACTCAAATTCGAAAATAAATTTGAATCAAATTAGAAAAAATATAAATAGTTTTTTAAAAAAGAATACAATAAAATAGAATATAAAAATAAAAAACAATAGAATAGAAATAAAAGAATAGTAGAGAATAGAATAGAATTGAATAGAATGTAATAAAATACAATAGAATATGACCGTCTATATTTTTTTTATTCTATTCTTTTCTATAGTTATTATATTCTAATCTTTTCTATTCGAATTTGAATTCATTCTGTATGAATGTCGAATTTCAGAAGATAGTTATATGTATAAATATTTCGTATAGAATGAATTCGAATTTGAATAGAAAAGATTAGAATAAAAATAGAAAAAAAGACTAGAAAAACAATAGAATAAAATATAATATATATATATATATATATATATATATATATTATATTTTATTATATTCTATTGTTTTTCTATTCGAATTTGAATTTATTCTATACTAAATTCGAATTTTAGAAGATGGTTATATATATACATATATATACATACATATAAATAACCATTTTCCAAAATTCGAATTTCATATAGAATAAAATCGAATTTGAATAGAAAATATTCTAAAATAATAGAAAAAAATATCATAAAAAAAAAACAATAGAACAATAAAAAAAAAATATATATATATATAAAACCATGTTCCAACACTCGAATTTTGTATAGAATGAATTCCAATTCCAATTAGAAAAGATTAGAATATAAATATAATATAGACTAGAAAAACAATAGAACAGAATAGAATAAAATATTATATATATATATATATATATATATATATATATATATATATATATATATATATATATATATATGTATTTTATTCTATTCTGTTCTATTGTTTTTCTATTCGATTCTTTCCAATATTTTCTATTCTATAATAATCTTTTCAATTCGAATTTGAATTCATTCTATACGAAATTCGAATGTTGGAAAAAAAATATATATAACCATCTTCCGAAATTCGAATTTAGTATATAATGATTTCGATTTTAATAGAAAAGATTTTAATAGAATATAAAAGAATAGACTAGAAAAACAATAGAACAGAATAGAATAAAATATAATATATTCTATTCTGTTCTATTGTTTTTCTAGTCTATTTTCTATTTTATTATAATCTTTTCTATCCAAAGTTAAAATTAATTAATAAAAAAAATGTAATTCCTACTATTCGAAATTTGAATTTCAGAAGATGGTTGTATATTCTTTCTATTTTATTCTATTAAATTATATTTTTTTCTATTCTGTTCTAATCTTTTTTATTTGAATTATACATTTTGGAAGATGGTTATTTGTCCACTTGCCACGTCACCTGCCACAAGTTATGGTGTTCCTAGCACCAAGTGACCCCCAGATATGGGCGATATGTCAAGTACTTTTCTGCAGCAGAGAATGACATTTTGTGACCCGAATTTGGGGCCACATATCTCGGGGCCACTTGTAGCTAGAAACCCCCAATTTGGTATGGAAACACAGCTGAACTAGCACTACAACATCTCCAAATTTGGGGTTTCTATCACCAAGTAACCCCGAGATACATGGACCCAATTCGGGTCGCAAAATATTTTCGAATCCGGTTGAAATAGTATCAACATAATTCGAAATTATTTCAACTGCATTTGAAACTATTTCAACCGGATTCGAAAATATTTTGCAACCCGAATGTGGATCCACGTATCTCGGGGTTACTTGGTGATAGAAACCCCAAATTTGGAGATGTTGTAATGCTAGTTCTCCTGTGTTTGCATACCAATTTTGGGGTTTCTATCCCTAAGTGCCCCGAGATACGTGGACCCAAAGTCGGGTCGCAAAATGTCAAGCACTTTTCTGCAGCAGAGAATGACATTTTGCGACCCTACTTTGGGGCCACATATCTCGGGGCCACTTGTAGCTAGAAACCCCACCTTTGGTATGCAAACAGAGTAGAACTAGCACTACAACATCTCCAAATTTGGGGTTTCTATCACTAAGTGACCCTGAGATACGTGGACCCAAATTCGGGTCGCAAAATATTTTCGAATCCGGTTGAAATAGTTTCAAATGCGGTTGAAATAATTTCGAATAATGTTGAAATAATTTCGAATCCGGTAGAAATATTTTCGAATTCGGTTGAAATATTTTCGAATGCGACCGATTTTTGAATTCGGTCGAAAATGAAACGAAATCCGAAAACGAATTTAACAAATTTAACGAATCTAACTAAACGAAATTAATTAATTAACGAATTAAAACGAAACAAAACTATTTTTTTCCTTTTGCACATGTCTAAAAGGCAGTGACAGTAACTGCAGGCCACAATATGATTGTCATAAAATAATTACAAGAAAAATGTATATTTTCATCAAACAATATGGAGAAATAAAACTACAATAGTAATCACCAACTGTAAGTCTGGAAATGTAGGAAGAATCATTCACTGGGGAAACAGTAACCACCAATCATGACTAATGCTACAGGATGGGCAGAATGGAACTAGTACAGGGAAACAATTAAAGAAGGAGAAAACAAAACGAAACAAACCAAGGTGAGGAAATAACAAATATAATATAAAAATGAAAATGAAAAGAAATAAAGATAAAAATAAAAATAATAATGAAAATAAAAATGAAAAGAAATATGAAAAAAAATGAAAAATAATAGAGGGGGGGGGAGGGGAAAATAAATATTTATAAAAATGGTTTATAAGAATTCATCTCATTCAGCCCCGGAAATATGGTGGCATTGAGATGTTCTATCCACAGGGTTTCCCTCTGTAGGATAGTCTTGTCCCAATTGCCACCCCTGGGACTAGGTGTGACCACCTCAAGGACTAGAAATCAAACTGCGGACAGATCATATCGATGGTACAAACCGATATGTCGCCCGATGGTGGTGAGTTTCCCATTGCCCGAGTAATATATATGATCCCCAATGCGTTGTCTAAACTCCCTAATGGTTTTACCCACATAAAAAGATTTACAGTTGCATACAATCAAATATATAACTCCTTTAGTACCACAATCAGCATACGTGGAGGAGCGGAAGTACTCCCCATTGGGGAGAATAAAATTCCGACCCTCCAAGACCCAGGGGCAACGTGGGCAGTTGCCACACTTGAAAGTGCTATACAGGGTGAACTAATACTTGCGCTAACAAAAATAAACAATAAATAATAAATGTAAGAAGCAGCGTGCACAGTCTGTGAAAAGCAAACTTGAAAACATATAAAACCAAAAATGCAGCGCTTCAATAAGAAAAATCAGTCCATGTGTTTCATAACAAAGGAAATACTGTAGATGCAGGAAATTGAAGAACTCCACCACCAAGAACTTCAGTGTGAACAGATAACACACCACCACATAAAACGTGCTCACTAACTGCTTACCAGAAAGTGAGCGTTCATAAGCATATAATAGAATGCAGGGAATCACAGGTGGATAAGGCTCTCCAATCTTGATAGGACAACACCCGAGGTATCTGATATCATCAACATCCAAGGAACTTCCAGGACTTTAGATAGCACTAATGCAGACCTCGGCAGTAGATGTTAAACCCATACAAAAAAGAAAGGCAGCATAGTGAAGCCCGTACGGTAAAATGTAGGTTTATTTAAAATTCTACTTACAGGGTAAAAGATCATCAAGGCAAAAAGATACAATCCGCGGTTCTTAGCGTGCTCACGTTGGACAACCTAACATGTTTCATCCCATAGGATATCATCAGAGGCGTGGCCTATACTGTGAGCACGCTTATTATATACAGGGAATAACAGTCACACTTCCCTGTGATAGGTCAGCAAAACGAAATACACAGCCTATCCTACCTGTCACCACCCACCCATGGAGCCGCGCATGCGCACCACCACCGCACCAGTGGTGCTGCCCATAGAAAAAAACGAAAAGTCCAAACACGGCTGCGCATGCGCAAACCGCCGTGCTATCCATGGAGACAGGAAGGAGAAACCACAGCGTCATTCTTACCTCCAGAAGGGGCGGGACAAGGATGCAATGCAAGGCGCGGCTACAGGCACTCAATACTGACATCTCTGAATGAGAATGTCAAGCGAGGTAATATCCTCCCTCAATGGACGAAACGGCATTACCCGGAAGCAAAGCGCCACATCACAGGAAGTTCACCGCGATGTAAAATCCGGCTGGGAGAATAATCAAACCGGAAATGACACAGGTCCACAGTAAAACCAGGCCCTGCGTTCCAAATGCCAATACCGGAAATGGAAGAAAGAAATGACGCTGCTTGAAGCCAGCCAGGATGCCGACGAATTTCAATATATTAACAAAAGACCATATTAAAATACAAAATGAGATGATCATAAGTATACATAATGCAATTTGATACTAAAGTGAGGAAGAACGGGAGGCTCACATAAAGTAAAAAAGGCACAAAAATGAAATTAAAATGTTGAAAATATAAATGAACACTGCCCACTAGTGTCCAAATCGAGAAAGGCTAATATTTAATATATTAATAAAAAATGGCTACACACAGGGAGAAAGAAGATCTTCTCAACCTGTATGATGCACATATTTGGTGTAAAAACCTAATTAAAGATTAATTTAAAATAATCAAAGGAGAAAAATCAGCTATTATTAATAAAACAATTTACATCCCATTCGACATTCATGCCGAACGGGGTATAACATTTTAAATCATATATCCAGCGAGTTTCCATCCTGGAAATTTCTCGTTTAGACAAACTTCCCCGCCAATGTGGGGTAAAACGATCAATAGCTAAAAAAGTAGTACCATTGGGATTTTTATTATGACATTCTAAATAATGCCGGGATACTGTGTGCTTAGGAAAGCCTTTTCTTATATTAGTAATGTGTTCATTCACACGAACGTGCATAGCACGTGTTGTGCGGCCTACATATTGGAGACCGCAAGGACAAATTAGGAGATAGACAACATTAAGAGATGTGCACGTAATGAAAGTGTTAATGTCGAATATTTTTCCAGTACTGTGTGAACTGAATTGGCTTGAAAGTGCCACTGGGTCCTGATTGAGGAGCATTATGAGGTGTATAATGGCTCTGGGTTAGACGATCACGTAATGAGTGGGCTCTACGAAATGCCAGTTCTGGATTGGGTTTCAGATGTTTATGCAAAGTGGTATGTTCTGTCAATAAATGCCAGTGTCTGGTAAGGATATTGCGAAGTGTGTTGTGATGAGCGGAAAAAGTGGTGATGAACCTCACCGATTCTATAGTAGATTTAGATTTGGGGGGGGATAAAGCAGTGATTGTCTGGACCGAAAGCAAGCTTTGTTGTAGGCATTTCTCAAATTAGTACGGGAGTAACCTCGTAGTTAGGGATGAGCTTCGTGTTCGAGTCGAACATACGTTCGACTCGAACATCGGCTGTTCGATCGTTCGACGAAGATCGAACGATTTGGGCCGTTCGCGCCTAATTCGAGTGACGCGAACGGCCCACAATGCACTACGCCATCGCAGTGTCATCCAGGCGCTGTGATTGGCCAAGCATGCACTGTGACCCCGCATGCTTGGCCAATCACAGCGCCGGCAGCGAGGAGAGCAATGATTGGCCACAGGCAGGATGCCTGTGGCCAATTATTGCTATGGGGGTTTAGTACACGCCCCACACTATAAAAGGCCGCCAGCGCGGCGGCCTTGTGTAGTGTGTTCCGGAGCAGGGAAAGAGAAGCATAGGCAGGGACAGTGTCATTTTTTTTCCTTTACTAATCCTGGATTCCTTGTGTTTAGGGACAAATAAGGATAGGTAGGGAGAGTGTCAGTGTGTTATTCTGTGCTAAACCTTGTTTGTAGGGACAGTAAGGTACAGTGAGGGAAAGTGTCAGTGTGCTATTCTGTTCTAAACCAATCTTGCTGAACCATATTTGAAATTCTTGAGTTTAGGGACAGAGAGGTACAGTGAGGGAAAGTGTCAGTGTGCTATTCTGTTCTAAACCAATCTTGCTGAACCATATTTGAAATCCTTGAGTTTAGGGACAGAGAGGTACATTGAGGGAAAGTGTCAGTGAGCTATTCTGTTCCAAACCAATCTTGCTGTACCATATTTGAAATCCTTGAGTTTAGGGACAGAGAAGGACACTCGTGGAAACTATCAGTGTGCTATTCTGTGCTAAATCTTGTTTGTAGGGACAGAGAAGGACAGTGAGTGAAACTGACAGTGTGCTATTCTGTTCTAAACCAATCTTGCTGAACCATATTTGAAATCCTTGAGTTTAGGGACAGAGAGGTACAGTGAGGGAAAGTGTCAGTGTGCTATTCTGTTCTAAACCAATCTTGCTGTACCATATTTGAAATCCTTGAGTTTAGGGACAGAGAAGGACACTCGTGGAAACTAGCAGTGTGCTATTCTGTGCTAAATCTTGTTTGTAGGGACAGAGAAGGACAGTGAGTGAAACTGACAGTGTGCTATTCTGTTCTAAACCAATCTTGCTGAACCATATTTGAAATCCTTGAGTTTAGGGAAAGAGAGGTACAGTGAGGGAAAGTGTCAGTGAGCTATTCTGTTCTAAACCAATCTTGCTGAACCATATTTTAAATCCTTGAGTTTAGGGACAGAGAAGGACACTCGTGGAAACTATCAGTGTGCTATTCTGTGCTAAATCTTGTTTGTAGGGACAGAGAAGGACAGTGAGTGAAACTGACAGTGTGCTATTCTGTTCTAAACCAATCTTGCTGAACCATATTTGAAATCCTTGAGTTTAGGGACAGAGAGGTACAGTGAGGGAAAGTGTCAGTGAGCTATTCTGTTCTAAACCAATCTTGCTGTACCATATTTGAAATCCTTGAGTTTAGGGACAGAGAAGGACACTCGTGGAAACTATCAGTGTGCTATTCTGTGCTAAATCTTGTTTGTAGGGACAGAGAAGGACAGTGAGTGAAAATGACAGTGTGCTATTCTGTTCTAAACCAATCTTGCTGAACCATATTTGAAATCCTTGAGTTTAGGGACAGAGAGGTACAGTGAGGGAAAGTGTCAGTGAGCTATTCTGTTCTAAACCAATCTTGCTGTACCATATTTGAAATCCTTGAGTTTAGGGACAGAGAAGGACACTCGTGGAAACTATCAGTGTGCTATTCTGTGCTAAATCTTGTTTGTGAAACTGACAGTGTGCTATTCTGTTCTAAACCAATCTTGCTGAACCATATTTGAAATCCTTGAGTTTAGGGACAGAGAGGTACAGTGAGGGAAAGTGTCAGTGTGCTATTCTGTTCTAAACCAATCTTGCTGTACCATATTTGAAATCCTTGAGTTTAGGGACAGAGAAGGACACTCGTGGAAACTATCAGTGTGCTATTCTGTGCTAAATCTTGTTTGTAGGGACAGAGAAGGACAGTGAGTGAAACTGACAGTGTGCTATTCTGTTCTAAACCAATCTTGCTGAACCATATTTGAAATCCTTGAGTTTAGGGACAGAGAGGTACAGTGAGGGAAAGTGTCAGTGAGCTATTCTGTTTTAAACCAATCTTGCTGTACCATATTTGAAATCCTTGAGTTTAGGGACAGAGAAGGACACTCGTGGAAACTATCAGTGTGCTATTCTGTGCTAAATCTTGTTTGTAGGGACAGAGAAGGACAGTGAGTGAAACTGACAGTGTGCTATTCTGTTCTAAACCAATCTTGCTGAACCATATTTGAAATCCTTGAGTTTAGGGACAGAGAGGTACAGTGAGGGAAAGTGTCAGTGTGCTATTCTGTTCTAAACCAATCTTGCTGTACAATATTTGAAATCCTTGAGTTTAGGGACAGAGAAGGACACTCGTGGAAACTATCAGTGTGCTATTCTGTGCTAAATCTTGTTTGTAGGGACAGAGAAGGACAGTGAGTGAAACTGACAGTGTGCTATTCTGTTCTAAACCAATCTTGCTGAACCATATTTGAAATCCTTCAGTTTAGGGACAGAGAGGTACAGTGAGGGAAAGTGTCAGTGTGCTATTCTGTTCTAAACCAATCTTGCTGTACCATATTTGAAATCCTTGAGTTTAGGGACAGAGAAGGACACTCGTGGAAACTATCAGTGTGCTATTCTGTGCTAAATCTTGTTTGTAGGGACAGAGAAGGACAGTGAGTGAAACTGACAGTGTGCTATTCTGTTCTAAACCAATCTTGCTGAACCATATTTGAAATCCTTGAGTTTAGGGACAGAGAGGTACAGTGAGGGAAAGTGTCAGTGTGCTATTCTGTTCTAAACCAATCTTGCTGTACCATATTTGAAATCCTTGAGTTTAGGGACAGAGAAGGACACTCGTGGAAACTATCAGTGTGCTATTCTGTGCTAAATCTTGTTTGTAGGGACAGAGAAGGACAGTGAGGGAAACTGTCAGTGTGCTATTCTGTGCTAAACCAATCTTGCTGAAGCATATTGCAAATCCTTGTGTTTAGGGACAGAGAAGGATAGGCAGGGGACAGTGTCAGTGTCATTGTTGCTAAGCCTCCTGCACAGTATACACCTGAAGGTAGCCCTTATTGCTGTTTTTCCCATCTCCCTGCAGGCCATCCATTAAAATGTCTGGAAGGCAAACAAGGAGAGGCAGACAGTCAGGAGGCAAAAAAAGAGGGCAAGCAGGCTCTGTGTCTGGGGGCAACAGTGCTGGTCGTGGACGCGGTGCATTGTCATCAGCACATGGCCATGGGACACGCTTGTCCTTCTTTTCGGCAGCTGGACATGTTGAGCCACATCATGCCGAAGACTTGGTAGAGTGGATGACCAAGCCCACCTCATCCTCCTCATCCTCTCTCACCCAGGCTCAGGGTACTGGCAAAGCAGCTGCCAAAGCGTCCTCTTCTCTGGTATCATTATCTTCATTAGTCAATCCTTCCCTAGACCCACCATGTCCTCCTCCTGAGGAGTCCCCCGAACTGTTTGAGCACAGTGTTGGGTACATGCTCCAGGAGGATGCCCAGCGTTTCGAAGGATCTGATGATGATACCCAGATAGAGGAAGGCAGTAGCGTGAGAGCAGAGAGAGGGGATGCTCAAGAAGGACACCAATCTGGCAGTCATGCTCCAGCAGCTGCAGCATATTGCCAGATTGGCTCCAGTGATGAGGAGGGAGGGGATGATGAGGTCACTGACTCCACGTGGGTGCCTAATAGGAGAGAGGAGGAGGAGGAGGATGAGGAGGAGGCACATCTCCAACGAGGCAGGATGCCCTTGGGTGGCCAGCGTATGGGCAGCACACCGACGGAATCACACCGCAGAGCTCCGCCTGTGCAGGGCGCTGCCTCTGCCCGTCATTCAAAAAGTTCTTTGGTGTGGGCCTTTTTTGAGGCGAGTGCATCAGATCGCACAGCTGCTGTTTGCAACATATGTCTCAAGCGTATATCGCGTGGCCAAAACATCAGCCGCTTGGGCACCACATGCTTGATCAGACATATGTTGACCTGCCATGCAGCTCGTTGGCAAGCGTACCTTAAAGACCCACACCAAAGAACAAAGCTGACCTCTTCTTGCACCGCATCAGCTGGGATCTCCAACCCCACTATACCTTCAGTCCTCTCTGAAACCTGCTCTGAGAGGAATGAAGGTGTAGAATTAGGTGTGTCACAGCCAAGTACTTGCGGGCACTCTGCTAGCAGTACACCGACGTCCGATTCTAGCAGGCAAATTTCCCTGCCCCAGCTGCTGGACCGTCGAAAGAAGTTCACTCCCAGCCATCCACATGCCCAGCGGTTGAATGCTAGCTTGGCTAAATTGCTAGCGCTTCAACTGCTGCCTTTTCAGTTGGTAGACTCGGCCCCCTTCCGTGAGTTTGTGCAATGTGCGGTTCCTCAGTGGCAGGTTCCCAAACGCCACTTTTTCTCACGGAAGGCGATTCCGGCTCTCTACAGGCATGTGGAAGGCAATGTCTTGGCCTCGCTGGACAGGGCGGTCAGCGGTAAGGTGCATATTACCGCTGACTCATGGTCCAGCAGGCATGGACAGGGACGTTACCTTTCTTTCACGGCCCATTGGGTCACTCTTTTGGCAGCTGGGAAGGATGCAGGACAAGGTGCAGTAGTGTTGGAGGTTGTTCCACCGCCACGCCTCCAAAATGCTACTACTGGTTGTGACACACCTCTCTCCTCCACCCCCTCCTCTTCTTCTTCCTCCATGGCCTCTTCCTGTGGTTTGTCCTCGGAACCAGCGGTGCTCCGTAGGCGTTCAAGGGGCTACGCAAGTACGCAGGCAAAAAGATGCCATGCCGTGCTTGCGCTGGTGTGTTTGGGGGACAGGAGCCACACTGGGGCAGAGGTCCTGTCTGCTCTGCAGGGGCAGGCCGAGAGGTGGTTGACGCCATGCCAGCTTAAGCCAGGAATGGTGGTTTGCGACAATGGCACCAACCTCCTCTCCGCCCTCCGACAGGGACAACTGACCCATGTGCCCTGTATGGCTCACGTCCTTAACCTGGTGGTGCAGCGGTTCTTGGGCAGGTACCCGGGCTTACAGGATGTCCTGAGGCAGGCCAGGAAAGTCTGTGTGCATTTCCACAGATCTTATAATGCCAGTGCTCGCCTGGCTGAGCTGCAAAAGGAGTTGAACCTGCCCAAGAACCGCCTTATATGTGACATGCCCACCAGGTGGAACTCAACTTTGGCCATGCTGCAGCGGCTGCACACGCAGCAGAGGGCCATCAATGAGTGCCTGTGCGACTACGGCACCAGGACAGGGTCAGGGGAGCTCGGGTTTTTTTCACCACGCCAGTGGGGCATGATCAGGGATGCATGCACTGTCCTGGCACCATTTGAGGAGGCCACGAGGATGGTGAGCAGTGACAGTGCATGCATCAGTGACACTGTACCTCTTGTCCACCTGTTGGAGCACACGCTGCGTGGAATAATGGACAGGGCACTTGAGGCAGAACAGAGGCAGGAAGAGGAGGACTTCCTTGCCTCTCAAGGCCCCCTTTACCCAGACAGTGTTCCTTCTGTCCCACCCATCGCACAGGAAGAGGAGGAGGAGGAGGAGGAGGATTGTGTCAGCATGGAGGTGGAGGCTGGCACTCAGCATCATCAGCAGCAGTCTTTTAGGGATGATTTACAGTCCCAAGAAACCAGTGGACTTGTACGTGGCTGGGAGGAGGTGGCTGCGGATCATGTCGTCCTTAGTGACCCAGAGGACTCCGGACTGAATGCCTCAGCTAACCTACGCTGCATGGCCTCCCTGATCCTGCAAAGTCTGCGGAAGGATCCTCGTATTCTTCGGATCAAGGAGAGGGACCATTACTGGCTGGCCACTCTCCTTGATCCACGGTACAAGGGTAAGGTTGCGGACCTTATGTTACCGTCGCAGAGGGAGCAGAGGATGAGATAACTCCGGGAGGTCTGTGCAACGCGTTCCCAGAGACTGGGAGGTTACAAACTCCTGGTCCTGGACAACGAGTTGCTGAGGCTTCGGGCAGTCAAAGAAGGAGCGGTGGGGAAGGTGGCCGTCTGACCGATGCGTTCAGGCAATTCTTTAGTCCGCAGCCCCAAAGTATGATCGGTTCCAGCAACCATCGCCAGCGTCTGATATACATGGTGCAGGAATACCTAGGGGCAAGGTCAGACTTGGACACCTTCCCCACCGAAAATCCTCTGGCTTACTGGGTCTTGAGGATGGATCACTGGCCAGAGCTTGCACAGTATGCAATTGAGCTACTGGCCTGTCCTGCAAACAGCGTTCTTTCAGAACGCACATTCAGTGCTGCTGGAGGATTTGTCACGGATCACAGGGTGCACCTGTCCACCGACTCGGTTGATCGACTGACTTTCATCAAGATGAACCAGTCTTGGATCACCACCAGCTACCACACACCTGATGCTGATATAACAGACTAATTGATTTTAAAATGTCACATCCCTTCAAAACTGATGCTGATGCTGAGTTCCTGTGCTGTTATGTTGACTAGCTATCCTCCTCCTCCTCCTCAATGATCCGATTAATGATTATAGCTTGGAAGATCATTTTGGTTTATGGGTGCCGCCACCAGTGGCTAAGGCCCAATTTTTCAGCCCCTGTTTAACAGGGGCGTGTAATTACAATTTTTGATGCAATACTTTGCAACAGGCCTCATTGCTGTGCTCCAAGTACAGTATCTGTGAGGGGTTGCAGTGTTGTGCCACCAGTGCCTAAGGCCCAATTTTTCAGCCCCTGTTCAACAGGGGCATGCAATTATAATTATTGATCTAATAATTCACAGCAGGGCCCATTGCTGCGCCCACCAAGAGTAACTGTCAGGCCTTACAGTGTTGTGTCAACACCCCCACCACCACCAAAGGCCCAATTTTTCAGCCCCTGTTCAACAGGGGCATGCAATTATAATTATTGATCTAATAATTCACAGCAGGGCCCATTGCTGCGCCCACCAAGAGTAACTGTCAGGCCTTACAGTGTTGTGTCAACACCACCACCACCACCACCACCACCAAAGGCCCAATTTTTCAGCCCCTGTTCAACAGGGGCATGCAATTATAATTATTGATCTAATAATTCACAGCAGGGCCCATTGCTGCGCCCACCAAGAGTAACTGTCAGGCCTTACAGTGTTGTGGCACCAGCACCACCATCAAAGGCCCAATTTTTACTACCACTGTTCAACAATTATATGTTATTACAATTCCTGATATAATAGTTGACAGCAGGGCGTTCCAGCACCCACCAAGAGTAACTGTGAATGCTTACAGTGTTGTGCCAACACCAACACCTAAGGGGCCAATTTCTGCAGAGTATATACGGCAGGTCCCTACTTTCAAACATCCAACTTACAAACGACTACTACTTGCAAACGGAAGAAGACAACAGGGAGAGGAAATCTACCCCTTGGAAGGAAAATTCTCTCCTGTAAGAATTAATATGAGAGAAAGGAGTCTCCTCTCTACTGATGCTTTATCACCAATCCTTGTTTCAATAAAAACACCACATTTCAAAATCAGTTGTCATTGGGACGCAAAGTGAGGTGAAATGTTCTGAACAGGGGAACAGACAGCAAAACAAATGTTACAGGGGTGATAACCCTTCCCTATGTTTTCCAAAAAGCTTAAAAATAGGTATTTGGGCTGGAGCTACACTTAAACAATGTAGCTGTTCAAAATTACAAACAGATTCTACATAAGAACAAACCTACAGTCCCTGTCTTGTATGCACCGCCTGTATACGGCTGTTCAGAGTATATAGGGCCTTTTTTATTTTGTGTGCGGGGTTCCCCTTAATATCCATACAAGACCCAAAGGGGCTGGTAATAGGCTGGGGTGGGGGGGGGGGGGGTGTGATGGGGTAGCTATGCCATTTTTCTTAAAGATTTTCATCCATATTACCGGGACCAGACATTACATTAAAGCCGCAAGCAGTTTTAAATGGCTTTTTTTTCCTTTAGAAATGTTATTTTGTGCAGGGACAGTTCTAAACACGGGAAACACGTGGCACTTCACAGGCAAACTTTAGACACCCCCCAGGTACAATATTTAAAGGAATATTTGACTTTTTTTTTTTCACTTTATGCATCATTAAAATGACTGCTCCCGGAAAACGTCCGTTTTTAAAACTTCTTTTTGCATTGATACATGTCCCCTGGTGCAGAACCCGGGTTCCCAAACTCTGTTTAGGACAATAACATGGATAATAGTCGTTATAATTAGCACTTTAGAATCCGAACGTTCGCATCCATTGTATTTAATAGGGTTCTAATGTTCGTGTGAACTTTCGGTCCGTTCGCGGGTTCTGGTGCGAACCGAACCCGGGGGTGTTCGGCTCATCACTACTCGTAGTAATAAACGTTCTCATAGAGCATTGGCTTGTATTTTGAAGTCACTTTGCAACGTACAATTCCTGCGAAGACGCAGGTATTGTGCAAATGGGATACTCCGTATAAGTGGTTTGGGGTGGGCACTGGTGGCAAATAACAGGGTATTGCCAGCTGTTGGTTTTCGATAAAGATTAGTGCTCAGAGTAACGTCCATCTGTTTGATGATGACCAGATCCAAAAATGGGTTCTGGGCATCATCGAACTGGACCGTAAAACTGAGGTTCAAAGCGTTCTCATTAAGTAGATCCACAAACTGTAGTAATTGTGTACTAGTCCCAGTCCATACTAAAAATAGGTCATCAATATACCTATACCAAACTAATGAATATTCAAGAAATTCTGTATATTTATCATCTGCATTTATGAGTCGCTCCCACCCACCCAAATAAAGATTGGCGTAGGCCGGAGCGCACGATGTCCCCATTGCAACCCCCATGGGTTTGTAAAAAGAGTTGTTCATTAAAGGTAAAGTAATTTTTGGTCAAAATGAATCGCAATAATTTAAGAATAAATTCATTGAGAGGCCAGGAGGTCCATTCCTGCTCATGCAGGAAGGAACCAGCCATCCGAAAGCCCCGCTCGTGGGGGATGCTCGAGTATAAGGCTTTCACATCAATAGCCACGAGCAGGGCGTCCGGAGGGACCTGGATACCCTTAATGTGTCGCAGCAAGTCAGTGGTATCCCTAATGTAGGAGGGCAATCCACTGACATGCGGCATCAAAAATGCATCCACAAATTTACTGGCATTGTCTGTTAAAGACCCAATCCCAGAAACAATAGGTCGACCTGGGGGATTATGAATGTTCTTATGCATTTTGGGCAAGGAATAAAAAGTGGGGGTGCGGGGAAATTTGGGGAGGAGGAATTCCAAAGTGTCCTTTTCAATGAGGCCTGAAAAAAAGGCCTCAGTGCAAAGGGTCTGGAGTTCAGAAAAAAAGGTAGAAACAAGTGAATGAGGAATGGGGCAGTACCAGTTGCAATTTTTGAGAATGAACAGGCACATGTTTTGGTAAAAATCATGTGTCATGAGGACGATGTTTCCGCCTTTATCCAAATTTTTTATGACCAAATCCGGGCATTTCTGTAGAGTTTTTAAAGCTTTGATCTGTCCACTGGTAAGATTAGGAGAAATTGCCTGCCACTCCTGTCGCTTGAGATCACGAATTGTAGCCTGTACAAAGGCCCAAATAGCGGGACAAGTCATGAGATCTGGAAATCTCCGCGAATGGAGTTTGAATGGTTTGGATGAATGTAAAGTGGTGGGGGTGTAGAGTGAAGGGATCAGCTGTTGTGATTGAGAATCTTCCACAGCTCCCTCATCATAAAGGAGCATGAGGTCGCGGAGCGCCCGAAACTCCTCCATTGTAAACTGTTTCGTGCGTTCCGCAAGCTCATGCTCCAAATTGATTTCGGCACGGTCATGATCATAAATAAACTTGAACGTAAGATTACGAGCAAATAAATAAAGATCCTTGATTGTGTCAGTGACTTTTAACGAGTCTAAAGGGCAAAAGCCCAAACCTAAATGTAGAACTGAGGACTCGCCCTCGGAAAGTGTATAGGAAGTGAGATTAATAATATTTAAGTGGGTGTTGTGTTCAGAGTTGTTGGGGGTAACAGTGGGGGCAGTGGCTGAGTGGTTTTGAGGACAGATGTGTCTAGGTTTCCCTGCTGCTTTTTTAGATCTAAGAAAATATCATCTTCTTTCACTTTGGTATATTTATTTGTCATTGAGTTGAGAATTTTGGGGATCGCTCCGTGTAGTGAGGTGGATCCAGCAGCCCCATTGGTGGTGAGACTGGTGGTATCCACCGCATCACGCGATGACGATCCACATGTTTTAGGCCCAGAATGTCCTTTTTTGCCCTTCTTGGGGGCAATAGGTGGAGTACCACCTCCATATCTCAATCTCTTACGAGATGAGTTAACTGCTGGTGTCGCAGTATGGCGTGTGGTATTTGATTGAGAAAACGTGGAAGAGAGCGATGAGTCCGACTCGGCCTCCGTGGTGGGGTTTCTAGTGAAATTAGCACGTTGAAACCTCCTCCTCGTGGGGCCGCCGCTCGACCACTTATAGGCATAACCCTCAGAGAATGTAGTCTTGTCTTTGTTAAATTTAGTTTGTTTTTTAACGATAATCTCTTTATTCTAGACGTTCTTTAAGCTCCTTCCGCTTGGCAGTAAAAATTGGATTACCAGCCAGGTGGAGATATTGTGTGTTTAAGCCATCAATTTCTTTATCTAGAACAGACATATCTTGGGAATATTGTACAACAAGAGATTTCATTAATTTGAAGCTGCAACTAGAAAGAGTACTTTCCCATGACTTTTTAAAATCTGTTGGGGGATCCTTAATGGTTGGAAAGATTTGGATTCTCAATCCGATTGGGCAGACATTGTCAGCTAAGTAGAGTCTAAAATACTCTATATGCCAATGAAGATGTGATTTACGTTTCAAAAGAGAAAACATTTTAGAAAAAAACTGTTTGAGATCGTCTTCAATCTTGTGATCATTCAAACAAGAAGTGTGAATATTAGATATAAATCCTGTCCAATCAGTGCCCAGAAGATCCATGGTTAAAGATATCCCTGGGAGAAGAGTCTCCCGTTCCCAAAATTACTTGGTGAAAAAATATATGAACTGGGGGCAAAAAAGAAAAGGGGGGTATAGTTTAATAATTGAGTAGAGGCACTCAGGTAGTGTGGGTCAAAAAATAATTGACAACCACATGAAAGAAACGGGTGTATTGTCCACCCTAATATAATAGCAAAATTTTGAGTATAGCCTCAATTAAAGGATAATAAACAAAAATATGGATAGTGCCATCATCCATAATAATAGGATTTTTAAAACAGCTTACCTGTAAAATCCTTTTCTTGGAGTACATCACGGGACACAGAGCAGCATAGTCATTACTATGTGGGTTATATAGAATTACCTTCAGGTGCTGGCACTGGCAACTTCCAAAACAGGAAGTACCCTCCCCTATATAAGCCCCTCCCATCCGGGAGTACCTCAGTTTTGTAGCAAAGCAATACGTGTCCCCAAAAGAGGGGTGGGAGCTCTGTGTCCCGTGATGTACTCCAAGAAAAGGATTTTACAGGTAAGCTGTTTTAAAAATCCTATTTTCTTGTTCATACATCACGGGACACAGAGCAGCATAGTCATTACTATGTGGGACGTCCCAAAGCAATGCCAAATGAGGGGGGGGGATACACCATACATAAGCTGGGCGCCATCAGGCATGAGGATCTTTTGCGGCCTGCAACACACTGCACCCAAAGGCGACATCCTCCTGACTTCTAACGTCCACCTGGTAGAACCTAGTAAACGTGTGTACTGAAGACCATGTTGCGGCCTTACAAATTTGAGCCAGGGAGGCCTGGTGATGCACTGCCCATGAAGTTCCAACTGCTCTCGTGGAGTGCGCCCTAACTTTGAACGGAGGCGGTCTACTTCTCAAGCCATAGGCTTGTATTATGACCTGTCGAATCCACTTGGCTAAAGTAGATTTTGATGCTGCCTGACCCTTTCTGGGGCCTTCCGGCAGAACAAACAAAGAATCCGTTCTACGAATCTGAGCAGTGGCTTTTAGATAAGCTTTAACTGCTCTTACTACATTCAAAGAATGCAATAACTTTTCCTCTACCGAGCTTGGTTTGGGGAAAAAAGAAGGAAGAACCACATCCTGGTTCAAGTGAAACCTCGATACCACCTTAGGAAGAAAGGCTGGGTGAGGGCGTAATACTACTCTGTCCTTATGAATAACCAGATATGGCTCCTTACAGGACATGGCGGCTAATTCCGACACTCTTCTAGCCGAGCATATGGCTACTAAAAATATCAATTTTCTGGTGAGTAGAACCAAGGAAATGTGCCGCAAAGGTTTAAACGGCTGCTTCTGCAGAACCGACAGAACCAAATTTAGATCCCATGGGCATATGGGAGCTTTAATCGGTGGAATAATACGAGTCACCCCTTGCATAAAGGATTTGACAAGTGAATGCATAGCCAGGGGCCTTTGAAATAGTATTGATAAGGCCGAAACCTGGCCCTTGATAGTACTTAAGGCAAACTTCCTGTCTACAGCCCACTGCAGGAAGTCCAGAATTCTGCCTATAACGTACTTACGTGGATGCCATTTTCTGGCCTCGCACCAAGTGATGTACGCCTTCCAAACTCTATAGTAGATCTGCCTGGATACAGGCTTCCTGGCATTGATTATAGTTGATACCACAGAGTTAGAGAGACCTCTCTTCTTTAGGATGTGGGATTCAATAGCCAGGCCGTTAAACTTAGAGTTAGTAAGGAAGGGTGGTATATCGGTCCTTGCGAAAGCAGGTCCGGACGACGTGGAAGGGTCCAAGGACTCCCCACAGACATTTTGATGATCTCCGCGTACCAGGCCCTTCGGGGCCACGCTGGAGCCACCAGGATCACCGGCTTCTTTTCCAACCTGACTCTGCGAAGGAGTCGAGTCAACAATTGTAGCGGAGGGAATGCATATATCAGTCTGAACTGATCCCAAGGGAACACCAGAGCATCCGAGCCGCAAGCGAGGGGATCCCTTGTCCGGGAGACAAATCTGTCCACCTTTGTGTTGAATCTGGATGCTAGCAGATCTACATCCGGTGTTCCCCACCGCTGACATATTGCTCGGAAGACCTCGGGATGAAGGGACCATTCCCCTGGGCATAACTGTTGGCGACTCAGAAAGTCCGCCTTCCAATTCTCCACCCCTGGAATGAAGACAGCTGATATACATGGGACATGCTTTTCTGCCCATTCCAGGATGTGACTTACTTCCCTCTGGGCTGCATGACTCCTGGTGCCTCCCTGATGATTGATATATGCCACTGCTGTGGCATTGTCTGATTGAATTCTGACAGGGGACCCTTGGAGTCTGGATGTCCAGGCTACTAGGGCATACCGGGCTGCTCGTATCTCTAAGAGATTGATGGGCAGGGTTTTTACTACATTTGACCATCTGCCCTGGAGAGACCATTGCTCCAGTACTGCCCCCCAGCCTATAAAGGCTGGCATCTGTAGTGACCACCTTCCAGGATATCGGACTGAAGGGTTTTCCCTTCTGGAGATTCTGGGGGATCAACCACCAGCAGAGACTCTTCCGAACGGAAGGGGACAAAGCCATCGGGAAGTCTAGAGCCTGAATTTTTCCGTTCCAGGCTGACAATATGGCCCTCTGTAAATTCCTTGAGTGGAATTGGGCGTATGGCACAGCTTCGAATGATGCTACCATCTTTCCTAGCAGCCTCATGCACAGGCGTATGGACGGCTGTCTTTCTTGTTCATACATCACGGGACACAGAGCAGCATAGTCATTACTATGTGGGTTATATAGAATTACCTTCAGGTGCTGGCACTGGCAACTTCCAAAACAGGAAGTACCCTCCCCTATATAAGCCCCTCCCATCCGGGAGTACCTCCGTTTTTTGCCAGTGTCTAAGGTGTTGGCCAAGGTTAACATGTATTCATCTGGGCTTGTGTACAGGTTCTCTGGGCCTTAGCAAGCTATTCCGGATCCGACCAAAAAAGCTTCATAGCTAAACGGTCGGTACCCGGGCCTTGCAGAGAAGAGCAGGGTTTTGCCTGTAATGCCTCTCTTAGGAGGGCTGGACCCTGGGATCCAGAGCTCTGGTCATACCCAAAACCAAGAGGCTATCTGTGCAGGGTGCTATACAGGTCCAGGGGAGTGGAATCCTTGGGAACCCGGTCCCTGAAGGTCTAGTACAATGCCTGCCGTGAGAGGTGAAGTTTGGGCTTCTGTGGACCAAACAAAGTCCTGCGGCGGGGAAAAGGTAAGTGGGGGCCCCTCAGGAACTTGGTTCTATTGAGGGGACCCCCAAGCCTAATATGTCTTTCTGCCTGTTACCTAAAGGGTATTCCCGCTAATAGCTGTATATGCCTAAGAAATCCTAGAAATGTTTTTTCATAAGGGAAGTTTTAAAAAGCTGTAAACCTGGAAATGTTTTTCATAAAGGAGGTTTTTAAAAAAAAAAAAAAAAAAGACAAAAGTGCGGTACCTGTGTTTGTCCACTAGAGGCCGCTGTGGAACGTCTTTTTTCTTGGGACTATTCCTTCCATGGTGAAAGTCCAGGCAGATGAGTGAGCTCTCTATCAGGGAAGCTGCATTCCTCTGTCATGCTGCCAAGTAGTTTCCTTCCATCCCCGAGTCCTGGTGAAACAGGGACCCTGGCTCCTCTCCCTACATGGCGCCAAGAGCGCACACGTGCACGCGCGCGCGCGCACACATGCTGTCTTTTTATAAGGTTTAGCTTCAAAAAAGGGGGCGGAGCCTGGCGGATGACGCGCTCTGTGCGCCCAGCGCTTCTGCGCATGTGCGGGCGTCCCAGCAAGATAAAAGGACTCAGTCCACGCTGCTTGCTATGGACACAGAGCATGAAAAGGAGCTGGTAGCATGGTATAGGGGCTTACAGCGGGCGGTTGATACAGGCATCCCCAGAAAGACGCATTAGTAGACACCCACTGATGTATATAGCAGCAAATTGCATTAGACTATTTCAGTAAGGGGTGTATTGCGGCTGGAATACCTCAGCTTTGAACTAAGGAATATGCCGCCTAAAAAACTCCGAGATATACCTCTCAGGAAGTGTAGGGGGTCTCCATCGGGCTCTGAGGATCTGGAGCAGTCATCTGCACCCTCCTCCCCTGAGAAATCAGAGGTTAATACCCATAAGGAACCCCCGGGAGTGCCAGGTACTGCGGCTGTCCTCAGTCCACCTGCTCCTGCATATATAACAGAGGAGGTTTTTTCCTCAACTCTGGAGGGATTGGAGCAGAGATTGGCAGCATTGATCGCTTCTTCTCTACAGGAAAGAAAGCGCGCCAGATCTCCATCACCTCCATTAGAGTGCCTGTTGGCAGAGCAACAGTCCCAGGAAGGGACCGACCTACCTGAAGGGGATCAGGAGGAGGTTAGCTCTGTTTTTGAGGAATCTACAGTAGATGAACCATTTTCAGCATCACAGACTGAAAGATTGTGGGTCCAGACCCTAACTGACATGGTTCGATCTGCATTTAAAATGCCTCTTGTTGAACCATCAACTACTGCTGTTTCCTCATTGGGGTCGCTAAGAGCTCCCCAGGTTAATTGCTCCTTTCCAATACATCCATTATTGGAAGGACTTATATACCAGGACTGGGAACATCCTGATAAACTATTTGTTCCGCCTAAAAGGTTTCCGGTGATCTA
Organism: Rana muscosa; assembly: GCA_029206835.1. Lineage (NCBI taxonomy): Eukaryota > Metazoa > Chordata > Amphibia > Anura > Ranidae > Rana > Rana muscosa. The sequence continues at coordinate 431,619,750 of CM055120.1, read as the reverse complement.
TCCCATGGAGGAAAAGTTCACCCAGAGATGGAATGTTCCTACGGTGGATGCAGCCATCTCTTCTGTGAACAAATCACTGACATGTCCAGTAGATAATGTTCAAATGTTCAAAGATCCGGTGGATAAAAAATTGGAATCTTTATTAAAATCTGCTTTTTCCACAGCAGGGGCTGTTACACAGCCAGCAGTGGCAGCTATTGGGGTCTGCCAAGCTTTAAAGGATCAAATGAAAATGGTCCTGAGGGATTTGCCAGACCAACAGGCCCAGGCTCTAGCTGATCTGCCTAGAGCATTATGCTTTGCGGTTGACGCCATCAAGGATTCTATCCATCAGGCCTCCCGCCTCACGCTGTCTTTGGTACATATGCGTAGGCTTCTGTGGCTCAAAAACTGGTCTGCTGAAGCTCCCTGTAAGAAGCTCTTAGTTAGCTTCCCATTTCATGGGGAACGCCTTTTTGGCGAAGACCTGGATAAGTATATCCAGAAGATTTCCAGTGGTAAAAGTACTCTCTTACCGAGTAAGAAGAGGTCTAGGGGTCCATCTTTTAAGAGGACTACCTCTCCTATCCCTGCGACGTCTGCTACTAAGCAGTTCCGACGGCCTCCTTGGTCAAACTCAGGAGGTAAAAATCAGGGACAGCCACAGGGTAATAAAAAGCCCTGGATCCGAAGAGGTACTAAACCAGCCTCCAAGTCAAGCCTATGAAGGGCTGCCCCCACTCAAACGGGTGGGGGGAAGACTTCAGTTGTTCGCAGAGACCTGGCGGGAGACGATCAAAGACAGATGGGTGCTCTCCGCAGTAACTCTGGGATACAAGTTGGAGTTAAAAGAGTCTCCTCCGTCCCATTTTATGTGGTCAGGCATGCCAAGAGACCCTCTGAAAAGAGGGTCTCTCCTATTGGCGTTAGAACAACTATTGCTCCAAGGAGTAATTATGGAGGTTCCTATGGAAGAGTGGGGGTTGGGTTTCTACTCAAACCTTTTCACAGTCCCGAAGCCAAACGGGGACATAAGACCCATATTGGACCTAAAGAGTCTAAACAAATTTCTAAACGTCCGGTCTTTCCGGATGGAGTCGATCCGATCGGTCACCGCTGCCCTACAAGGGGAGCAATGGTTAGCCTCGATCGACATCAAAGATGCTTACTTGCATGTTCCCATCTTTCCAGGTCATCAAAAATTCCTACGCTTTGCAGTAGAAGGGTGCCATTTTCAGTTCAGAGCCTTACCATTCGGTCTGGCCACAGCACCACGAGTGTTCACAAAAATTCTGGCCCCACTGTTGGCCGATCTAAGAACACGAGGTGTAACGATAATGGCATACCTAGACGACCTGTTGTTGATGGACCACTCAGTTGCCAAGCTAGAAGTGGTAATTGTCGATACAATCAAGTATCTAGAATCTCACGGTTGGGTCATCAACCTGGACAAGTCAGCCCTACAGCCAGAGAAAAACCTGGTATATCTAGGGCTACGGCTGGATTCAGACCAGAGGAAGATTTTCTTACCTCTAGACAAGGTATCCTCTTTGAGGGGCTTGGTCCGTCTGCTTTGTGCAAAAAGACAGCCGTCCATACGCCTGTGCATGAGGCTGCTAGGAAAGATGGTAGCATCATTCGAAGCTGTGCCATACGCCCAATTCCACTCAAGGAATTTACAAAGGGCCATATTGTCAGCCTGGAACGGAAAAGTTCAGGCTCTAGACTTCCCGATGGCTTTGTCCCCTTCCGTTCGGAAGAGTCTCTGCTGGTGGTTGATCCCCCAGAATCTCCAGAAGGGAAAACCCTTCAGCCCGATATCTTGGAAGGTGGTCACTACAGATGCCAGCCTTACAGGCTGGGGGGCAGTACTGGAGCAATGGTCTCTCCAGGGCAGATGGTCAAATGTAGTAAAAACCCTGCCCATCAATCTCTTAGAGATACGAGCAGCCCGGTACGCCCTAGTAGCCTGGACATCCAGACTCCAAGGGTCCCCTGTCAGAATTCAATCAGACAATGCCACAGCGGTGGCATATATCAATCATCAGGGAGGCACCAGGAGTCGTGCAGCCCAGAGGGAAGTAAGTCACATCCTGGAATGGGCAGAAAAGCATGTCCCATGTATATCAGCTGTCTTCATTCCAGGGGTGGAGAATTGGAAGGCGGACTTTCTGAGTCGCCAACAGTTATGCCCAGGGGAATGGTCCCTTCATCCCGAGGTCTTCCGAGCAATATGTCAGCGGTGGGGAACACCGGATGTAGATCTGCTAGCATCCAGATTCAACGCAAAGGTGGACAGATTTGTCTCCCGGACAAGGGATCCCCTCGCTTGCGGCTCGGATGCTCTGGTGTTCCCTTAGGATCAGTTCAGACTGATATATGCATTCCCTCCGCTACAATTGTTGCCTCGACTCCTTCGCAGAGTCAGGTTGGAGAAGAAGCCGGTGATCCTGGTGGCTCCAGCGTGGCCCCGAAGGGCCTGGTACGCGGAGATCATCAAAATGTCTGTGGGGAGTCCTTGGACCCTTCCACGTCGTCCGGACCTGCTTTCGCAAGGACCGATATACCACCCTTCCTTACTAACTCTAAGTTTAACGGCCTGGCTATTGAGTCCCACATCCTAAAGAAGAGAGGTCTCTCTAACTCTGTGGTATCAACTATAATCAATGCCAGGAAGCCTGTATCCAGGCAGATCTACTATAGAGTTTGGAAGGCGTACATCACTTGGTGCGAGGCCAGAAAATGGCATCCACGTAAGTACGTTATAGGCAGAATTCTGGACTTCCTGCAGTGGGCTGTAGACAGGAAGTTTGCCTTAAGTACTATCAAGGGCCAGGTTTCGGCCTTGTCAATACTATTTCAAAGGCCCCTGGCTATGCATTCACTTGTCAAATCCTTTATGCAAGGTGTGACTCATATTATTCCACCGATTAAGGCTCCCATATGCCCATGGGATCTAAATTTGGTTCTGTCGGTTCTGCAGAAGCAGCCATTTGAACCTTTGCGGCACATTTCCTTGGTTCTACTCACCAGGAAATTGATATTTTTAGTAGCCATATGCTCGGCTAGAAGAGTGTCGGAATTAGCCGCCATGTCCTGTAAAGAGCCATATCTGGTTATCCATAAAGGACAGAGTAGTATTACGTCCTCACCCAGCCTTTCTTCCTAAGGTGGTATCGAGGTTTCACTTGAACCAGGATGTGGTTCTTCCTTCTTTTTTCCCCAAACCAAGCTCGGTAGAGGAAAAGTTATTGCATTCTTTGGATGTAGTAAGAGCAGTTAAAGCTTATCTAAAAGCCACTGCTCAGATTCGTATAACGGATTCTCTGTTTGTTCTGCCGGAAGGCCCCAGAAAGGGTCAGGCAGCATCAAAATCTACTTTAGCCAAGTGGATTCGACAGGTCATAATACAAGCCTATGGCTTGAAAAGTAGACCGCCTCCGTTCAAAGTTAGGGCGCACTCCACGAGAGCAGTTGGAACTTCATGGGCAGTGCATCACCAGGCCTCCCTGGCGCAAATTTGTAAGGCCGCAACATGGTCTTCAGTACACACGTTTACTAGGTTCTACCAGGTGGACGTTAGAAGTCAGGAGGATGTCGCCTTTGGGCGCAGTGTGTTGCAGGCCGCAAAAGATCCTCATGCCTGATGGCGCCCAGCTTATGTATGGTGTATCCCCCCCTCATGTGGCATTGCTTTGGGACGTCCCACATAGTAATGACTATGCTGCTCTGTGTCCCGTGATGTATGAACAAGAAAGTAGGATTTTTAAAACAGCTTACCTGTAAAATCCTTTTCTTGGAGTACATCATGGGACACAGAGCTCCCACCCCTCTTTTGGGGACACGTATTGCTTTGCTACAAAACTGAGGTACTCCCGGATGGGAGGGGCTTATATAGGGGAGGGTACTTCCTGTTTTGGAAGTTGCCAGTGCCAGCACCTGAAGGTAATTCTATATAACCCACATAGTAATGACTATGCTGCTCTGTGTCCCGTTATGTACTCCAAGAAAAGGATTTTACAGGTAAGCTGTTTTAAAAATCCTACTTTTTGCACAAAGCAGACGGACCAAGCCCCTCAAAGAGGATACCTTGTCTAGAGGTAAGAAAATCTTCCTCTGGTCTGAATCCAGCCGTAGCCCTAGATATACCAGGTTTTTCACTGGCTGTAGGGCTGACTTGTCCAGGTTGATGACCCAACCGTGAGATTCTAGATACTTGATTGTATCGACAATTACCACTTCTAGCTTGGCAACTGAGTGGTCCATCAACAACAGGTCGTCTAGGTATGCCATTATCGTTACACCTCGTGTTCTTAGATCGGCCAACAGTGGGGCCAGAATTTTTGTGAACACTCGTGGTGCTGTGGCCAGACCGAATGGTAAGGCTCTGAACTGAAAATGGCGCCCTTCTACTGCAAAGCGTAGAAATTTTTGATGACCTGGAAAGATGGGAACATGCAAGTAAGCATCTTTGATGTCGATCGCGGCTAACCATTCCTCCCCCTGTAGGGCAGCGGTGACCGATCGGATCGACTCCATCCAGAAAGACCGGACGTTTAGAAATTTGTTTAGACTCTTTAGGTCCAATATGGGTCTTATGTCCCCGTTTGGTTTCGGGACTGTGAAAAGGTTTGAGTAGAAACCCAACCCCCACTCTTCCATAGGAACCTCCATAATTACTCCTTGGAGCAATAGTTGTTCTAACGCCAATAGGAGAGACCCTCTTTTCAGAGGGTCTCTTGGCATGCCTGACCACATAAAATGGGAAGGAGGAGACTCTTTTAACTCCAACTTGTATCCCAGAGTTACTGCGGAGAGCACCCATCTGTCTTTGATCGTCTCCCGCCAGGTCTCTGCGAACAACTGAAGTCTTCCCCCCACCCGTTTGAGTGGGGGCAGCCCTTCATAGGCTTGACTTGGAGGCTGGTTTAGTACCCCTTCGGATCCAGGGTTTCTTATTACCCTGTGACTGTCCCTGATTTTTACCCCCTGAGTTTGACCGAGGAGGCCGTCGGAACTGCTTAGTAGCAGACGTCGCAGGGATAGGAGAGGTAGTCCTCTTAAAAGATGGACCCCTAGACCTCTTCTTACTCGGTAAGAGAGTACTTTTACCACTGGAAATCTTCTGGATATACTTATCCAGGTCCTCGCCAAAAAGGCGTTCCCCATGAAATGGGAAGCTAACTAAGAGCTTCTTACAGGGAGCTTCAGCAGACCAGTTTTTGAGCCACAGAAGCCTACGCATATGTACCAAAGACAGCGTGAGGCGGGAGGCCTGATGGATAGAATCCTTGATAGCGTCAACCGCAAAGCATAATGCTCTAGGCAGATCAGCCAGAGCCTGGGCCTGTTGGTCTGGCAAATCCCTCAGGACCATTTTCATTTGATCCTTTAAAGCTTGGCAGACCCCAATAGCTGCCACTGCTGGCTGTGTAACAGCCCCTGCTGTGGAAAAAGCAGATTTTAATAAAGATTCCAATTTTTTATCTACTGGATCTTTGAACATTTGAACATTATCTACTGGGCATGTCAGTGATTTGTTCACAGAAGAGATGGCTGCATCCACCGTAGGAACATTCCACCTCTGGGTGAACTTTTCCTCCATGGGATAGATCACCGGAAATTTCTTAGGCGGAACAAATAGTTTATCAGGATGTTCCCAGTCCTGGTATATAAGTCCTTCCAATAATGGATGTATTGGAAAGGAGCAATTAACCTGGGGAGCTTTTAGCGACCCCAATGAGGAGACAGCAGTAGTTGATGGTTCAACAAGAGGCATTTTAAATGCAGATCGAACCATGTCAGTTAGGGTCTGGACCCACAATCTTTCAGTCTGTGATGCTGAAAATGGTTCATCTACTGTCGATTCCTCAAAAACAGAGTTAACCTCCTCCTGATCCCCTTCAGGTAGGTCGGTCCCTTCCTGGGACTGTTGCTCTGCCAACAGGCACTCTAATGGAGGTGATGGAGATCTGGCGCGCTTTCTTTCCTGTAGAGAAGAAGCGATCAATGCTGCCAATCTCTGCTCCAATCCCTCCAGAGTTGAGGCAAAAACCTCCTCTGTTATATATGCAGGAGCAGGTGGACTGAGGACAGCCGCAGTACCTGGCACTCCCGGGGGTTCCTTACGGGTATTAACCTCTGATTTCTCAGGGTAGGAGGGTGCAGATGACTGCTCCAGATCCTCAGAGCCCGATGGAGACCCCCTACACTTCCTGAGAGGTATATCTCTGAGTTTTTTAGGCGGCATATTCCTTAGTTCAAAGCTGAGGTATTCCAGCCACAATACACCCCTTTACTGAAATAGTCTAATGCAATTTGCTGCTATGTACATCAGTGGGTGTCTACTAATGCGTCTTTCTGGGAATGCCTGTATCAACCGCCCGCTGTAAGCCCCTATACCATGCTACCAGCTCCTTTTCATGCTCTGTGTCCATAGCAAGCAGCGTGGACTGAGTCCTTTTATCTTGCTGGGACACCCGCACATGCGCAGAAGCGCTGGGCGCACAGAGCGCGTCATCCGCCAGGCTCCGCCCACTTTTTTGAAGCTAAATCTATAAAAAGACAGCGAGTGCGCGCGCGCGTGCGCGTACACGTGTGCGCTCTTGGCGCCCTGTAGGGAGAGGAGCCAAGGTCCCTGTTTCACCAGGACTCGGGGATGGAAGGAAACTACTTGGCAGCATGACAGAGGAATGCAGCTTCCCTGATAGAGAGCTCACTCATCTGCCTGGACTTTCACCATGGAAGGAATAGTCCCAAGAAAAAAAGACGTTCCACAGCGGCCTCTAGTGGACAAACACAGATACCGCACTTTTGTCTTTTTTTTTTTTTTTTTTAAAACCTCCTTTATGAAAAACATTTCCAGGTTTACAGTTTTTAAAACTTCCTTTATGAAAAGACATTTCTAGGATTTCTTAGGCATATACAGCTATTAGCAGGAATACCTTTAGGTAACAGGCAGAAAGACATATTAGGCTTGGGGGTCCCCTCAATAGAACCAAGTTCCTGAGGGGCCCCCACTTACCTTTTCCCCGCCGCAGGACTTTGTTTGGTCCACAGAAGCCCAAACTTCACCTCTCACGGCAGGCATTGTACTAGACCTTCAGGGACCGGGTTCCCAAGGATTCCACTCCCCTGGACCTGTATAGCACCCTGCACAGATAGCCTCTTGGTTTTGGATATGACCAGAGCTCTGGATCCCAGGGTCCAGCCCTCCTAAGAGAGGCATTACAGGCAAAACCCTGCTCTTCTCTGCAAGGCCCGGGTACCGACCGTTTAGCTATGAAGCTTTTTTGGTCGGATCCGGAATAGCTTGCTAAGGCCCAGAGAACCTGTACACAAGCCCAGATGAATACATGTTAACCTTGGCCAACACCTTAGACACTGGCAAAAAACTGAGGTACTCCCGGATGGGAGGGGCTTATATAGGGGAGGGTACTTCCTGTTTTGGAAGTTGCCAGTGCCAGCACCTGAAGGTAATTCTATATAACCCACATAGTAATGACTATGCTGCTCTGTGTCCCGTGATGTATGAACAAGAAAAGTAATGAGAAAAAAACCTAATGAACATAGGGTAATGGCTGCTAGTGCCATCAAACCCATGATTGATCACCAGGGATAGGGATGTGGATTGGATTTTTCTAGGGACTGATAACACGACAACAAAGTCATATAAAAAATATATATTTATTACATAGAAAAAACTATACAATTAAAAACATGAGCCAAACCTCACAGCAGAAAAACAGTGTTGTAGGTAACGGAGCCACCGTTACACTCTGTTTGGGGTGGAGAGAGGCGCAAACCTCGATCGGTTTCGCGGTTAACACCGCTTCTTCAGGAGGGTCTGTACAATACATAATATACAGTAAATACACTAGCAAAAACATGCATGCACAATACAAAAGATAACATTTTTGAGTAATGTGGGTACAGTCAATATCACTGTTACCACTCCGCTTACCGTGTGCGATTCATGGATCAACCAAGTGCTCAATGGATACCCCCCGCGGCGAACGAGGGGGACATGTGTGGTGCTCTCTAATAAAATTAATTGAATACTGTTAGGTATAGTCATTCATCTAGTCGGGAATGTTTGTATGGACCACCAGGGATAGGTGTGAGGGGACAGGTGGAAGGAGAAAAGAGGGGGAAGGGGCGCAGGGAAGGGGGGAAAAAAGGAAGGGAGGGGAAAAAGGGGGGGGGGAAATAGGAAGGAAGGGGGAGGGGGAAATGAAGGGGGGAGGAAGGAGGGGGGGAAGGACGGGGAGAAAGGGAAGAGGGGGAGGGAAGGAAAAAAGGAAGGGGGGGATGAAGGAGGGGAGGGAAGAAGGAGGGGGGAGGAGGGAGAGGGGGGGAACAGGGAAGAAGAAGAAAGTGAGAAAACAAGAGAAAGAGAGAAAAAAAGGGAAATTGTGGAAAGAAAAAAGGGGGGGAGGAAGGGGAGGAAATTAATGAAGGAAGGAGGGGGGAGAAAAAGGAGGCAGAAAGGGGGGAGTGGAAAAGGGAGACAAGGGGGGATGGAAAAGGGGAAGGGAAAGAGAGTGGAGGGAGGAAACAAGGGGAGGGGGGGGGGGAGAGGGAAGACACCCAGAGAAAAACCACTACCTGTGCTCAAAAGGGGGGGGGCGGGGACCACCACCATGGGTATTAAAATGGTAAATCTTACCACAATGTAGGGAGACTAGATATAACTGGGGTGACGAGAACCATATATAGTGGTACAGTGTCTGGGGGTTTGTACTATCGCCCACAGTGGAAAGGACTGACCAGGGTAGGCGCCAGGGACAGGCAGGTCAAAGGCCTGAGCTAAAAGCTATATAGGAAGGAACAAGATACATATAAGGGTGGTGTAAACAAATAAGGCTCTAGATGGATATCCCATAAAGAATCAAGGCGCTTACCTTCAGTGTGTAGTCTGATCGTGTGGAACCCCAGGGAGAGTGATCACTACTCGCATCTACGGCTTCTCAAGAGCCGTTTAAATGTGATCCCTAACCCCGTCGCACACCATGCCGTCCGGAACGTGCTGCGTGTGACATCACGGGGTCATCCCTTCCGCACTTGGCAAAGCCTGAGAAGGCTATTGCGCAGGTGCGCGCCAGCAAGACCCATTGGCAAAAGGGCCAGGTCTGCTGGTGCAAGTACGGGACAGCCATAGGCTGTCTCGACCAGGAAGGGAACTCGTTTACCGATAGGGTGATATAAGAACAGCCGCGGTATCGCATGACACATCAGCAGCGGAAAGGCAGTGACAGTAACTGCAGGACACAATATCGTTGTTCGTCAGGATGAGGCGAAACTGTACTTCTTTGGAAAATTACAGATCTCAGTCAGCCATTTTGAAATTAAGACTCTGTGAGAAGGGTTACAATTTGGAATCTTTGGAGAATACAATAGAGGAGGTCGTCACCTTGGATAGATCTCGATTATTGGAGGATCGAAAGACCCTTGATACCTTTTGTTACCACCTTTTCCACGCAGCATTATGCTATCAAGAAAATTATTCAAAAACATTGGCATTTGCTGGGTAATGACAGAATCATTAGCCAATTTTTACCATCTAAACCCAAGTTAATCTTCAGGGGAGTACCCTCTCTTCGAGACAGGGTGGCTCCCAATGTGGTGGATACTCCGACTAAAAAGGTTTATTTTTTCCAAAGAGGATTATCCGGGTATCATCAGTGCCGAAGGTGCCAAGTATGTAGCCTTAATAAGACCAAAATAAAGAAAACTGAATATTTTCATTCCACCAGTACCTTAAAGGAGCACACTATAGAGCCTTTCATTACATGCAGCTCAACGGGCATTGTTTATTTGCTACAATGTCCATGTGGGCTCCAGTATATAGGTAGGACAAAAAGATCAATGCAGGTGAGACTAGGTGAGCATATCACTAACATCAAGACAGGATTTCAAAACCATTCAGTTTCAAAACACTATGACATGCATCATGATCGCAATCCAGCGAATACGTTATTCCTAGGGATAGATAAATTTGAGCCACACTGGAGGGGTAGCTCTCTGGTTAGGGAGCTATCGAGGCTAGAAATGGCCTGGATTTACCGGGTTCGTTGTTATAGTTCCCATGGCTTGAACATTGACACAGATGTCAATGCGTTCATTGACAATGGGTGATTGGACGTTCCATATTATCTATACAATGATGTCATGTGTAAGTATGTGATGTTATATGCTATTATGTGAACCGGCTCTGACTTCTGGGTCCACCTATATTGTTTCTTTTTGGTATAGTTACTTATTAGTTTTCATACAGTCCTTAATGGCATCTCCATAGGAGGATGGGTAATAATCCTTTTGGGGATCAGGTGGAATCATTTTTAGCTTGCTCCCTCTATTTACCCTCATATATTGTGAGGTATTGTTCTCTTGACGGCCTTCCTTCCAGTGCTGTCCTGTCTGAAATAGGACAGCAGTGGGATGTGACTGTTTGAATATGCCTCTATTTTTACCCTATATCTTGAATTGCGTTTTCCATATTGTCACTTCCGATTAGAGGGGGGATCAGTATGGTATGCATATACAAGTATGGGGTAGAATCACATAGCAAACATTTGGTGTAGGATTTGGTCCTGCCGGATGTGCTAGTTCACCACTTGGTATTTCACATAGTGTATATTCCTTTCATAACATTAGGATGTTGATGTGCCATGGGTACTAATTCCTTTTCTAAAATAGCCTTTTCCCATATCCACTTTCGTATATTAAGGTCGTTTCCATTCAAACCATATGTGATACCTTTTTTATACATTTTTTATTTCTTATTTTATTTCTTCCACCATTTGCATTTTACATTATGCAATGGTGGTTGAATAGGTGTTTTTCAAACCTATATAATTTTTAAATATTTCACCGCCCACTATAGTGTTAGGCTGCCCTTGCTCATCATTGGGCATTAGTGATTATCGCTAAATGTGGGCAAGAATCCCCCAACAAAGATGGCGGATTGATGCAGGTACTTCCCGGAGGTCAGAGCCGGGCGTGTCGAGTGCATCATGTACGATAAAAAGCGGTGAGTCAGCATGCCGCTCGTGCCCCTGGAAGACGTCATCTCTGACAAAACGGCGTAGGGAGTAGCGGCGTGCTCACCAACGAACAAACAGCGCTATCCCGGAAGGACGGGCGGATAGTTTAAGCCGGCCGACTTACGAACGATTTTACACACGCTTTTACAAATACTACTTTTCTGTAAGTGTACTTTTACCTTTTTTGATTAAACTGTTTTGAAGTACTTCACTATGGTGGCCTTTATATCTCTTTTGGAATTATGTATCCGGGGATTATACTGAGGAGCCCTTAGTGTGGAGGAAGATAATCTTTGGTGATACACTACAGAAAGACCCTTGGCGGGGGAAATAGCCACAGGTGTTTATGATCTCTTTTACCAGGGATCCACATGAGCTGGTAAGGAGATTCGATATTGGAGGTGGAGGATCTTTGTCTTTATCAACACTTCACTTTTCCTTGGGTGTTTAAGTGTGAAGTCACCAATATTCACTCACCTAACAGAACATTTTTGAACCAACGTTACCTTGGAACTTTCTTTACCATGAGATATGTCATTTCCTAGCTCTTTCTTGGACATTCATTAGAGAAACTGCATGTCAATTGAGTTTTTTAATTTGAATATTGCAATGACTAACCGACATGGTTAGAAGTCACACAGTTCTCTTGATTTATTTGGTTTATATTCATTTTTACAGTATTCAATTTTATTGTACATGGTGTATCACATTTATGTCACATCTACAAGGCGTTATGTCTTGTTGTCACTAGTGTGCTATTGCCACGCAGCGCTACTGGTATTTTTTCTACACAATATGATTGTCAAGCTGTTGGCTTTCGATAAAGATTAGTGCTCAGAGTACCGTCCATCTGTTTGATGATGACCAGATCCAAAAATGGGATCTGGGCATCATCGAACTGGACCGTAAAACTGAGGTTCAAATCGTTCTCATTAAGTAGATCCACAAACTGTAGTAATTGTGTACTAGTCCCAGTCCATACTAAAAAGAGGTCATCAATATACCTATACCAAACTAATGAATATTCAAGAAATTTTCATTTTTATATTATATTATTTATTTCCTCACCTTGGTTTGTTTTGTTTTGTTTTCTCCTTCTTTAATTGTTTCCCTGTACTAGTTCCATTCTGCCCATCCTGTAGCATTAGTCATGATTGGTGGTTACCGTTTCCCTAGTGAATGATTCTTCCTACATTCCCAGACTTACAGTTGGTGATTACTATTGTAGTTTTATTTCTCCAATAGTCATATTGTTTGATGCAAATATACATTTTTCTTGTAATTATTTTATGACAATCATATTGTGGCCTGCAGTTACTGTCACTGCCTTTCCGCTGCTGATGTGTCATGCGATACGGCGGCTGTTCTTATATCACCCTATCAGCGAACGAGTTCCCTTCCTGGTCGAGACAGCCTATGGCTGTCCCGTACTTGCACCAGGAGACCTGGCCCTTTTGCCAATGGGTCTTGCTGGCGCGCACCTGCGCAATAGCCTTCTCAGGCTTTGCCAAGTGCGGAAGGGATGACCCAGTGACGTCACACGCCGCACGTTCCAGACGGCGTGGTGTGCGACGGGGTTGGGGATCACATTTAAACGGCTCTTGAGAAGCCATAGATGAGAGTGGTGCTCACTCTCCCTGGGGTTCCACACGATCGGACTACACACTGAATGTAAGCGCCTTGATGCTTTATGGGATATCCATCTAGAGCCTTATTTGTTTACACCACCCTTATATGTATCTTGTTCCTTCCTATACAGCTTTTAGCTCAGGCCTTTGACCTGCCTGTCCCTGGCGCCTACCCTGGTCAGTCCTTTCCACTGTGGGCGATAGTACAAACCCCCAGACACTGTACCACTCAATATGGTTCTCGTCACCCCAGTTATATCTAGTCTCCCTACATTGTGGTAAGATTTACCATTTTAATACCCACGGTGGAGGATACCCCCCCATTTGAGCACCGGTAGTGGTTTTTCTCTGGGTGTCTTTCCTCTCCCTCCCCCCCTCCTCCCCTTGTTTCCTCCCTCCACTCTCTTTGCCTTCCCTTCCCCTTTTCCATCCCCCCTCTCCCCCCTTGTCTCCCTTTTCCACCCCCCCCTTTCTGCCTCCTTTTCCTCCCCCCTCCTTCCTTCATTACTTCCCCCCCTCTTTTGAGCACAGGTAGTGGTTTTTCTCTGGGTGTCTTCCCTCTCCTCCCCCCCCTCCTCCCCTTGTTTCCTCCCATCACTCTCTTTCCCTTCCCTTCCCCTTTTCCATCCCCCCTCTCCCCCCTCTTGTATCCCTTTTCCACCCCCCCTCCTTCCTGCCTCCTTTTCCTCCCCCCTCCTTCCTTCATTACTTTCCTCCCCTTCCTTCCCCCCCTTTTTTTCTTTCCACAATTTCCCTTTTTTTCTCTCTTTCTCTTGTTCTCTCACTTTCTTCTTGTTCCCCCTTTCCCCCCTCCCTCCTCCCTCCCCTCCTTCTTCATCCCCTCCTTCCTTCTTTCCTTCCCTCCCCCTCTTCCCTTTCTCCCCGTCCTTTGCCCCCCCTCCTTCCTCCCCCCTTAATTTCCCCCTCCCCTTCCTTCCTTTTTCCCCCTCTCCCCTCCCTCCCTCCAACACCCCCCTTTTCCCCTCCCTTCCTTCCCCCCCCTTCCCTGCGCCCCTTCCCCCTCTTTTCTCCTTCCACCTGTCCCATCACACCTATACCTGGTGGTCCATACAAACATTCCCGACAAGATGAATGACTATACCTAACAGTATTCAATTAATTTTATTAGAGAGCACCACACATGTCCCCCTCGTTCGCCGTGGGGGTATCCATTGAGCACTTGGTTGATCCATGAATCGCACACGGTAAGCGGAGTGGTAACAGTGATATTGACTGTACCCACATTACTCAAAAATTTAATCTTTTGTATTGTACATGCATGTTTTTGCTAGTGTATTTACTGTATATTATGTATTGTACAGACCCTCCTGAAGAAGCAATGTTAACCGTGAAACCGGTCGAGGTTTGCGCCTCTCATCACCCCAAACAGAGTGTAACGGTGGCTCCGTTACCTACAACACAGTTTTTCTGCTTTGGGGTTTGGCTCATGTTTTTAATTGTATAGTTTTTTCTATGTAATAAATATATATTTTTATATGACTTGGTTGTCGTGTTATCAGTGCCTAGAAAAATCCAATCCACATCCCTATCCCTGGTGATCAATCATGGGTTTGATGGCACTAGCAGCCATTACCCTATGTTCATTCGTTTTTTTTCTCATTACCTCACCAGTGAAGCATGGTGGTGGTAGTGTCATGGCGTGGGCATGTATGGCTGCCAATGGAACTGGTTCTCTTGTATTTATTGATGATGTGACTGCTGACAAAAGCAGCAGGATGAATTCTGAAGTGTTTTGGCAATATTATCTGCTCATATTCAGCCAAATGCTTCAGAACTCATTGGACGGCGCTTCACAGTGCAGATGGACAATGACCTAAAGCATACTGCGAAAGCAACCAAAGAGTTTTTTAAGGGAAAGAAGTGGAATTTTATGCAATGGCCAAGTCAATCACCTGACCTGAATGCGATTGAGCATGCATTTCACTTGCTGAAGACAAAACTGAAGGGAAAATGCCCCAAGAACAAGCAGGAACTGAAGACAGTTGCAGTAGAGGCCTGGCAGAGCATCACCAAGGATGAAACCCAGCATCTGGTGATGTCTATGCGTTCCAGACTTCAGGCTGTAATTGACTGCAAAGGATTTGCAACCAAATATTAAAAAGTGAAAGTTTGATTTATGATTGTTAATCTGTCCCATTACTTTTGGTCCCTTAAAAAGTGGGAGGCACATATACAAACTGTTGTAATTCCTACACCGTTCACCTGATTTGGAATGTAAATACCCTCAAGTTAAAGCTAAAAGTCTGCAGTTAAAGCACATCTTGTTTGTTTTATTTCAAATCCACTGTGGTGGTGTATAGAGCCAAAAAGATTAGAATTGTGTCGATGTCCCAATATTTATGGACCTGACAGTATGTCGACAGGAGCACTCTGTGTTCGGTTACAAACCTTCCAGCAGCACTGAATGTGCGTTTAGAAAGAACGCTGGATGCAGGACAGGCCAGTAGCTCAATTGCATATTGAGCAAGCTCTGGCCAGTGGTCAATCCTCAAGAGCCAGTAACCCAGTGGATGTTCTGTTGGAAAGGTCTCCAAGTCTGATCTTGCCCCTAGATATTCCTGCACCATCTAATTGAGACGCTGGCGATGGTTGCTGGAACCGATCAGACTTTGGTGCTGAGGACTGAAGAATTGTCTGAAGGCATCGGTCAGCCGGCCACCTTCTCCACCGCTCTTTCTGTGACTGAACGAAGCCTCAGCAACACGTTGTCCAGCACCAGGAAATAGTAACCCCACAGGCTCTGGAAATGCATTGCACAAACCTTTCTGCAAGGCCTCCCGGAGATGTTTCATCCTCTGCTCCCTCTGCGAAGGCTGGATAAGTTCTGTAACCTTACCCTTGTAACGTGGATCAAGAAGGGTTGCCAGCCAGTAATGATCCCTCTCCTTGATACCACGAATCCTAGGGTCCTTTCGCAGGCTTTGCAGGATCAGGGAGGCCATGCAGCGTGAGTTTGCAGAGGCATTAGATCCTGAGTCCTCTGAGTCACTAAGGATCACATGATCCGCAACCACCTCCTCCCAGCCACGTACAACTCCATGGGCTTCTGGGCACAATCCTCCTCCTCCTCCTCCTCCTCCTCCTCCTCTTCTTCCTGTGTGATCGGCGGGCCATCAGGAATACTATCTGGATAAAGGGGGCCTTGAGAGGTAAGGAAGTCCTCCTCTTCCTCCCACTGTTCTGCCTCAAGTGCCCTGTCCATTATTCCACGAAGCGTGTGCTCCAACAGGAACACAAGAGGGACAGTATCACTGATGCATGCACTGTCACTGCTCACCATCCTCATGGCCTCCTCAAATGGTGACAGGACAGTGCATGCATCCTTGATCAGTAGCCACTGGGTGGCGAAAAAAGCCAAGCTCCCCTGACCCTATCATGGTGCCATAGTCGCACAGGTACTCATTGATGGCCCTCTGCTGCGTGTGCAGCCGCTGCAGCATTGCCAAAGTTGATTTCCACCTGGTGGGCATAACACAAATGAGGGCGGTTCTTGGGCAGGTTGCATCCCCTGAGAAGGTCAGCCAGCCGAGTACTGGCATTATATGACTGGCGGAAATGACCACAGACTTTCCTGGCCTGCCTCAGGAGATCCTGTAGGCCCAAGTACCTGCTGAAGAACCGCTGCACCACCAAATTCAGGACGTGAGCCAAACAGGGAACATGGGTCAAGTGTCCCTGTCGGAGGGCGGAGAGGATGTTGCTGCCATTGTCGCATACAACCATTCCTGGCTGAAGCTGGCGTGGCATCAATCACCTCTGAGCCTGCCCCTGCAGAGCTGACAGAATCTCTGCCCCAGTGTGTCTCCTGTCTCCTAAGCAGACCAACTCATGCATCGCATGGCATCTTTTTGCCTGAGTTCTTGCGTAGCCCCTTGAACGCCTACGGAGCACCGCTGGTTCCGAGGACAAATCTGCAGAGGAAGAGGCCATATAGGAAGAAGAAGAGGAGGGGTGGAGGAGAGAGCTGTGGCAGAATCACCACTAGCATTTTGGAGGTGTGGTGGCGGAACAAGCTCCAACAATACTGAACCCTGTCCTGCATCCTTCCCAGCTGCCAGTAGAGTTACCCAGTGCGCCGTGAAAGAAAGTTAAAGTTCCTGTCCATGCCTGCTGGACCGTGAGTCAGCGGTAATATGCACCTTACTGCTGACCGCCCTGTCCAATGAGGCCAAGACATTGCCTTCCACATGCTGGTAGAGAGGCGGAATGGCATTCCGTGAAAAGAAATGGCATTTGGGAACCTGCCACTGAGGTACCGTACATTCCACAAATTCACGAAAGGGGGCAGAGTTTACCAGCTGAAAAGGCAGCAGTTGCAGTGCTAGCAATTTGGCCAAGCTAGCATTCAGACGCTGAGCAGGTGGATGGCTGGGACCGAATTTCTTTTGACGGTTTAGCAACTGGGTTAGGGAAATTTGCCTGCTAAAATCGGATGTTGGTGTACCGCTAGCAGATTGGCCGCAAGTACTTGGGACACCTATTTCTATACCTTAATTTCTCTCATTGGATAAAAAAGGGAATTGGAAACATTGAGCAGCATAAAGGCGTGGTTATACGACCTGCACATAAAGGGCGGGAGTGGTCATAATGACCAAACAGTATTATCAAACAGAAATGGAAAGGCAGTTAGGGGATACAGATACTTACCTCAAGGTCCGCCTTGTTCTTTG
Organism: Rana muscosa; assembly: GCA_029206835.1. NCBI lineage: Eukaryota > Metazoa > Chordata > Amphibia > Anura > Ranidae > Rana > Rana muscosa. The sequence goes on along the minus strand of CM055120.1, from coordinate 431,602,407 downwards.
ATGTGAGTCTTTTAAGTGCTGTTGCCAACGGACTGCATGGGAGGTCGTCATATGTTTGGTCAAGCATGTGGTGCCCAAGCGGCTGCTGTTTTGGCCACGCTTGATATGCTTCAGACATAGGTTGCAAACAGCAATGGTGTGATCTTCTGCACATGTGTCAAAAAAGGCCCACACCAAAGAAGTTTTCAAAATATGCAGGGAGTCAGCAGCGCCCTACACCTGCTTAGCTCTGCGGTGTGATGCAATAGGGTGGCTGCCCTTAAGCTGCCCCCTGGACGGCAACCTGCCTCATTGGAGATGTGCCTCCTCCTCCTCTCTTCTATTAGGCACCCAAGTAGAGTCAGTGACCTCATCATCCCCTCCCTCCTCGACACTGGAGCAAAATTGGCAGTATGCTGCGGCTGGGGGAACATGACTGCCAGTTTTTTGTCCTTCTTGGGCACCCGCTCTCTCTAGGCTCATGTTACTCCCTTCCTCAACCTGGGTACCATCATCGGAGCCTTCAAATCGCTGTGCATCCTCCTGCAGCATGTACCCGACACTGTGGTCGAATAGTTCGGGGGACTCCTCCGTGCATGATGGTGGGGCTAGGGAAGGAGTGACTGTTGACATGGAGCCGATGGAATAGGCTACTGTGACAGGAGGGTCACTTTGGACACAGGGTGAGCCAAGAAATAATGGACATTTAAGAAATATATCTTGGACTACCTAAAATGGGTCTGTAATATTTATCCACCATATTCCCAAGGATATCTGTAAAGGACTATTTACTGATTCTGAACTCAACAGGTTAATTGAGAGATACTGAGGTGTTCAGCCTCAATCACCTGTCTGCCTAGTGTAATGCTAATCCCAGCTTCTAAAAGACCTGTTCATTGTTTGTGGTGATGTGGATTGGGGAAATTAAGTCTGTCCTTGTGTGTATTGTAAAGTAACAGACAGTCTGGTGAATATAAAGGTCATGCATAATTATTTAAACATAAAGGGATTAGCTTTTGCCTTCTAAGAGATGGGTAGTGGGAGACAAAAGCTAGCCTACTGTCAAATGTGTATTGGGTCTTGTTATGTTATGGGTGGAGCTGCACCATTGTTCATTTTAGATTAATGCAGTATTGGATGTGTATAAAGGTTACAATGTTTTTGGCAATAAAGTCAGTCTATCCTAGAAAGATACAGAGTGCATCTCGTTCTTTCAGAAGGATTAATTCCTATGGGAAGGGGTCGTCTAGCTGTGGAGGATCGGCAGTGAATTTGTGTCCAGGAGAGGGAAGATATCTAAACGGCGTTTGTTACCCCCTTTCGCATTTGGGGTGCCGTTACATTGGTTGGCAGCAGCGGGATTTTCCCTCCAGTTACTGGGACACTCCAAGCCACCACAGTGAATGACCAGCTATGCAGCCTGCAGGAAAGCCACGCTGAAAGACCTACTGGAGAGCCGTGAAGGGACCAGTGGGACAAAGAACAAGGCCACCTTGATCAGGGAGCTAGCCGAGATGGACCAGATAGATGGTGATGCAGGACCCCGGTCAGTTGAAGACTTGTTTCAGCAACGAGTTCGACAGCGCTTGGCATTATATGGTGCTAACCCATCAGAGACCGCAGTACAGGAAGCCATTAGAGGCATCCAGCTGCAGGCTGCGTGACAAAAGAGAGAACGAGAGCGACAAGAGAGAGAAGGACAGCGACAAAAGAGAGAACTAGAGCGACAACATGAGCGGAGAATGGCGGAAATACGGCAATCGGAGATTGGCTACAGACAGCTGCTAGAATCTGCTCAGCAGCAGGGTGGTGCGACCTGTGCCTGGGACTATCAGGAAATACCAGTGGACAACTCTGGAAGCCTGGCTGAAGAATCGGCAGTGGAAAATCTGAAGATTGCCATCCCTAAAGCCGAAGTGGATGATATGGAGTTCCAGGGAGCTAGCCTGGCTGAAGAATCGGCAGTGGAAAATCTGAAGATTGCCATCCCTAAAGCCGAAGTGGATGATATGGAGTTCCAGGGAGCTAGCCTGGCTGAAGAATCGGCAGTGGAAAATCTGAAGATTGCCATCCCTAAAGCCGAAGTGGATGATATGGAGTTCCAGGGAGCTAGCCTGGCTGAAGAATCGGCAGTGGAAAATCTGAAGATTGCCATCCCTAAAGCCGAAGGGGATGATATGGAGTTCCAGGGAGCTAGGGCAGTTGGCTCATCTCCCCAGCCACAGATTACAGAAGGTATGGACTTAAGGGACTGTTCAGAGGATGTTAGGGATTATGCATCGCCTGCCCAAGTACTGGCAGCAGGACAGAGTACTGCAGACCCCTGCTCTACACCCGTGGCAGTTTTGGAGGCCCGAGGTGAGAAGGTGATGGTTCCTCTTTCCCAGTGGATTTCAGAGATGCAGGGAGGAGAAGCAGCCATTTTCCCTCCCCAACAGTTAGCCAGAGCAGATGGTGTGGAGTCCCCAGCAGAAGTGCTGGCAACAGGGCAGAGTGCTAGCAACCTCTGCCCAGCACGGGAAACAACTGTGGAGTTTCAGGGAGCCGGGGCAGTTGGCCCCTCTCTCCAGCAACAAGCTGAGGTGGTAAAGCTTTTACCCCCAGCTGAATCACTGGCAGCAGAGCAGAATGCTACTGGCCTCTGCACACAACTGCAACTTGAGCTGATATCGGTGGATGGGACTGCGGTCTCCACTCACAGCAACCCAGCAGAAGAGCTGGCAACGGAGCAGAGGGCCACGGGCCTCTGCTCTCAACTAACAGAAGAGGGAGTTCCTGTGGTACTGGATGGGACTTCGGTCCTCACTGACACAACCCCAGAAAATGGTGTGAAACTGAGAAAGGGGGATGTCAGCCTTGCTTTGCAAGCACTGGGGGATTTTCACCTACCACAAGTGGATGGGACTTCAGTCTCCACTTGTATACCCCAGGGATGCTGGGCAGTCGGCCCAGATCCCCAACAGCATGACGGACTGAGCCCAGTCACCCTGTCTTCTCCCCAGCGGCGGGTATGTTCTCTGAGAGAGGCAGAGGTTGGCTGGGTAAGTAATGCTCTGTTTGGAGCAATTTATTTGGGGTACTGTGTGGATACCGGCATTAGAAGAATGGACCTATGGACTAACTTCGGAGTCAACCCGTCTGGGGTCACCTCCTGTGTTAGTCTCCTGCCGAAAGGGGAGATGTGTGACAGGAGGGTCACTTTGGACACAGGGTGAGCCAGGAAATAATGGACATTAAGAAATATATCTTGGACTACCTAAAATGGGTCTGTAATATTTATCCACCATATTCCCAAGGATATCTGTAAAGGACTATTTCTGATTCTGAACTCAACAGGTTAATTGAGAGATACTGAGGTGTTCAGCCTCAATCACCTGTCTGCCTAGTGTAATGCTAATCCCAGCTTCTAAAAGACCTGTTCATTGTTTGTGGTGATGTGGATTGGGGAAATTAAGTCTGTCCTTGTGTGTATTGTAAAGTAACAGACAGTCTGGTGAATATAAAGGTCATGCATAATTATTTAAACATAAAGGGATTAGCTTTTGCCTTCTAAGAGATGGGTAGTGGGAGACAAAAGCTAGCCTACTGTCAAATGTGTATTGGGTCTTGTTATGTTGTGGGTGGAGCTGGACCATTGTTCATTTTAGATTAATGCAGTATTGGATGTGTATAAAGGTTACAATGTTTTTGGAAATAAAGTCAGTCTATCCTAGAAAGATACAGAGTGCATCTCGTTCTTTCAGAAGGATTAATTCCTATGGGAAGGGGTCGTCTGGCTGTGGAGGATCGGCAGTGAATTTGTTTCCAGGAGAGGGAAGATATCTAAACAGCGTTTGTTACACCCTTTCGCATTTGGGGTGCCGTTACAGCTACTTTGGCAGCTGCATTGGCAGGCAAACTACTCTGAGCCTGGGTGACAGAGGATGAAGAGGATGAGGACAACTTTGTTATCCATTCCACCAACTCTTCTGCATATTGTGGCTCAATAACACGGGCAGCTGCAGAAAAAAAGGACAAGCGTGCCCCACGGCCACGTGCAGAGGATGCACTTGTCCACGACCAGCACTGTTGACTGTAGACACAGAGCCTGCTTGCCCTCTTGTAGTGGCCTGTGAGCGTCTGCCTCTCCTTGGTGGCCTTCCGGACATGCTGTAAATTTTGTTTAGAAAAACCACACTACACTGTATTGTGTACTGTGTACACCACCAGAAAAGTAGTAGCAACTGCACTAGGGGTGCACTGTATTGTGTACACGACCAGAAGTGTAATAGCAACTATGGCTGCACTGTATTGTGTACTTTGTACACCACCAGAAAAGTAGTAGCAACTGCACTATGGGTGCACGGTATTGTGTACACCACCAGAAGTGTAATAGCAACTATGGGTGCACTGTATTTTGCACTGTGTACACCACCAGAAAAGTAGTAGCAACTGCACTAGGGGTGAACTGTATTGTGTACACCACCAGAAGTGTAACAGCAACTATGGATGCACTGTATTGTGTACTGTGTACACCACCAGAAAAGTAGTAGCAACTGCACTATAGGTGCACTGTATTGTGTACTGTGTACACCACCAGAAAAGTAGTAGCAACTGCACAATGGGTGCACGGTATTGTGTACACCACCAAAAGTGTAATAGCAACTATGGGTGCACTGTATTGTGTACTGTGTACACCACTAGGGATGAGCTGAACACCCCCCTGTTCGGTTCGCACCAGAACCTGCGAACAGACCTAAAGTTTGCGTGAACTTTAGAACCCTATTAAATACAATGGACTCGAACGTTCAAAATCTAAAGTGCTAATTATAAAGGCTAATATTCAAGTTCTTGTCCTAAAAAGGGTTTGGGGACCCGAGTCCTGCCCCAGGGGACATGTATCAATGCAAAAAAAAGTTTTAAAAAGGCAGTTTTTTCGGGAGCAGTGATTTTAATAATGCATAAAGTGAAACAATAAAAAGTGAAATATTCCTTTAAATTTCGTACCTGGGGGGGGGGGGGGGGGGAGTGTAAAATATGCCTGTAAAGCAGCGCTTGTTTCCCTTGCTTAGAACTGTCCCTGCACAAAATGTCATTTCTGAAGGAAAAAAAGCCATTTAAAACCACTCGCGGCTATAATGAATTGTCGGCTCCCGGCAATACAGAGAAAAGTCATTGATAAAAAATAAAAATAAATGCGTGGGGGCCCTTCAGGTCTGGTATGGATATTAAGGGGAACCCTGCATCAAATAAAAAAAAAATGACGTGGGGTTCCCCCCAAATATCCATACTAGACCCTTCAGGTCTGGTATGGATTTTAAGGGGAACTCTAACCCAAATAAAAAAAAAAAAGGGCGTGGAGTTCCCCCAAAAATCCATACCAGACCCTTTATCTGAGCACGCAACCTGGCAGGCTGCAGGAAAAGAGGGGGGGACGAGAGAGCGCCCCCCCTCCCTCCTGAACCGTACCAGGTCACATGCCCTCAACATGGGTAGGATGTCCCCATGTTGATGGGGACAAGGGCCTCATCCCCACAACCCTTGCCCGGTGGTTGTGGGGGTCTGCGGGCAGGAGGCTTATCGGAATCTGGAAGACCCCTTTAACAAAGGGGACCCCAGATCCCACCCCCCCTATGTGAATTGGTAAGGGGTACATTGTACCCCTACCATTTCACAACGAAAGTGTAAAAAAAATGTAAAAAAAACACACAGACACCTTGGAAAAGTCCTTTATTAAAAAAAATACAATAAAATAAAAAAAAATTCCATCGATGTAATCCAGTGTCCCGCGGCGATCCGATGTCCAGCGCTGCAGTCTCCACTCGAAACGTCATTGGCTGAGTGGACCTACACTGCGGAGGAAGTTCCCCATCAGGTCCGCTCAGCCAATGACGTAGGCGGGGTCTGAGGTGCGAGGGGGCGGGGGTGCCCTCGTATCTCAGACCCCGCCTACATCTTGGCTGAGCGGACCTGATGGGGAACTTTCTCTTCAGTGTAAAAAAATGAATAGACCCGCCCCTTCTCACGTTCCCCATCAGGTCCGCTCCTGATGGGGAACGTGAGAAGGGGCAGGTCTATTAATTTTTTTACACTGAAGAGGAAGTTCCCCATCAGGTCCGCTTAGCCAATGATGTAGGCGGGGTCTGAGATACAAGGGCGCCCCTGCCCCCGCCCCCTCGTACCTCAGACCCCGCTGAGCGGACCTGATGGGGAACTTCCTCCGCAGTGTAGGTCCGCTCAGCCAATGACGTTTTGAGTGGAGACTGCAGCACTGGACATCGGATCGCCGCAGGACATTGGATTACATCGCTGGAATGTGTTTTAATTTTTTATTTTTAATAAACAACTTTTCCAAGGTGTCTGTGTGTTTTTTTTTAAAAAAAATTACACTTTCTTCGTGAAATGGTAGGGGTACAATTTACCCCTTACCAATTCACATAGGGGGGCGGGATCTGGGGGTCCCCTTTGTTAAAGGGGTCTTCCAGATTCCGATAAGTCCCTTGCCCGCAGACCCCCATAACCACCGGGCAAGGGTTGTGGGGCTGAGGCCCTTGTCCCATCAACATGGGGACATCCTCCCCATGTTGAGGGCATGTGGCCTGGTACGGTTCAGGAGGGGGGGCGCTCTCTCGTCCCCCCCTCTTTTCCTTCGGCCTGCCAGGTTGCGTGCTCGGATAAAGGGTCTGGAATGGATTTTTTTTAACCACTTCCTTACCCAGCCATAGTCAAATGACGTCCACAGATGGGTTCTCCCATCCTGGGTGGACATCATATGACGTCCTTGGTTTCTGCCACTACTGCGGGCCCCCAGGGGCCCGCAGAGCGGCGATCGGGGTACCGATGTGTCCCTTAGGACACAGCCGTTACCCGATGGGGTTAAAGAAGTGGCGGTGGAGCGGCGGCGGGCAGCAGAGCTTCCCGTGCGGCTTACCGGCTCCTATATGCAGAGCTGCAGCAGCGGCGTGCACGGCGCCCGCGCGCACCCCCGGGGGTGCGCAGCGCGGCGATCGGGGATCCGGTGTGTCCCTCTGGACACAGCCGATCCCCGATGGGAAGAATGTACCGGATTCGATGATGCAGCCCAGCCGCCTTGGATACAGCCCAGCCCCGATCAGAGTAAAGAGCCAATGAAATGGCTCTTTACCACGTGACCGGCTGTGTCCAATCACAGCCGGTCACTAAATGTAAACAAAACACACTGATGTGTGTGTAACTTACTGTTGCTGGGTTCTCCTCTACACACACCGATCCAGTGTGAGGAGGAGATCAGCTAACAGTGAGTTACACACTATATATGTACCACTGTGCCCAGATTGCCCCCCCTAAATAAAGAGTACCTGTCATCTAGTATCTAGTACCTGCCACCAGTGTACCTATCCATCAGTAGTACCTGTCCATCAGGAGTACCCACCACCTCACCAGAATACCCGCCACCTCACCAAAGTACCCGCCACCTCACCAAAGTACCCGCCACCAGTCCATCAGGAGTACCTTTCCATCAGGAGAACCTACCCACAAGGAGTACCCGCTACCTCACCAGAATACCCGCCACCTCACCAGAATACCCGCCACCTCACCAGAATACCCGCCACCTCACCAAAGTACCCGCCATCGGGAGTATCTGTCCATTAGGAGTACCTGTCCACCAGGAGTACCCGCCACCTCACTAGAATACCCGCCACCTCACCAGAATACCCGCCACCTCACCAAAGTACCCGCCACCAGTCCATCAGGAGTACCTGTCCATCAGGAGTACCTATCCACCAGGAGTACCGTCCACCTCACCAGAGTACCCGCCACCTAACCAGAGTACCCGCCACCAGTCCATCAGGAGTACCTGTCCATCAGAGTACCCGCCACCAGTCCATTAGGAGTACCTGTTCATCAGAGTACCTGTCCACCAGAGTACTCGCCACCTCACCAAAGTACCTGCCACCTCACTAAAGTACCCGCCACCTCACCAGAGTACCCGCCACCAGTCTATCAGGAGTACCTGTCCATCAGAGTACCTGTCCACCAGAGTACTCGCCACCTCACCAAAGTACCTGCCACCTCACCAAAGTACCCGCCACCTCACCAAAGTACCCGCGACCAGTCCATCAGGAGTACCTGTCCATCAGGAGAACCTACCCACAAAGAGTACCCGCTACCTCACCAGAATACCCGCCACCTCACCAGAATACCCGCCACCTCACCAGAATACCCGCCACCTCACCAAAGTACCCGCCACCTCACCAAAGTACCCGCCATCAGGAGTATCTGTCCATCAGGAGTACCTGTCCACCAGGAGTACCCGCCACCTCACTAGAATACTCACCACCTCACCAGAATACCCGCCACCTCACCAAAGTACCCACCACCAGTCCATCAGGAGTACATGTCCATCAGGAGTACTCGCCACCTCACCAGAGTACCCGCCACCAGTCCAGGAGTACCTGTCCATCAGGAGTACCTATCCACCAGGAGTACCGTCCACCTCACCAGAGTACCCGCCACCAGTCCATCAGGAGTACCTGTCCATCAGAGTACCCGCCACCAGTCCATCAGGAGTACCTGTTCATCAGAGTACCTGTCCACCAGAGTACTCGCCACCTCACCAAAGTACCCGCCACCTCACCAAAGTACCCGCCACCTCACCAGAGTACCCGCCACCAGTCTATCAGGAGTACCTGTCCATCAGAGTACCTGTCCACCAGAGTACTCGCCACCTCACCAAAGTACCTGCCACCTCACCAAAGCACCCGCCACCTCACCAAAGTACCCGCCACCTCACCAAAGTACCCGCCACCAGAGTACATACAGCCACTATGTCCAGAAAGTTGTACACCCCAGAAGAAGCATACCAAATACTCAGTCTGACCGATGAGAGCAATGGGGAGCTCTCACCGCTCAGTTCTGATTCCGATTCTGGTTCGGAATATGAGCCCCCCCGAAGGCAGCACATCTGGATCTGAATTAGAGGAGTACACAGTCCGTCCAAAAAGACGACGGTCTGAACACCAGGTAGCTACCAGCAGTGCCAACGGCGGTAGAACCCAGGAAGTGAGGCCCAGTACACCTCACCAGAATACCCGCCACCTCACCAGAATACCCGCCACCTCACCAGAATACCCGCCACCTCACCAAAGTACCCGCCATCAGGAGTATCTGTCCATCAGGAGTACCTGTCCACCAGGAGTACCCACCACCTCACTAGAATACCCGCCACCTCACCAGAATACCCACCACCTCACCAAAGTACCCGCCACCAGTCCATCAGGAGTACCTGTCCATCAGGAGTACTCGCCACCTCACCAGAGTACCCGCCACCAGTCCAGGAGTACCTGTCCATCGGGAGTACCTATCCACCAGGAGTACCGTCCACCTCACCAGAGTACCCGCCACCAGTCCATCAGGAGTACCTGTCCATCAGAGTACCCGCCACCAGTCCAACAGGAGTACCTGTTCATCAGAGTACCTGTCCACCAGAGTACTCGCCACCTCACCAAAGTACCCGCCACCTCACCAGAGTACCCGCCACCTCACCAGAGCACCTGCCACCAGTCTATCAGGAGTACCTGTCCATCAGAGTACCTGTCCACCAGAGTACTCGCCACCTCACCAAAGTACCCGCCACCTCACCAAAGTACCCGCCACCTCACCAAAGTACCCGCCACCAGAGTACATACAGCCACTATGTCCAGAAAGGTGTACACCCCAGAAGAAGCATACCAAATACTCAGTCTGACCGATGAGAGCAATGGGGAGCTCTCACCGCTCAGTTCTGATTCCGATTCTGGTTCGGAATATGAGCCCCCCCGAAGGCAGCACATCTGGATCTGAATTAGAGGAGTACACAGTCCGTCCAAAAAGACGACGGTCTGAACACCAGGTAGCTACCAGCAGTGCCAACGGTGGTAGACCCCAGGAAGTGAGGCCCAGTACAAGCACTGCTAGACCCCAGGAGGAGAGGCCCAGTACAAGCGCTGCTAGACCCCAGGAGGAAAGGCCCAGTGCAAGTGCACGCCAAAGAAGTAGGACCCGAACCCTGCTTCCAGATGGCTTGGCAAACCCATTGTGGCTACCTTCTACCTCAGAGTCAGCCACGATCCCCCCTTTTACAGCACAGCCTGGTGTGCAGGTCAACACTGCAGGTTTTTCCAAACTTGATTTTTTTAATTTATTTTTCCCTGATGAATTGCTTCAAGGCATTGTGGATCAAACTAACCTTTTTGCTCAACAATTTATTGAAAATAACCCCAGCTCCAGCTATGCCCGCCCTTTCGAATGGAGACCCCTAACAGTGGTGGAGCTTAGATTGTTTTTAGGCCTAACATTTAACATGGGGCTTACAAAAAAAATGCAATGAATAGGTATTGGTCGAAGAAACCCATCCACCATATGCCAATTTTTACATCGGCCATGTCCAGGTCCCGATACGAACTTATAATGCGGTTTCTGCATTTCAGTGACAACTCACAGTGCCCCCCCCCCCTGAAATCACCCAAACTTTGACAAATTATATAAAATTCGCCCCCTAATAAAAAAAATCCAAGAAGTTTGCCGAATTTTATGTTCCTGATAAAAACATTTCTGTGGACTAATCCCTGGTGCATTTCACAGGCCGGCTGGGAATCAAGCAATATATCCCCAGTAAGCGGGCGAGGTACGGCTTGAAGCTCAACAAGCTCTGTGAAAGCGCCACTGTTTATGTGCACTCATTCCGCGTGTACGAAGGCAAAGATTCCCAGCTCCAGCCCCCTGAGTGTCCATCGTACATGGGAATAAGTGGAAAAATTGTTTGGGAGATGGCATTCCCACTCCTCCAAAAGGGGTATCATATTTACATGGACAACTATTATACCAGCCTGCCCCTTCTCCGCCACCTCTACCTAAAAAAAACTCTGGCCTGTGGTACAACAAGAAAAAACAGAAAGGGCTTCCCACAGCGTCTTGTCACCACAACCATTCAAAAGGGGGAATTGGCAAGCTTGAGGAACGAGGAAGTGTTGGCTGTGAAGTGGAGGGATAGGAAAGACGTGTACATCATGTCCACCATCCACGATGACACCTCGGTGGAACTTCACAGAAGACGCAATACCGTTCGCAAGCCTTTCTGCATCAATGAGTACAATAAATTCATGGGTGGTGTGGATTTAAATGACCAAATGTTGCAGCCCTATCTTTCAACCCGAAAATCCCTCTTCTGGTATAAAAAATTCGCAATTTACTTTTTTCATTTGGCCCTGTTAAATTCTTTCATAATCTACCAAAAATCAACAGAAAGACCCACCACCTTCATGAGGTTTATTGAAGACATTGTTACTGCCCTGATCTACCAACAAACATCCCCCCAGAAAGCATTCACTCAGATTGTGTCAGCAGACTACATGAACGCCATTTTTCAGACCATATTCCACCATCAGGATCCGGAAGACGGCGCCCAAAAAAATGTCGGGTGTGCACCACAAGAGGAATTAGGAAAGACACCAGCTTCCATTGTCCCGACTGTCCCTCCCAACCTGGCCTTTGCATCGGAGAATGCTTCAAGCAATATCACACTCTCGAAAACTATTAGCCCATATTTCTAATACTGCTATTTCCCCGTTTTCAATTTGTCCTGAATATTTCCCTGCCTCAACCAACCATATCATTGTCTTCCATGTGAACTGACCCTGGCCTGTTTCTCGACTATGCCTCTGCCTACCGTCTGCATTGTTTATCCGCCATGTTTCTGCCTTTCACGTGAACTGACCCTGGACTGTATCGACTATGCCTCTGCCTACCGTTTATTTCTGCCTTTTACCTGCACTGACCTCGATCTGTTGACCATGTTTTTGCCTGCCCCCTTGGACTGATCTTTCACCCTGCTACACAGGGGTCTTGCATATGTGAGGGGCTCCAGAATAGTGTTCTGAGTTCAGAAAACCAGTTTTTGGTTTTCTGTGTTCCCAGAACAGGGTCTGGTTGTCCGGAGGCTTCAAAGCGATTTGGGTGGGAGAAGCCTCTGCCCCTGTCCCCATTCTTTCCTGACCGATGCCCTAAGCTTGATGGTCCTGCCTGCTCCCTGGACAAATACTCTGGCTGTGCTGACCATACCTCTACCTGCTGCATGTACTAACTATGGACAGTATTCCTACCTGCTGCATGGATGATCCTTTGTTCCTTTTGCTGCTGCTGACCACATCCCTGCCTGTTATCTGGACCAATGCTTTGGCTGTGCTGACATCATCTCTACCTGTACTGACTATTCCTGCCTGCTGCCTGTTTTGCTGTCGCTGTCCACGTTCCTGCCTACTGCCTGGACCGATGCTCTCCTCTTTGGACCACTGCACTACTAAAACCGCAGGTAATCTTTTCTTTACCCTTTTCTCAGAAGAATGTATTTTGGTTTATAATTGGTATGTACAGTACATTCTATGTGTTAGAAATATGAAGGGCCTTCAACAATGTGATAGGTTGTCAGGAATTTATGTGTGTAATTTATGCTCCTAGAACACGTGACGGTGCTACTTAGATGTTAGGCCTCTGTATGTGGTCAGGCTGTGTAAAAGTCTTACACATGTGGTATTGCCATACTCAGGAGAAGTAGCAGAATATATTTTGGGGTGTCCTTTTTGCTATGTACATGCTATGTGTTGGTAGTATCTTATAAATGGACAACTTTGTATAAAAAAAATGCGTTTTCATTTTTTTCCCACATATTCCAAAAACGTCTGGAAAAAAATGAACCGTTCAAAAGACTCATTATGCCTCATAGATTATACGTTGGGGTGTTAGCTTTCCAAAATTGGGTCATTTTGTGGGCGTTTCCATTGTCCTGGTGCTCCAAGGCCTTCAAAATTGTGATAGGTTGTCATCAAATGAGATGTGCAATTTATGCTCCTAGAATGCCTGAAGGTGCTATTTCAATGTTGGGCCTCTGTATTTGGCCAGGCTGTGTAAAAGTCTCACACATTTGGTATCACCATACTCAGGAGGAGTAGCAGAATGTATTTTGGGGTGTAATTTTTGCTATGTACATGCTATGTGTTGGTAATATCTTATAAATGGATAACTTTGTATAAAAAAAATGTGTTTTAATTTTTTTCCCACATATTCCAAAAACTTCTGGAAAAAAATGAACCGTTCAAAAGACTCATTATGCCTCATAGATTATACGTTGGGGTGTTAGCTTTCCAAAATGGGGTCATTTTATGGGCGTTTCCGTTGTCCTGGAGCTCCAGGGTCTTCAAAACTGTAATAGGTGGTTGAGAAATGAGATGTGTAATTTATGCTCCTAGAATGCCTGAAGGTGCTATTTCAATGTTGGGCCTCTGTATTTGGACAGGCTGTGTAAAAGTCTCACACATTTGGTATCGCCATACTCAGGAGGTGTAGCAGAATGTATTTTGGGGTGTAATTTTTGATATGTACATGCTATGTGTTGGTAATATCTTATAAATGGACAACTTTGTATAAAAAAAATGTGTTTTCATTTTTTTCCCACATATTCCAAAAACTTCTGGAAAAAAATGAACCGTTCAAAAGACTCATTATGCCTCATAGATTATGCATTGGGGTGTTAGCTTTCCAAAATGGGGTCATTTTGTGGGCGTTTCCATTGTCCTGGTGCTCCAGGGCCTTCAAAAGTGTGATAGGTTGTCATCAAATGAGATGTGCAATTTATGCTCCTAGAACGCCTGACGGTGCTACTTGGATTTTAGACCTCTATATGTGGTCAGGCTGTGTAAAAGTCTCACACATGTGGTATCACTTTACTCAGGAGGAGTAGCATAATGTATTTTGGGGTGTAATTGCAAGTATGCATGTGCTGTGTGAGAGAAATAACTTGTTATTATCACAATTTTGTGCAAAAAAATAAACATTTCAAAAATTTCAAAAATTTCCCAAGGATTGTGGGAAAAAATTACAACTTCAAAAAACTCACCATGCCTCTTACTAAATACATTGGAATGTCTGCTTTCGAAAAAGAGGTAATTTGGGGGGTATTTGTACTTTCCTGGCTTGTTAGGGTCTCAAGAAATGAGATAGGCCTTCAGTACATCAGGTGTGATCAGATGTGATCATTTTTCAATGATTTGCACCATAGCTTGTAGACTCTCTAACTTTCACAGAGACCAAATAATATACACTTTCTTGGGTTATTTTTACTAAAGATATGTAGCAGTATACATTTTGGCCCAATTTTATGAAGAAAAATGACTTATTTGCAAAATTTTACAATAAAAAACAAAAAAAAAGTGTTTTTTTTTTTTTTTAAATCTCAATTTTTTCGCTTATATTGCAAAAAAATAAAAAACCCAGTGGTGATTAAATACCACCAAAAGAAATCTCTGTTTGTGAGAAAAAAATGATAAAAATTTGGTTTGGGTACAGTGTAGCATGACTGAGTAATTGTCATTCAAAGTGTGAGAGCGCTGAAAGCTACAAATTGGTCTGGTAAGGAAGGGTGTATAAAAGCCCTGTATTGAAGTGGTTAATTTGGGGTGGAGTTCCTCTTAAAATCCATACCTGAAGGTCCTGGTAATTGAATTTGGGGGGACACCCACACATTTTTTTTTTTTATCAATGACTTTTCTATGTATTGCCGGGAGCAGACAATTCATTAGAGCCGCGAGTGATTTTTAAATGACTTTTTTTCCTTCAGAAATGACACTTTGTGCAGGCACAGTTCTAAGCACGGGAAACAAGCACGACTTTATAGGCAAACTATACACACACCCTAGGTACGAAATTTAAAGGAATATTTCACTTTTATTGTTTCACTTTAAGCATTATTAAAATCACTGCTCCCGAAAAAACTGCAGTTTTTAAAACTTTTCTTTTGCATTGATACATGTCCCCTGGGGCAGGACCCGGGTCCCCAAACTGCAAGTACACCCAGATTCACGCCATCTGTTGACCATTAACACCCATAAAGGATTATTCCAATATAACTGCATGGTTTTTGGCATAGCCCCAGCTCCAGCCATCTGGCAGCGAATCATGGATGAGGTCCTGGCAGGCATACCTTTCACTCAATGTCTACTAGATGACATGCTCATCACTGGTCCCACTGATGAAGAACACAGAAAGAATGTTGAAACTGTGCTAGAGAGACTCCAAAGGTATGGTTTACGTGTCAATCTTTCAAAATGCGAATTTCTAAAGTCTTGACTGGAATTTTGTGCCCACACTGTGGACCGACACACTGTAACGAGCCCCTTGCTTGCTCGGTTCCACTCTCCCGACACTCCTCTGCTACTATTGGATCATATTGCAGATCGCAACGTCTGATGGTTCGGTCATCCGATGCTCAAGGATTCAAACTACAGCTATGTGACATTCTAATCCATTTGTGATAGCTCAGAACAAACACCAGGCAGGCTGTATGTAAGTTCAAACAGGAATCTCATTTTATTGGATGCACACACACACTCTTATACAGCAGTTTGAACACCCTGCCCCCAACAACCACTTTCCTATTGGTCAATTGTAAAGTCCATTGTATTTCTCAATTAGGTTCTCTGGCCATGCAAATGAGGACTTGAAACAGGGTCAGCAGGAATTGGCCCGATAGCTTGAATAGGAGAACTGAGATGTGTATTGACACAGAATGTGTATTGACACAGAAGCCCCAGGGGGTAATTAAAGTACATAACCAAACAGTCAAACACAGAACAATGCATTCCTTCCAGACCATGGAGCCGTCTGGAGGGGGGGTTAGCCTTAAGACAGGGCAGAAGACCCCCCACTGTGTAATAGATTCAAAGGAGAAATACTTCAGTATTCAAAGGTTCATGACAATACTCCCTCCTGGGAAATAGTCCAACAGCCACAGTGGGACCCCAAACGGGTCAACTCGAGGATGTTGGAAAAGTAGTCTTAAGGTTTCAGGTCTGTCAGCCAGGATAACCCATCCGCATTCCTGTCTTGAGGCCCTGGCCCATAATCAGAAGCCAGGAGGCTAGCATTCAGTCCTCTCCAAAAGCCTCTGTCCCGGCTAGATCTGTCACACATGTCCCCTTTCGGCAGGAGAATAACATAGGAGGAGACCCCAGACGGGTTGACTCCAAAGTTAGTCCATAGTTCTATCCCCCCAATGCCAGTATCCACACAGTACCCCAAACAAATTGCTCCAAACAGAGCATTACTCACCCAGCCAACCTCTGCCTCTCTCAGAGAACATACCCGCCGCTGGGGAGAGGCCTGGACTGGCCCTTCTCCCTGGAGTCCTTTAAGCCGCTGGAGAGAAGACAGGGTGACCGGGCTCAGTCCGTCATGCTATTGGGGATCTGGGCCAACTGCCCAGCATTCCTGGGGTATACAAGTGAAGACTGAATTCCCATCCCCTTGTGGTAGGTGAAAATCCCCTAGTGCTTGCAAAGCAAGGCTGACATCCTCCTGTCTCAGTGTCACACCATTTTCTGGGGTTGTGTCAGTGAAGACCGAAGTCCCATCCACTACCACAGGAACTCCCTCTTCTGTTAGTTGAGAGCAGAGGCCCGCGGCACTCTGCTCTGTTGCCAGCGCTTCTGCTGGGTTGCTGTGCGTGGAGACCGCAGTCCCATCCACTGATCTCCGCTCAAGTTGCAGTTGTGTGCAGAGGCCAGTAGCATTCTGCCTTGCTGCCAGTGATTCAGCTGGGGGTAAAAGCTTTACCACCTCAGCTTGTTGCTGGAGAGAGGGGCCAACTGCCCCGGCTCCCTGAAACTCCACAGTTGTTTCCGGTGCTGGGCAGAGGTTGCTAGCACTCTGCCCTGTTGCCAGCACTTCTGCTGGGGACTCCACACCATCTGCTCTGGCTAACTGTTGGGGAGGGAAAAGGGCTGCTTCTCCCCTCTGCATCTCTGAAATCCACTGGGAAAGAGGAACCATCACCTTCTCACCTCGGGCCTCCAAAACTGCCACGGGTGTAGAGCAGGGGTCTGCAGTACTCTGTCCTGCTGCCAGTACTTGAGCAGGCGATGCATAATCCATAACATCCTCTGAACAGTCCCTTAAGTCCATACCTTCTGTAATCTGTGGCTGGGGAGATGAGCCAACTGCCCTAGCTCCCTGGAACTCCATATTATCCACTTCGGCTTTAGGGATGGCAATCTTCAGATTTTCCACTGCCGATTCTTCAGCCAGGCTAGCTCCCTGGAACTCCATATCATCCAGGATTTCATAGTTGTCAACTGATATTTCCTGATAGTCCCAGGCAAAGGGAGCCCCACCCTGCTGCTGAGCAGAGTCTAGCAGCTGTTTGTAGGCAATCTCCAGCTCCCATTCCTGAACGGCCAGAAACTCCAAATCTTCCTGTGCCCAGTGCCCTTCCGAGACATTCAGTCTTTGCTCTCTATGCACCATTATTTCCCCCAAACGCCACTCCCGATCACTCCCAAAGTCAGGGTCCTCGGACAGCCTCCAATACAACAATCCCCGGCCATTATAGTCAAAGCCTTCCGTGGGGCTGTCATCCGCTGACCACGGGCACTCTTGGGCTACATACCACCGGAGGGCTCTGTAGCTCTCGTCCAACCGCATCTCTGCCCGGATCAGCCTGCTTAACTCAGCTGTCCACTCCTGCTTCGGTTGTTCCCCCAATAACAGCATTCGTACTTCATACTGCGACCAGTACCATACATGGATGGAGGGGAGAACTTTTCCCTGGTGTTGCTGCTCGAGAGCTAGCGCTTTCTTCCAGAGTTTGCAGCGGATTGAATCGGACCATCCCAGCAGGACCTCCTCTGATACTGGTCCTCTATGCTGTATCTGCATCTCTCGCAACCTCCTTCTGAATTCCTTTTCCATGTCGGCTGGTATCTGTATCTCTCCTCTCCTTTCAGTTGGTGCTGCTTCTTTAGGTGTTGTCTCCGATTGCCGTATTTCCGCCATTCTCCACTCATGTTGCTGCTCTAGCTCTCTCTTTTGTCGCTCTAGTTCTCTCTTTTGTCGCTGTAGTTTTTTCTCTTGTCGCTCATCCTGCAGCTGGATGCCTCTAATGGCTTCCTGTATGGCGGTCTCTGATGGGTTAGCACCATATAATGCCAAGCGCTCTCGAACTCGTTGCTGAAACAAATCTTCAACTGACCGGGGTCCTGCATCACCGTCCCTCTGGTCCATCTCAGCTCTCAAGTAAGTCTTTCAGCATGGCATTCCTGCAGGCTGCATAGCTGGTCATTCACTGTGGTGGTTTGGAGTGTCCCAGTAACTGGAGAGCAAATCCCACCGCTGCCAACCAATGTAACGAGCCCCTTGCTCACTCGGTTCCACTCTCCCGACACTCCTCTGCTACTATTGGATCATATTGCAGATTGCAACGTCTGATGGTTCGGTCATCCGATGCTCAAGGATTCAAACTACAGCTATGTGACATTCTAATCCATTTGTGATAGCTCAGAACAAACACCAGGCAGGCTGTATGTAAGTTCAAACAGGAATCTCATTTTATTGGATGCACACACACACTCTTATACAGCAGTTTGAACACCCTGCCCCCAACAACCACTTTCCTATTGGTCAATTGTAAAGTCCATTGTATTTCTCAATTAGTTTCTCTGGCCATGCAAATGAGGACTTGAAACAGTGTCAGCAGGAATTGGTCCGATAGCTTGAATAGGAGAACTGAGATGTGTATTGACACAGAATGTGTATTGACACAGAAGCCCCAGGGGGTAATTAAAGTACATAACCAAACAGTCAAACACAGAACAATGCATTCCTTCCAGACCATGTAGCCGTCTGGAGGGGGGGTTAGCCTTAAGACAGGGCAGAAGACCCCCCACTGTGTAATAGATTCAAAGGAGAAATACTTCAGTATTCAAAGGTTCATGACAATACTCCCTCCTGGGAAATAGTCCAACAGCCACAGTGGGACCCCAAACGGGTCAACTCGAGGATTTTGGAAAAGTAGTCTTAAGGTTTCAGGTCTGTCTGCCGGGATAACCCATCCGCATTCCTGTCTTGAGGCCCTGGCCCATAATCGGAAGGCAGGAGGCTAGCATTCAGTCCTCTGCAAAAGCCTTCTGTCCTGGCTAGATCTGTCACACACACTACTGAAGAAAAGGTTAAAGCCCTTACCCATGCCCCTACTCCCCAGAATGTCACATAGCTCAGGTCCTACCTTGGCCTCCTAAATTACTACCACCGTTTCTTGTCGAACCTAACACACCAGCTTTATCCATTACATCGCTTACTGGATGCAAGAGCTAAATGCATATGGACAGCCAAATGTGAAGAAGCTTTTCGGCTTTCTAAAGAACTCATTCTGTCTTCTCGAGTTCTGGTCCACTATGATTTAAAGAAACACGTCACCTTGGCTTGTGACGCCTCACCTTATGTCATACCAGATGGCACAGAGCGCCCCATTTCTTTTGCCTCCAGGTCTTTAACCTCAGCAGAACAAAACTACTCCCAGATAGACAAGGAAGCTTTGGCCATTGTATGGGCCACAAAAAAATTCATACGTATATCTATGGTCGGGAGTTCACACTTATCACTGAGCACAAGCCTCTGTTGTCAATACTGAACCCTCAGAAAGGAATTTCTACAACAACTGCATCTCACTTACAAAGGTACACTTTATTCTTGGGAGCTTATATTTATTCTATCAGATACCGCTCCCATAATGCCCATGGCAATGCATTTTCCAGATTGCCAATTGGAGACCACTCACCAAGAGATGTACGCATAGTGGAAATACACAGGCCGAAATCCTGCATGTCCACCTCCCTAATTGCGAGACATACAGTCACAGATCCCTTCAGATATTTCATATGTTCAGGCTGGATGGCCAGAGAAAGTCCCAGGTGAATTTCGTCCGTAATTTGCAAGAATATGTGAGCTTGTGCCTAATGCTGGTTGCCTACAGTGGGGCAACAGAGTGATTATACCTCAGTATTTGCAACCAACCATGCTAAGGATACTGCATGAGGGCCATCCTGGCATGGTGCACATGAAGCAGCGAGGCCGGAGCTATGTTTGGTGGCCACAAATGGACACAGCAATTAAAGATTATGTGGCTCAATGTCCTGGGTGCTGTCAAGCTCAGTGACCCCAAAAGAAAGGAACCCTGCTACCTTGGCCATGGCCGACAGACCCGTGGTCAAGACTCCATCTCGATTTTGCTAGCCCAATCCAGGGTAAAATGCATTTGATCGCGGTAGATGAACATTCAAAATGGCCGGAAGTTTTTCAAATGCCTTACCTCAGCTGCTACTAGGGATGAGCTCGGTGTTCGAGCCTGTGGCCAATCGTAGCTCAGGGGGGTTTAGTACACGCCCCACGCTATAAAAGGCCGCCAGCGCGGTGGCCTCGTGCAGTGTGTTCCGGCGTGCAGGGAAAGAGATAGATAGGCAGGGACAGTGTGTTCTGTGTTCTATTTTTTTCTCAGGAATCTGCAGGCGTTAGTGGGTGTTGTGTGCCTCCAGCACAGTATACACCTGGAT
Source organism: Rana muscosa (assembly GCA_029206835.1). Taxonomy (NCBI): domain Eukaryota; kingdom Metazoa; phylum Chordata; class Amphibia; order Anura; family Ranidae; genus Rana; species Rana muscosa. The sequence goes on along the minus strand of CM055120.1, from coordinate 431,582,056 downwards.
CTACACTTTATTGCTGTTCTCTTAGCTAGATAGGCAGGCAGGGAAAGAGATACATAGGCAGGGACAGTGTGTTCTATTTTCTATTGTTTTCTCAGGCATCTGCAGGAGTTAGTCAGTGTTGTGTGCCCCCAGCACAGTATACACCTGTATATATCCGTCATTGCTGTTCTCTAAGCTAGATAGGCAGGGACAGTGTGTTCTATGTTCTATTCTTTTCTCAGGCATCTGCAGGAGTTAGTGGGTGTTGTGTGCCCCCAGCACAATATACACCTGTATATACCCGTCATTACTGTTCTCTAATACAGGCATCTGCAGGAGTTAGTGGCACAGTGTACACCTGTATATACCCGTCATTACTGTTCTCTAATACAGGCATCTGCAGGAGTTAGTGGCACAGTGTACACCTGTATATACCCGTCATTACTGTTCTCTAATACAGGCATCTGCAGGAGTTAGTGGGTGTTGTGTGCCTCCAGCACAATATACACTACCCAATTGCTGGTTTTCCCATCTCCCTGCAGGCCATTACTATGTCTGGAAGGCCAACAAAGAGAGGCAGACAGTCACGAGCCAATAAAAGAGGGCAAGCAGGCTCTGTGTCTGGGGGAAACAGTGCTGGTCATGGACGCAGTGCATTGTCATCAGCACGTGGCCATGGGACATGCTTGTCCTTATTTTCAGCAGCTGGACGTGTCGAGCCGCATCATGCCGAAGACTTGGTAGAGTGGATGACCAAGCCCTCCTCATCCTCCTCATCCTCTGTCACCCAGGCTCAGGGTACTGGCAAAGCAGCTGCCAAAGCGTCCTCTTCACTCGTATCAATGTCATCATCAGTCACTCCTTCCCTAGACCCACCATGTCCTCCTGAGGAGTCCCCCGAACAGTTTGAGCACAGTGTTGGGTACATGCTCCAGGAGGATGCCCAGCATTTCGAAGGGTCTGATGATGATACCCAGCTAGAGGAAGGCAGTAGCGTGAGCACAGAGAGAGGGGATGCTCAAGAAGGACAGCAATCTGGCAGTCATGTTCCAGCAGCTGCAGCATACTGCCAGATTGGCTCCAGTAATGAGGAGGAAGGGGATGATGAGGTCACTGACTCCACGTGGGTGCCTCATAGGAGAGAGGAGGAGGAGGAGGATGAGGAGGAGGCACATCTCCAACGAGGCAGGATGCCCTCCGGGGGCCAGCGTAAGGGCCTGAATCGCAGAGCTACGCCTGTGCAGGGCGCTGCCTCTGCCGGTTATTCCAAAAGTTATTCCAAAAGTTCTTTGGTGTGGGCCTTTTTTGAGTCGAGTGCATCAGATAGCACCGCTGCTATTTGCAACATATGTCTCAAGCGTATCTCGCGTGGCCAAAACATCAGCCGCTTGGGCATCACTTGCTTGACTAGACATATGTTGCCCTGCCATGCAGCTCGTTGGCAAGCGTACCTTAAAGACCCACACCAAAGAACAAAGCGGACCTCTCCTTGCTCCTCATCAGTAGGGATGAGCTCGGTGTTCGAGTTGAACATACGTTCTACTCGAACATCGGCTGTTCGATCGTTCGATGAAGATCGAAATATTTGGGCCGTTCGCGCCAAATTCGAGTGAAGCGAACGGCCCACAATACACTGCGCCATCGCAGTGCAATCCCGGCGCTGGGATTGGCCAAGCATGCACTGTGACCCTGCATGCTTGGCCAATCTCAGCGCCGGCAGCTAGGAGAGCCATAATTGGCCACAGGCAGATTGCCTGTGGCCAATTATAGCTCAGGGGGTTTAGCACACGCCCCACACTATAAAAGGCCGCCAGCGCGGCGGCCTTGTGTAGTGTGTTCCGGCGCAGGGAAAGCGAAGGATAGGCAGGGACAGTGTCATTGTGCTATTCTTTGTGCTATTCTTGTGTGTAGGGAGAGAGAAGGATAGGCAGGGAGAGTGTCACTGTCATATTCTTTGCTAAACCTTGTGTGCAGGGAGAGAGAAGGATAGGCAGGGGACAGTGTCAGTGTCATATTCTTTGCTAAACCTTGTGTGCAGGGAGAGAGAAGGATAGGCAGGGGACAGTGTCAGTGTCATTGTTGCTAAGCCTCCTGCACAGTATACACCTGAAGCTAGCCCTTATTGCTGTGTTTTCCTGGTGTGTTACACTAACAGGCATTTGCAGCACTTACAGCAGGCGGAGTGTGCTTCCTGCTAAATATACACCTTAAGCTAGCCCGTATTGCTGTGTTTTCCTGGTGTGTTACACTAACACACAAACAGACTCCTGCGCTTGGAAGTTTGGTCTCTTAGTGACACAACCAGAGTGTTCCGTAGGAAAGGAAATGACCAGGAATCTTGCTGCCCTCCTCAGAATAATTGGTATTCTTTAAGACTAAAATGTAAAAGGAAAAAAGAGGGCGCACGACCTAGTGCATTACCAATGGCTAGGTTTATTAAAAGTAAGTTAAAAGATTACAAATACTCACAAAGCAAGTATGATAGTAGGCACATCATAGTCTATCACTTTTTGGCTCTGAGGAAGAGGGTGCGCCCTCGCAACGCATCAGCTGTAGCTGTAATATCTGTCGTCTGGACTCTCTGGTCATCTGGTTCCAGCAGGAGGCAATCCCCTTTGATGGAATGGTTATGTGCCTACTATCATACTTGCTTTGTGAGTATTTGTAATCTTTTAACTTACTTTTAATAAACCTAGCCATTGGTAATGCACTAGGTCGTGCGCCCTCTTTTTTCCTTTTACGTGTTACACTAACAGGCATTTGCAGCACTTACAGTGGGCGAAGTGTGCCTCCTGCACATTATACACCTGAAGCTAGCCCGTATTGCTGTGTTTTCCTGGTGTGTTACACTAACAGGCATTTGCAGCACTTACAGCGGGCGGAGTGTGCTTCCTGCTAAATATACACCTGAAGCTAGCCCATATTGCTGTGTTTTCCTGGTGTGCTACACTAACAGGCATTTGCAGCACTTACAGCGGGCGGAGTGTGCTTCCTGCTAAATATACACCTGATGCTAGCCCGTATTGCTGTGTTTTCTTGGTGTGTTACACTAACAGGCATTTGCAGCACTTACAGCGGGCGAAGTGTGCCTCCTGCACATTATACACCTGAAGCTAGCCCGTATTGCTGTGTTTTCCTGGTGTGTTACACTAACAGGCATTTTCAGCACTTACAGCGGGCGGAGTGTCTTTCCTGCTAAATATACACCTGAAGCTAGCCCGTATTGCTGTTTTCCTGGTGTGTTACACTAACAGGCATTTGCAGCACTTACAGCGAGCGGAGTGTGCTTCCTGCTAAATATACACCTGAAGCTAGCCCGTATTGCTGTGTTTTCCTGGTGTGTTACACTAACAGGCATTTGCAGCACTTACAGTGGGCGGAGTGTGCTTCCTGCTAAATATACACCTGAAGCTAGCCCGTATTGCTGTGTTTTCCTGGTGTGTTACACTAACAGGCATTTGCAGCACTTACAGCGGGCGGAGTGTGCCTCCTGCACATTATACACCTGAAGCTAGCCCGTATTGCTGTGTTTTCCTGGTGTGTTACACTAACGGGCATTTGCAGCACTTACAGCGGGCGGAGTGTGCCACCTGCACATTATACACCTGAAGCTAGCCCGTATTGCTGTGTTTTCCTGGTGTGTTACACTAACAGGCATTTGCAGCACTTACAGCGGGCGGAGTGTGCTTCCTGCTAAATATACACCTGAAGCTAGGCCGTATTGCTGTGTTTTCCTGGTGTGTTACACTAACAGGCATTTGCAGCACTTACAGCGGGCGGAGTGTGCTTCCTGCTAAATATACACCTGAAGCTAGCCCATATTGCTGTGTTTTCCTGGTGTGTTACACTAATAGGCATTTGCAGCACTTACAGCGGGCAGAGTTTGCTTCCTGCTAAATATACACCTGAAGCTAGCCCGTATTGCTGTGTTTTCCTGGTGTGTTACACTAACAGGCATTTGCAGCACTTACAGCGGGCGGAATGTGCTTCCTGCTAAATATACACCTGAAGCTAGCCCATATTGCTGTGTTTTCCTGGTGTGTTACACTAACAGGCATTTGCAGCACTTACAGTGGGCGGAGTGTGCTTCCTGCTAAATATACATCTGAAGCTAGCCCGTATTGCTGTGTTTTCCTGGTGTGTTACACTAACAGGCATTTGCAGCACTTACAGTGGGCGGAGTGTGCTTCCTGCTAAATATACACCTGAAGCTAGGCCGTATTGCTGTGTTTTCCTGGTGTGTTACACTAACAGGCATTTGCAGCACTTACAGCGGGCGGAGTGTGCTTCCTCCTAAATATACACCTGAAGCTAGCCCGTATTGCTGTGTTTTCCTGGTGTGTTACACTAACAGACATTTGCAGCACTTACAGCGGGCGGAGTGTGCCTCCTGCACATTATACACCTGAAGCTAGCCCGTATTGCTGTCTTTTCCTGGTGTGTTACACTAACGGGCATTTGCAGCACTTACAGCGGGCGGAGTGTGCCACCTGCACATTATACACCTGAAGCTAGCCCGTATTGCTGTGTTTTCCTGGTGTGTTACACTAACAGGCATTTGCAGCACTTACAGCGGGCGGAGTGTGCTTCCTGCTAAATATACACCTGAAGCTAGGCTGTCACGTACCTGATGGTGACGAGCCCGGTTAGCAGAGGGAGGCCTCCCTTACGGCTCCCACCGGCGGCCCCTGGTGGTATAACAGGAAGCACGGAGGTGGAAGGGGTACGAGTGCCTGGCAGGATCAAGAACTACCGCAGGTGATCAGGAACCAGCAGGTGAGGAGGCAGGAACCAGGAACTACAGCAGGTGAGTGGACAGGAACCAGGAACTACAGCAGGTGAGTAGACAGGAACCAGGAACTCAGAAGATGACCCGGACCGGGAGGCACAGCAGGTAGACTGGAACCACTGGGCAGCAGCAGATGAACAGGAACCAGCAGATGAGCAGACAGGAACCAGCAGATGAGCAGACAGGAACCAGGAACTGCAGCAGGTGAGTAGACAGGAACCAGGAACTCAGCAGATGACCCGGACCGGGAGGCACAGCAGGTAGACTGGAACCACTGGGCAGCAGCAGGTGAACAGGAACCAGCAGATGAGCAGACAGGAACCAGCAGATGAGCAGACAGGAACCAGCAGATGAGCAGACAGGAACCAGGAACTCAGCAGATGACCCGGACCGGGAGGCACAGCAGGTAAACTGGAACCACTAGGCAGCAGCAAGTGAACAAGAGCCAAGGTCAGGCAGGATCGTCAGACAAGCCGGGGTCGGGTAAACTGGCAGGCAGCGAGGCACAAAAGGATCAGGCAATACCGAAGTCAGAAAACAGGCCGATGGTCAGGTACAGGCAGATAGCAGGAGGGTCACAGGAAGCCGGGTCAGATACAGGTAAACAAGGCAGATCAGGTCACTTGGGATAAACGCTGTAGAGCAGACAGCAGGGACTGTCTGCAAGTGAGGAGTTTAAATAGCCCTTCGGGCGTCACCTGCGGGGGCGGGAACCAGGAAGTCCAGGGCGTCTGTTCCTGACAGGGTTTCCATGACATTGCCCCCCCCAAGGGGCAGCCTCCGGATGCCCCTAGGAGCAAACTTCTCGGGGTGAGACCTCCTGAAGGCTTGTATCAGGTCTTTGGCGTGAATGTTCTCTTCGGGTTCCCAGGAGTTCTCCTCTGGTCCGTAACCCTTCCATTTTATTAAAAATTGACTCTGGCTATTTCTTCTTCGTGCGTCTAAAATAGCTTCTACCTCGAATTCCTGTTCCCCGTCTATGATGACGGGATCAGGGCGAGTCGGGGTCCGACCTGGGAATGGGTTGGAGACTGACGGTTTCAATAGAGAAACATGAAAAACAGGGTGGACCCTCAGGGAGTCGGGGAGCTCCAGCTCGTAGGCCACCTCGTTGATTTTCCTTTTGATAGGAAAAGGCCCTAGAAACTTGGGGCCCAATTTCTTGGACGGGCAAGCCAATCTTAGATTGATGGTGGAAAGCCATACTTGGTCGCCCGGTGCCAGCGCTAATTCACCCCGTCTCCTCCTGTCGTAGACCGTCTTGTTATACTCCTGAGTTTTTGCCATGGCTTCGCGTAGAAGCTGGTTGTTAGAGGAGAAGAAATTCACTTTTTCCAGAACTGCGGGCACTGAGCACTCAGGGAGAGAGTTGGGCAGAAATGTGGGGTGAAACCCGAAGTTCGCAAAAAATGGGGTCTGGTTAGTTGCGGAGTGGATGGAGTTATTGTAGGAGAACTCCGCTAGCGGAAGCAGGGAGAGCCAGTCATTCTGAGCAAAGGAGGAGAAACAACGCAAATATTGCTCGAGGGTCTGATTTGTTCTCTCAGTCTGTCCGTTGGTTTGAGGGTGGTAAGCCGAAGAGAATGATAGCTCTATTCCCAGAGTCTTGCAGAGGGACCTCCAGAACCGGGAGGTAAATTGTACCCCCCGATCGGAGACTATATTAGCAGGTACCCCATGGAACCGGACGACTTCTTTAATGAACATTTGTGCAGTTTCCGGGGCCGAGGGGGTCCCTCTCATAGGAACAAAATGTGCCATCTTGGACAGACGGTCCACAATCACAAAGATGGTGGTGTGATTCTCAGCCGGGGGGAGTTCAACTATGAAGTCGATAGAAAGCATTTTCCACGGTCTCTCTGAAACGGGTAAGGGCTTCAGTAGTCCCCAGGCTTTGGATCTGGACCCTTTATTCCGGGTACATGTAGTACAGGACTCCACGAACCTCCTGCAATCCTCGCATAGTCGAGGCCACCAGAAGGTACGTTGTACCAACTCAGTGGTCTTAGCCACGCCAAAGTGCCCAGCAAGGGCATGATCGTGGCAGAGCTCTAGCACGGTTATCTTTAGTTCTTCTGGTATGAATATCCTGTCTTGGTGCCAGAGTAATCCATCCTTGGTTTGCAGATCCAGTTCAGGAGAGGGTTCCTGTCTAGTGGTGGCTTGTCTGATCCGGGAGAGTAGGTCCTCCTGAAGTAGGAGAAAATTCCCAGGAGCGAGGATTGTATCGGGTGAGGAGAGTTCTTTGGATCCATGAAACATTCGGGACAAGGCGTCAGGTTTAGTGTTCTTGGCACCGGGGCGGTATGTCACATGGAAGGAGAACCGGGAAAAAAACAGGGCCCATCTGGCTTGTCGTGGTTTTAGTCTTTTTGCAGTTTTCAGGTACTCTAAGTTCTTATGGTCGGTGAATACTAAGATCGGGTGAGCAGCACCTTCAAGTAAGTACCTCCATTCTTCCAGGGCGGACTTAATCGCCAAGTGTTCCCGGTCTCCCACGTCATAGTTCTTTCTTTCTCGTACATCACGGGACACAGAGCGACATAGTCATTACTAATGGGTTATATAGTTACCGTCAGGTGCTGGCACTGGCAACTTCCAAAACCGGAAGTACCCTCCCCTATATAAGCCCCTCCCATCCGGGAGCACCTCAGTTTTTTGCCAGTGTCTAAGGTGTTGGCCAAGAAGAAACATGTGTTTTTCACTGAGCTTGCGTACAGGTTCTTTTGGGCCTCAGTAAGCTATTCCGGATCCGACCAAAAAAGCTTCATAGCTAAACGGTCGGTACCCGGGCCTTGCAGAGAAGAGCAAGGTTCTGCCTGTAATGCTTCTCTTAGGAGAGCTGGACCCTGGGATCCAGAGCTCTGGTCATACCCACGACCAAGATGTTTTCTGTGCAGGGTGCTATACAGGTCCAGGGGAGTGGAATCCTTGGGAACCCGGTCCCTGAAGGTTTGATTACAATGCCTGCCGTGATAGGTGAAGTTTGGGCTTTTGTGGACCAAACAAAGTCCTGCGGCGGGGAACAGGTAAGTGGGGGCCCCCAGGAACTTGGTTCTATTGGGGGACCCCCAAGCCTAATTTGTCTTTCTGTCTGTTACCTAACGGTATTCCCGCTAATATCTGTGCATGCCTGTAACTACTAAAAAAATGTAATAATTTTTAATGGTGGTCAAGAAAAAAAAAAAAAAAAAAGAATGTTTTTTTATATATGTTTAGTATATTAAACTGCGGTACCTGTGTTTGTCCACTAGAGGCCGCTGTGGAATGTTTTTCTTGTCATATGGACTAGTTTCTTCTCAGAGAGCAAAGTCCAGGCAGCTGGTGAGTTCTCCTACAGGAAACTGTTTCCTCTGCCATGTTGCAGTGTTCGTCTATCCCCCGGCCTGCGGCACATCCAGATTCAACGCAAAGGGGGACAGGTTTGTCTCTCGGACAAGGGATCCCCTAGCTTGCGGCTCGGATGCCCTAGTGTTCCCTTGGGATCAGTTCAACCTGATATATGCATTCACACCGCCACAATGGTTACCTCGATTACTCCGCAGAATCAGGGTAGAAAAGAAACCAGTGATTCTGGTGGCTCCAGCGTGGCCCCGAAGAGCGTGGTACGTGGAGATTGTAAAATGTCAGTGGGGAGTCCTTGGACTCTCCCACATCGTCCGGACCTGCTTTCGCAAGGACCGATATACCACCCTTCCTTACCAGCCCTAGGTTTGACGGCCTGGCTATTGAAGCCCACATTCTAAAATAGAGAGGGCTCTCTAATTCTGTGGTATCTACCATGATCAATGCCAGGAAGCCGGTATCCAGGCAGATCTACTATAGAATCTGGAAGGCGTACGTCGCCTGGTGTGAAGCCAAGAAATGGCATCCACGTAAGTACGTAATAGGTAGGAGTCTGGACTCCCTACAATGGGCTGTAGATAGGAAGCTTGCCTTGAGTACTATCAAGGGTCAGATTTCGGCCTTGTCAATATTTTTTCAAAGGCCCTTGGCTTCGCATTCACTAGTCAAAGCCTTTATACAAGGAGTGATGCGTATTAGTCCTCCGGTTAATATTCCCATATGTCCATGGGATCTAAACTTGGTTCTGTCGGTTCTACAGAAACAACCATTTGAACCATTACAGCATATTTCCTTGGTGCTTCTCACCAGGAAATTGATTTTTCTAGTAGCCATTTGTTCGGCTAAAAGAGTATCGGAATTAGCAGCTATGTCCTGTAAGGAGCCATATCTGGTTATCCATAAGGACAGAGTAGTGTTACGTCCTCATCCAGCCTTTCTTCCTAAGGTGGTATCGAGGTTTCATTTGAACCAAGATGTGGTTCTTCCTTCTTTTTTCCCCAAACCTACTTCGGTAGAGGAAAAGTTATTGCATTCTTTGGATGTAGTAGGAGCAGTTAAAGCTTATCTAAAAGCCACTGCTCAGATTCGCAGAACGGATACTTTGTTTATTCTGCCGGAAGGCCCCAGAAGGGGTCAGGCAGCGTCAAAATCTACTTTAGCCAAGTGGATTCGACAGGTCATAATACAAGCCTATGGCTTGAGAAATAGACCGCCTCCGTTCAAAGTTAGGGCGCACTCCACGAGAGCAGTTGGAACTTCATGGGCAGTGCATCACCAGGCCTCCCTGGCTCAAATCTGTAAGGCCGCAACATGGTCTTCAGTACACACGTTTACTAGGTTCTACCAGGTGGACGTTACAAGTCAGGAGGATGTCGCCTTTGGGCGCAGTGTGTTGCAGGCCGCAAAAGATCCTCATGTCTGATAGCGCTCAGCTTATATATGGTGTATCCCCCCCCTCATTTGGCATTGCTTTAGGACATCCCATTAGTAATGACTATGTCGCTCTGTGTCCCGTGATGTACGAGAAAGAAAATAGGATTTTTATAACAGCTTACCTGTAAAATCCTTTTCTTGGAGTACATCACGGGACACAGAGCTCCCGCCCCTCTTTGGGGACACTTATTGCTTTGCTACAAAACTGAGGTGCTCCCGGATGGGAGGGGCTTATATAGGGGAGGGTACTTCCGGTTTTGGAAGTTGCCAGTGCCAGCACCTGACGGTAACTATATAACCCATTAGTAATGACTATGTCGCTCTGTGTCCCGTGATGTACTCCAAGAAAAGGATTTTACAGGTAAGCTGTTATAAAAATCCTATTTTTCTGCCGCAGATAATTTGCGAGAAAAGAAAGCCACCGGATGAAGCAAAGCTTTGGTTCCTTGCCTCTGTGACAATATTGCCCCTACTGCAACCTCAGAAGCATCTACCTCAAGTACAAATGGTAGGGAGGAATCTGGGTGTTTTAAGATGGATGCAGAGGTGAAGAGCCCTTTGAGATCCTCAAAGGCCTTTTGGGCCTCAGGGGACCAGTGGAAGCGGGTACCTTGCTTGGTTAGCTGAGTAATGGGTGCAATGATGGCGGAGAACCCCCGGATGAATTTACGATATAAGTTGGCGAATCCAACGAACCGTTGGATTCCCTTCTTATCCACTGGCGCTGGCCAGTCCAAGATTGCGGTGATCTTCTGTGGGTCCATCCTGATGCCTTCGCCAGAGATGATTAATCCCAGAAATGCTATGCTCTCCCACTCAAACTCGCATTTCTCAGCCTTCGCATATAGTTTATGCTGCCGAAGCCGGTCTAACACACTTCTGACATGCCTGCGATGAGAGTCAAGGGAGGAAGAGAAGATTAGTATGTCATCTAAATAAGCAATCACAAAGAGATCTAAAAAGTCCCGAAGAACATCATTAATTAAATACTGGAAGGTGGCAGGGGCATTGCACAGCCCGAAGGGCATCACTAAATATTCGAAATGTCCGAACCGGGAGCGGAAGGCGGTTTTCCACTCATCGCCCTCCTTGATTCGGACCAGGTTATAGGCTCCCCGGAGGTCAAGCTTAGTAAAAATAACGGCAGCTCCCAATCTTTGGAACAACTCTGGTACCAGAGGAAGAGGATAACGATTTTTAATGGTGACCTTATTTAGTTCACGGTAGTCCAAACATGGCCTGAGGGTATGGTCCTTCTTTTCTACAAAGAAAATGCCTGCGCCTGCTGGCGACGTAGAGGGGCGAATGAACCCCTTTAAAAGGTTCTCATCGATGTAGTCCTTCAGGGCCCCCTGTTCCACCTCCGTTAAAGGGAAAATCCTACCGAAAGGAATAGCTGCTCCGGGAAGTAGATCAATGGGGCAGTCGTAGGCTCGGTGGGGTGGTAGTGTCTCTGCCCCCTGTTTACTAAACACATCGAGAAAGTCCAGGTAAGCGTCAGGGATGGCCTGACGTATTCCGGCCTCAGTGTCGGTACACATTAAGGTGGCAGGCCCAGGGGGTTTGTGTGAGCCACAGGACCGTTGGCAGTAGGAGGAAGGAAACGTGATCACCCCCGTGACCCAGTTAATGGTAGGATTATGGGCTTGTAGCCAGGGCATACCGAGAATTATGGGGAACAGTGGAGAGGAGATAATATCCAGCCGTAGATATTCTCGGTGCACCCCGGTAGAGGAGAAGACAGTGACAGGTAGGGGAGCCGTCTCTTCGACCACGGGCCCCGACTTGATAAGGGACCCATCAGCCAGGTGAACCCGTAGTCCATGGGTCTTGGGAAGTAGAGGAATAAGTTGAGTACGGGCAAAAGTTGAGTCCATGAAGCAACTACAAGCCCCAGAGTCAATAATTGCGACGACTTGCAGGGTCCTTCCTGGGAGCTGCAGGGAGATAGAAAGAGCGAAGTGAGAGGAGGATTTAGTCTGAGGGTTGATCACAGCAGGGAATACTGACATGCACTTACGGAACTTCAGGGGACAGTTCCTAACGAAGTGACCGGGCTCCCCGCAGTACAGGCACAGGTTGTGCGCGCGTCGGCGTTGGCGTTCCTCCGGAGTAAGGGAAGGGCGGAGGACCCCAAGCTGCATGGGTTCAGGAGCATCGTACGAGGGGGTCAAGGGTGCTGCAGAAGCTGGGTGCGGATGACTGGGGACCCGGGGAAGCATCCAGGTCGGCCGGGTGAAGCCCGTGGCCCTCTCAACCCTCCGTTCCCTCAGGCGTCGGTCGATCTGAATTGTCAGATCGATCAGTAGGTTCAAATTTTCTGGTATTCCTACCCTAGCCAGTTCGTCCTTCAGGGGGTCAGAAAGGCCTATACGAAACTGGTGACGGAGGGCAGCGTCATTCCAGCTGGTGTCTGCGCTCCAGCGCCTGAATTCAGCTACATAGTCTTCCGCTGCTCTGCGTCCCTGCTGAAGGGTCCGCAGGGCGTTCTCTGCAGTGACCGAGAGCTGAGGGTCCTCGTACAATTGGGCAATGGCGTCAAAAAAAAGTGTAAGGCTGTCCAAGGACGCATCTTTGCGTTCTAGCAGGCGGTGGGCCCAGTTCTGTGGGTCTCCGGAAAGCAGCGAAATTACAAAGCCCACCTTGGTAGCTTCTAAGGAAAAGGTGCGGGGCTGTAAGGCAAAGTACAACTCACAAGAGTTCCAGAAAGCCCTGAACTTGCTCCGGTCCCCAGAGAATCTTTCGGGTGTAGGGACCCTGGGTTCAGGGGGAAGCATGACCACCGTGGGCGCAGCTCCTGCCCCGGCGGAAGAAGTGGAGGCACGTGGACCCCCTTGAGCTCCATCGGGGTTGGTGAGGGCCCGGACTTGTCCTTCCAGGTGAGTGTAGCCTTGCTGGAGGCTCTTAACGGCCTCGGTCAGTCCCGCCAGGTGTCGGCATAGTTCCTCCATAGGTGAGGCTCCCTGCTCGGGCTCAGACATGGCTGTCTGCTACTGTCACATACCTGACGGTGACGAGCCCGGTTAGCAGAGGGAGGCCTCCCTTACGGCTCCCACCGGCGGCCCCTGGTGGTATAACAGGAAGCACGGAGGTGGAGGGGGTACGAGTGCCTGGCAGGATCAAGAACTACCGCAGGTGATCAGGAACCAGCAGGTGAGGAGGCAGGAACCAGGAACTACAGCAGGTGAGTGGACAGGAACCAGGAACTACAGCAGGTGAGTAGACAGGAACCAGGAACTCAGAAGATGACCCGGACCGGGAGGCACAGCAGGTAGACTGGAACCACTGGGCAGCAGCAGATGAACAGGAACCAGCAGATGAGCAGACAGGAACCAGCAGATGAGCAGACAGGAACCAGGAACTGCAGCAGGTGAGTAGACAGGAACCAGGAACTCAGCAGATGACCCGGACCGGGAGGCACAGCAGGTAGACTGGAACCACTGGGCAGCAGCAGGTGAACAGGACCCAGCAGATGAGCAGACAGGAACCAGCAGATGAGCAGACAGGAACCAGCAGATGAGCAGACAGGAACCAGGAACTCAGCAGATGACCCGGACCGGGAGGCACAGCAGGTAAACTGGAACCACTAGGCAGCAGCAAGTGAACAAGAGCCAAGGTCAGGCAGGATCGTCAGACAAGCCGGGGTCGGGTAAACTGGCAGGCAGCGAGGCACAAAAGGATCAGGCAATACCGAAGTCAGAAAACAGGCCGATGGTCAGGTACAGGCAGATAGCAGGAGGGTCACAGGAAGCCGGGTCAGATACAGGTAAACAAGGCAGATCAGGTCACTTGGGATAAACGCTGTAGAGCAGACAGCAGGGACTGTCTGCAAGTGAGGAGTTTAAATAGCCCTTCGGGCGTCACCTGCGGGGGCGGGAACCAGGAAGTCCAGGGCGTCTGTTCCTGACAGGGTTTCCATGACATAGGCCGTATTGCTGTGTTTTCCTGGTGTGTTACACTAACAGGCATTTGCAGCACTTACAGCGGGCGGAGTGTGCTTCCTGCTAAAAATACACCTGAAGCTAGCCCGTATTGCTGTGTTTTCCTGGTGTGTTACACTAATAGGCATTTGCAGCACTTACAGCGGGCGGAGTTTGCTTCCTGCTAAATATACACCTGAAGCTAGCCCGTATTGCTGTGTTTTCCTGGTGTGTTACACTAACAGGCATTTGCAGCACTTACAGCGGGCGGAATGTGCTTCCTGCTAAATATACACCTGAAGCTAGCCCATATTGCTGTGTTTTCCTGGTGTGTTACACTAACAGGCATTTGCAGCACTTACAGTGGGCGGAGTGTGCTTCCTGCTAAATATACACCTGAAGCTAGCCCGTATTGCTGTGTTTTCCTGGTGTGTTACACTAACAGGCATTTGCAGCACTTACAGTGGGCGGAGTGTGCTTCCTGCTAAATATACACCTGAAGCTAGCCCGTATTGCTGTGTTTTCCTGGTGTGTTACACTAACAGGCATTTGCAGCACTTACAGCGGGCGGAGTGTGCTTCCTGCTAAATATACACCTGAAGCTAGGCCGTATTGCTGTGTTTTCCTGGTGTGTTACACTAACAGGCATTTGCAGCACTTACAGCGGGCGGAGTGTGCTTCCTGCTAAATATACACCTGAAGCTAGCCCGTATTGCTGTGTTTTCCTGGTGTGTTACACTAACAGGCATTTGCAGCACTTACAGCGGGCGGAGTGTGCTTCCTGCTAAATATACACCTGAAGCTAGCCCGTATTGCTGTGTTTTCCTGGTGTGTTACACTAACAGCCATTTGCAGCACTTACAGCGGGCGGAGTGTGCCTCCTGCACATTATACACCTGAAGCTAGCCCGTATTGCTGTGTTTTCCTGGTGTGTTACACTAACAGGCATTTGCAGCACTTACAGCGGGCGGAGTGTGCCCCCTGCACATTATACACCTGAAGCTAGCCCGTATTGCTGTGTTTTCCTGGTGTGTTACACTAACAGGCATTTGCAGCACTTACAGCGGGCGGAGTGTGCTTCCTGCTAAATATACACCTGAAGCTAGCCCGTATTGCTGTGTTTTCCTGGTGTGTTACACTAACAGGCATTTGCAGCACTTACAGCGGGCGGAGTGTGCTTCCTGCTAAATATACACCTGAAGCTAGCCCGTATTGCTGTGTTTTCCTGGTGTGTTACACTAACAGGCATTTGCAGCACTTACAGCGGGCGGAGTGTGCCCCCTGCACATTATACACCTGAAGCTAGCCCGTATTGCTGTGTTTTCCTGGTGTGTTACACTAACAGGCATTTGCAGCACTTACAGCGGGCGTGGTGATTCAGTTGCTGCAGGAGTTTGGACTGTGAGGACGTGCCTGTAGGGAGCTCCTGGAGCTCCAGGAGGAGGGGGTGTGATGGCCTCCTCCAGCCCAGGACCGGGGCAGCTTTCCCGGCCTGATGTTGCTGCCTCCTCCCTGGGGATTAAAGACCTGTCCAGGGAGGAGACATTGTTTTTGAAGACCCAGCACGAGTTGCTTGATTGGACTCTGGCCCAGCCTGGGGAAGGTCCGGCTAAGGTGCAGCGAAGGATCGCAAGAATCAAGGATTTAATCCAGAAGGCCAGCCGGGCCTTCTGTGGGAAGTCTGCAGTGCTGACCGACCTCCGGAATCGCAGGGACCGGACCAGCAGCTTCAGGAGGGGGGAGTTCAGTGTGGCCATTAACTCCCTGAAAGGCCAGTGTGGGGAACTCTGGGGCCTGCTGGGTGGCCTCTGTGAGAGGGGACGAGGTGAGACCGACTTCCTTTTGGAAATAAGGGATGAGCTGAAAAGGGCCAGCAGAGAAGGATCCCAGGCTGTCAGGCGCAGCAAACAGCGGAGCCAGCAAGTACAGCAGCCGGAGGAAAGACCTATGAATACATCATGCCCAGGAGGATCGGCCGGTGGAGCTGGAAACAGAGCTGGTGAGGAACCTTCCCCCCTCCCTTCCCCCGGGAAGCGTAGTCCCTGGTAACCTGGCTGTGGAGGGTCCCCGGGACCTTGCGGTGCTCGGGTCAGAAAAAGCTACCAGCACTCAGGCAGGCTCGGGTAGGGTACCTGAGGATACAGCTAGGGGAAATCAGGAGGGGAACACCGGGGGGAATGCTGAGGGAGATTCAGGGGGGATGGGAAAGCTGGGGTGCACCCCAGTGGTGGTTCTCACACCGCTCCCACGGATCAGGCCTGAGACTGTTGCTGGAAAGACTCTTAAGCATGCTGCTGTTGTTAAGACCCTAATGACCCCTGTGATTCCCGCATGCAGCCAGGTACAAGGCAGACCACTGCTAATGATGGATCCTGCCTGTGCCGCTCATGCTGTGGAGGAGGGAGAGGGGTCTGGCAATCATGGATATGGACAAACCCAAGCAGGAAGTGTTGAAAGACTATGTATTGATGATGGGAATGTGAAGGCTGCAAGGTGCGGTGGGGAGGAGGGGGGGAAGCCATTACCAAAGTGCAGTGAGCAACAACAAACTGCTGCACAACCAGGGGATGGTTTGGCGCCAGTAAAAATAACCACCTTTGCTGACAGTAGGGGCGGGGCCTTGGGGCATGGCTCTGGTGGGCTGGATGGTCGGGGGAGGAGTTTGGGCGGGAGTCCGGGCGGGAGGTGGAGCCGGGAAGGTCGGGAAGTGCTTCTATGACCACTTCCGGTTTCCCTGGCCAGCGTGAACCGGAAGTGGGCGGGCGGGCTGACCCGGAAGTAGGGTCTATACCGGAAGTGGTTGGGGGCAGCCAAAAGCACTTCCGGGTGGCGGCCTCTGACGGCCTGAATGATCAGGAGATGGCCGAGGTATGTGGAGGATTGGCAGGAGGGGATTTGATAGACCTCATGGATTCGTCTGGGGACCTGAGTGCTGCTCAAAGAGTGGGCAGGTGGAGTGAGGCCGAGGCTGGGGAACTTTTTGGGGATCACCCAGCCTTGGCCTTCATTAAGGGTATGGAGTCCCAGGAGGGACAATTAGAAAAGGGGAAGGAGCGGCCACAGCCGCAGGAGCAGGGGGAGGAGCCATCTGGGGCTCATGCCCGCTGCTCCAGTGGGGCCCCAGTGGTAGACCCTCCTCCCAGTGTTAGGAGGAGGGTTGTTGTGGGTGTGGCTTGCTCCGGGGGGGCGGTGGATGGGAGGGACCCCCCCCGGCAGGATTGGGCCGGGGGGTTCCCCCGGTTGGTGTGTCGGCCGAGGGTGCTGGAGTGCCCTCTGAGGGTTCCTCTGGTGAGGCGGCGGAGGGTGCTTCCGGCATTCAGGCTGGGGGGGCGTTAGATCAGGTCCAGGAGGCAGAGCTGCTTGGGGCGCTCAGGGAATCCAGGTCTTTTGCCCGGGTGGCAGGGACCAGCGTCCCTTTGGCCCCCCTGTACGACCGGTTTGGTGCCCAAAACTTCCGGGTTCCCCCCGCAGACCAGCTCCAGGGGGTGAACCCGTGGTCAAGGGGTACGGGGGGTCCGGAGAGGCGCAGGCGCAATGTTGTGCAGCTGCGGTGGGAGGGACCTGGACAGTGCCCCAGCAGGGGGCAGGTGGTAGATCTTCTGCTGAAGGGGGCCAACTTTAAGGTAGCCGACCTCTTCGCAGTGATCCATCCCACGGGCACCAAGGAGTTTGATGTGAGTTTTTCCTCCTTGGTGCTAATGGAGCTCTTCCTTACTGTGTATGAGCTCCTGAAGAGGTCGGAGCCTTGGAGGTCTTTTAAGGTGGTCCCCCTGTCCAGGCAGGAGGACATCAAGTCCCTGACCATTCTGGTCAGGAATGAATCCCTCCCACCTGAGGACATTGCCACCTGGTTGGGGAGGTATGGGCAGCTGCAGTCTCCCCTGCGCAAAAACCTGGATGAGCGCGGGGTCTGGACCGGGGCGTGGGCGGCCAGGATCCGTCTCAAGCGCCAGGGAACTGGTGTGACCCATGTCCCTGGCAGCGCTTTCATTGGGAGAGATAGGATCCTGGTCTTTTACCCCGGTCAGGCCCGTCGCTGTTTTAAGTGTGGGAGTCCCACCCATTTAAGACTGCACAACACCCCGGTGCGTCAGGTGCAACAGGCCTGGGCACTCCTCGGAGACTTGTAGACTTATTGTCTGCAACCTCTGTGGGGTGTCCGGCCACCCATTCAGCCGCTGCCCCAAGGCTTTTAGGGGGCGTGCGGCTGATGGGGATGGGCCAGGCCCAGATGACGCACCGGAGGGGGTGGGTCTCCCACCTCAGGCGCCCCAGGCGCCCCAGGCAGGCCCAGGTGAAGGGCCTGGGGCTGATGGCCCAGAGGGGCCTTTGCCGCAGCGGCAGAGGCGCAGGCGTGGTGGAGTGGGGGCCCCTGCTGGGAATGTGCCGGGTCCCCCGGGACTTGTTTCTGGGGGGCCGGGTGCACCGGCACCGGGCCCAGTGGGGGTGGGGGGTCGGGGGGGTGGGGGGCCCTCTGTGGGGGGCCGTACCCCTCCCCCTCTTTCCTCTGTGCCCCCTCCTCTCTCTACCCCCCCCCTCTTTCCCCCTCCTCTTCTCCTTCTGTTCCCCCCCCTCCTCCTTTCCCCCCTCCCCTTCCCCCCTTTCCCCATCCCTCCCCTTCTTCCTCCCTTCCTCCTCCCCCTTCCCCTCGTTCCTCTTCTCCTCTCCCCCTTCCTCTCCACCTCCTTCCTCCCTCCGTCCCATCCTGGATCCTCTTTTGTATCCCCAGGATTCGGGGGAGGAGATGGAGGTGGCCGAGTCGTCGAGGGGCCTGCACAAGAGGCCCATGGGGGCCTCTAGCGGGCACTCCGGTGACGAGGTGGGCGGCCAGATCCAGGCGGGCTGGCTGCAGAGGAAGGTGAGGAAGAGGACGAGGAGGAAGGATCCTGGGGGGGGGGTTAGGGGACCCCGGGTTGTCCCTGATAGGGACCCTGGGGGCCCCCCCCGGTGATCCTAGGGAATATGTTTGGGGTCTTCACCGATTCGGAGGAGGACTCTGGGGTGTAGGTGAAAGTGCAGAGGAGAATGCAGGCCAAAATCACTAAGGATGGCGGTACCCTCTCCAATACGCGTTGCGACCATTAATGTCGCAAGTGTGCGTTCTGCGGCGGCTCGTTTCATGGCCTTCGATTTTCTCAGCCGAGTTGAAGCTGACATTTTGTTTTTGCAAGAGACCTGGCTGGCATCGGTGGCAGAGATGCATCTAGCAAAGAGGGAGTGGAGATGTGGGCCCTCCCTCTGGTCTCTTGCGGCCGAGCCCTGCAGTGGAGTTGCAGTCCTTTTTAAGACTGGTCCGGTGGCTTGTCGACGAGTGATTGAGGTGGAGGTCGGTAGGTGCCTGGTGGTGGATGCCGTCGTGGGGGGGCAATTCCTTAGGCTCATCAACTTTTATGGCCCTCAGACCAAGAGGGATAGGAAGAGCCTCCTCACGATGGTCAAGCCCTACTTGTTCACGTCCCAGCAGGTGGTCTTTGGTGGTGACTTTAACATGGTCACCAGATCAAAGGATCGGGCAGGCGCCCCAGGCCCCCTGGGATATGATAGTATCTTTCTGAATAGTGTAGTGAGGGAAGCCGGGTTGGTGGATGTGCATGTTCAGTGCCTCCCCAACCACACTGGGTTCACTTATGCCCGAGGTAGCAGTAGGAGTAGGTTAGATAGTTTTTTTTTAAAGGGGGACTCTTCCTTTGCGGCACCTTTGTTGCAGGCGATGGAGTTCTCCGATCACTGTATGGTTTCTGTGACTTTGAATGTGGCCGACACTCCTCAGAAGGGTCGAGGCCTCTGTCGTCTCAATGGATCGCTACTCGGGGACCTCGAGGTTAGGGAGGCCTATGAGATCTTTCTTGCGGATCAGGCCTCGCTCCTTGAGAGCGGCTGCTCCCGCCAGGAGTGGTGGGAAGTGGTGAAGAAGAGGTCGGAGGGCTTTTTCCGCAGGATCTCTAGGTACCGGGCGGCGTCCAAGTACCTGGCCTACCAGAAGTTGCGCAGGCAGTTAGACCACCTGGTTTCTTCTGGGGGCCCTCAGGAGCAGATATCTGATCTGAAGCTTCAGATGAAGGGGTGTCAGTATGACCGTCTCGCCTCCCTGGTCCTTGAGAGGGATTACGGGAAGTTCTCCTCCCCGGATCCCTACAAGAGCTGTGGTGAGGCGGTGAGTTCGAAGGTCGTACATGGCCTGAGGGACGCTTCGGGATCCCTGGTCCGGTCCAGACCGGGTATCCTGGGTGTCATCGGGGACCATTTTTCAGACCTCCTCCGTAGGAAGCCTTTGGATATGGAGAAAGCCAGGGTGTTTCTTGATGAGACCCCGCTTTGCGCGGGGCCTGGTCTCCCAGACTCTCTGACAGCAGAGATCTCGGTTGAAGAAGTCAAGCAGGCCATCGACTCTTTGTCCCTGAAAAGGTCGCCGGGGCCCGATGGGCTCACGGCTGAATTTTATAAAACCTTCAAGAGCCTGTTGGCTCCTCATTTGGGGGAGGTTTTCAATGAATGTTTGGCTAATGGCCTGCTCCCTCCCTCAATGAGAAGGTCAGCTCTGATCCTGCTGTCAAAGGGTAAAGATCCGACTGTAATTGAGAACTGGCGCCCGATCGCCCTTCTCACTACAGATAGGAAGATATTGGCAAAAATACTCTTTTTACGTATGTCAGCAGTCGCTGACAAGATGCTTTCTGTCTCCCAGCACTGCGCAATTCCTGGTCGGGGCACCTTTAGTGCCGTCCTGAACGTCCGGGAGGCCGTGGAAAGGTGCAGGGCAACTGGGGATGGGCGGTATCTACTGGCATTAGACCAGGCCAAGGCTTTTGACCGGGTGAGCCATGAGTACCTCTGGCTTCTTCTGAGAAAGTACGGTTTGCCGGAGCAATTTGTGAATTGGCTGAAAGTATTGTACAGAGGGGCGGTGAGCTTCCCTCTTGTCAACGGTTGGGTGGGTCCTGCCTTTGCTGTGGACTCTGGAGTCAGGCAGGGTTGCCCGTTGAGCCCCCTTCTCTACATCTTTGCCGTCGATCCCTTCGTGAGAAGGCTCGACTGCGAGCGTTTGGGGGGGGGGGTTCCGGTGGAGCCTTGCACTGGTCTGGATCCGGCAATGAGGGTGGTGGCCTACGCGGACGATGTCTCGGTGGTGGTGTCCAGCCGCGAGGAGGCTCTCTTTGTGGAGACGCAAATTGGGAGCTACTCCGAGGCATCTGGTTCGTTGGTCAATTGGGGCAAGAGCGAAGTTCTCTGGTTGGGGAGGGAAGGCGAGCAGTTCGCTCTTCCGGACGTGTTTCCCCAGCCCCAGCCAGAAGTGAAAATTCTTGGCATCCTATTTGGCCCGGGTGATTACCCCAAGCTAAATTGGGAGCGCAGACTGGTCGGTGCATCTCGGAAAGTGAATGCCTGGAAGGGCTGGAAGCTGTCACTGAGGGAAAGGGTGAGCCTGGTCAAAACGTACTTGCTGCCAGAATTCCTCTATGTCAGCTACGTCTGTATTTTGCCTGCATCTCTCTATGCCCGGATCTCTGGCCTGTTCTTCCTGCTGTTGTGGGGAAACAGGCTAAATCTGATCAAGAGGGAGGTCACGTACCGACAGAGGAGGCACGGTGGGCTGGATATGATCAATCCGGTGGTGTTTTTCATCACCATTTTTGTGAAATTCAACCTGCAGTCCATCTTTGTGGACCTACCTACTCTGTGGGAGCGCTCATGCAAGAACTGGCTCTTGCTGTTCCTGAGTAGGTGGGAGGATGGGGGACGGCCTGGTGATCTTCGTAGATCGCACGGGTATCTCCCGTCCTATGTCCCTCAAGTGTTGAAGGTACTGAGGCAGTGGCGGATAACTGCTCTCGAGGTGGGCTCTGTGGGTCGACGTGAGCTGTACTCAAGAGTCATGGCCTCGGACATTTTGAGGCCACTGTCTTTAAGGGACTGCCCGGAGAGAGTCCTCGAGAAGGGATTAGCCCTTCTGAATTCCCCAAGAATCCCAAGCAAGTTTTGGGATCTTGCGTGGAGGGCTTTCCACGGACGCCTCTATGTCCGGGGAAACCTAAAAGTTAAGAACCTAGGGGACAGAGGTTGTCCTCGTGCAGAATGTGGGGGGGCATTGGAGACCATGGACCATTTTTTGGTCGAATGCCCCTTCAACATTGAGGTTCTTGAGGGGGCAGGGGAAGCCATTGGTTATCCCCGACTCTCATCCTTGACCTATTCTGAGGTGGTGTACGGCAACTTTAGGGTCCACAGAGGGTTTGAGTTGTCATCACTTTATTTAGTCAGCTTAGTGGCTCTCTATTACACATGGCACGCTCGGTGTTTGGTGTCCACTAGGGGCAAAGTCTTGTCCACGCATGAGGTGGTGGGTGATATTTTTCGGGAGCTGGTGAAGGTGAGGAGTCTTGAGAGGGGGAGGGTTGGGGCCAGTAGGAGTGCCCGGCTGTGGAGGGGTTTCTCCTTCCGGCCTCCCTGAGGCTCCAATCCTTCTTCCTTTTGGGGTGGTTCTTTCTGTCCTTTTCACCCCCTTTAGGTCTTTTGGTTTCTTTTTTTTCTGAACAGTAGGGCTTTAGGCATTCTAGACCTTGCATTCTCGCCTGTCAGTAGCCGATGGGTGGTTGGTGTTAGGTAGTAGGTTTTGTGTATATATTAGGGTGTGGTGTTAGTGTTGGGTTAATATGTAGTATTAGGGTTTGTGTGGTTTGATTTTTTTTTTTTTTATTTATTTGTTTTTGGTGATGTGTTCTTCTTGTTCTTTTCCAGGGTGATGGGAAAAATAAAAATAATGAGACCCACGTGTGGGTTGGTCGGATGAGGATGGGTAAGGGTGGTGGTAAATATGTATTAGTTTTATGTGTCAGGATTTTGTTAATGTATATATTGTTTTCCTACTGTACATATTGTAAATATTGGTAGCAGTTTTTTCAAATATATAAAAATTTACAGCGGGCGGAGTGTGCCTCCTGCACATTATACACCTGAAGCTAGCCCTTATTGCTGTTTTTTCCTGTTGTGTAACCCAGGCAGTCATCTGCAGCACTTACAGCGGGCATTGTGTGCTTCCTGCAAAATATACACCTGAAGCTACCCCTTATTGCTGGTTTTCCCATCTCCCTGCTTGCTATGTCTGGAAGGCCAACAAAGAGAGGCAGACAGTCACGAGCCAATAAAAGAGGGCAAGCAGGCTCTGTGTCTGGGGGCAACAGTGCTGGTCGTGGACGCGGTGCATTGTCATCAGCACATGGCGATGGGACACGCTTGTCCTTCTTTTCGGCAGCTGGACGTGTTGAGCCGCATCATGCCGAAGACTTGGTAGAGTGGATGACCAAGCCCTCCTCATCCTCCTCATCCTCTCTCACCCAGGCTCAGGGTACTGGCAAAGCAGCTGCCAAAGCGTCCTCTTCCCTGGTATCAATGTCATCATCAGTCACTCCTTCCCTAGACCCACCATGTCCTCCTGAGGAGTCCCCCGAACTGTTTCAGCACAGTGTTGGGTACATGCTCCAGGAGGATGCCCAGCGTTTCGAAGGGTCTGATGATGATACCCAGCTAGAGGAAGGCAGTAGCGTGAGAGCAGAGAGGGGATGCTCAAGAAGGACACCAATCTGGCAGTCATGTTCCAGCATCTGCAGCATACTGCCAGATTGGCTCCAGTGATGAGGAGGGAGGGGATGATGAGGTCACTGACTCCACGTGGGTGCCTAATAGGAGAAAGGAGGAGGATGAGGAGGAGGCACATCTCCAACGAGGCAGGATGCCCTCGGGGGGCCAGCGTAAGGGCAGCACACCGACTGAATCACACCGCAGAGCTCCGCCTGTGCAGGGCGCTGCCTCTGCCCGTTATTCAAAAAGTTCTTTGGTGTGGGCCTTTTTTGAGTCAAGTGCATCAGATCGCACAGCTGCTGTTTGCAACATATGTCTCAAGCATATATCGCGTGGCCAAAACATCAGCCGCTTGGGCACCACATGCTTGACCAGACATATGTTGACCTGCCATGCAGCTTGTTGGCAAGCCTACCTTAAAGACTCACACCAAAGAACAAAGCGGACCTCTCCTTGCACCGCATCAGCTGGGATCTCCAACCCCACTATACCTTCAGTCCTCTCTGAAACCGGCACTGGGAGGAATGAAGGTGTAGAATTAGGTGTGTCACAGCCAAGTACTTTCGGGCACTCTGCTAGCAGTACACCGACGTCCGATTCTAGCAGGCAAATTTCCCTGCCCCAGCTGCTGGACCGTCGAAAGAAGTTCACTCCCAGCCATCCACATGCCCAGCGGTTGAATGCTGGCTTGGCTAAATTGCTAGCTCTTCAACTGCTGCCTTTTCAGTTGGTAGACTCGGCCCCCTTCCGTGAGTTTATGCAATGTGCGGTTCCTCAGTGGCAGGTTCCCAAACGCCACTTTTTCTCACGGAAGGCGATTCCGGCTCTCTACCGGCATGTGGAAGGCAATGTCTTGGCCTCGCTGGACAGGGCGGTCAGCGGTAAGGTGCATATTACCGCTGACTCATGGTCCAGCAGACATGGACAGGGACATTACCTTTCTTTCACTGCCCATTGGGTCACTCTTTTGGCAGCTGAGAAGGATGCAGGACAAGGTGCAGTAGTGTTGGAGGTTGTTCCGCCGCCACGCCTCCAAAATACTACTACTGGTTGTGACACACCTCTCTCCTCCACCCCCTCCTCTTCTTCTTCCTCCATGGCCTCTTCCTGTGTGACACGTACCTTGGAGGTGAGCCTGACGTGCAGAGGGAGACCTCTCGTACAGCCCTGGTTCCCAGGTCACTGGAGTTGGGACAGTGGCCGAAGGAGCACAGTGAGGTATGAGTGCCTGTTAAGTTCTCCTGGACTAGATGAGAAGCCCGCTATGGACAGCTGAAGATGCAGGTCAGGTGATGCAGGCCAGCGGGTGCAGGTAGCTGGGGATGCGGCTGGAAGGTGCAGATCAGCTGATGCAGGTAGCCGAGGATGCCGGTAGATACGGATACAAGCAGCAGGCAGGAGAAAGGTCAGACGAGCCAGGTCATGCACAGCGGATCAGATACAGGCAGAAGCGTCAGGCAGCGGAGGGTCAAGTTCAGGCTGGATCAGGCAACAGAGGATCAGGCAGACAGATGAGCAGGACTGGGTCTAGGAAGCCAAAGGTCAGGACTGGAGATAGCAGCAAGGTCAGGAAGCCGGGTCAGAGTAACAGCAGGTGCAAGTTCAGGATCAGGTCACAGGATAACTGCAGATCAGACAGCAAGAGTCTGGACAGGAGAAGCCCCTTTTAAAGGCCACTGGGCGCCAAGGCAGCGTCACCGTGCGCGTGCGATTGACGCGCGCGTGTGCGTGAATGGCGCACGCGCATGCGCAATGGAAAGCTTCTTGCACTTGGAAGCCTACCAGCGGGGATGTGCCTGAGCCTTGTTGTGGGTACCAGAGGCATACGTCCATGGCATTGCCCCCCCCTTATGGGCAACCTCCGGGTGCCCAAAAGGACTCTTTTTTGAGGGTGGCTGCGGAAGAAGGCCTGGATCAGCTCTTGGGCATGCACATTCTGCTCGGGTTCCCAAGAGTTCTCCTCTGGTCCGTACCCCCTCCACTTGATCAAGTATTGCAGTCGATTACCTCTCCTTCTGCAGTCTACGACAGCCTCCACCTCATATTCCTCGTCCCCATCAACCATTACGGGTTCAGGTGGCCTCCGATCCCCTGTCTAGGAAGGGGTCTGGTACTGTGGGTTTCAGCAGGGACACGTGGAACATGGGGTGGATCCTAAGTGAATCAGGTAAGACAAGTTCATAGGAGACTTCGTTCAGTTTCCTCTTGACTGGGAAAGGTCCGATAAACTTGGGTGCCAGTTTCTTCGAGGGACAAGCCATTCTGAGGTTGGTAGTAGACAACCACACTTGGTCGCCAGGTTGGAGGTGCAATTCCCCTCTTCTCTTCCTGTCATAAACTCTCTTATTCGTTGCCTGTGCCTTGGCCATAGTCTCTTGTAGCAGTTTGTTGTTGTGACCCAGGAAGTCAACAGTACTCTGTACCGCTGGAACCGGAGATTCAGGGATAATGTTAGGCAGGAAGACAGGGTGAAACCCATAGTTTGCAAAAAATGGGGACTGACCCGTGACAGAATGGCTGGCATTGTTGAAGGCAAATTCTGCCAACGGCAATAGTGCTACCCAATCATCCTAGACAAACGTGGTGAAACAACGTATGTACTGCTCAAGGGTCTGGTTCGTCCTCTCGGTTTGTCCATTAGTCTGAGGATGGTAAGCAGATGACATGGATAGCTCAATCTTCAGGGCCTGGCATAGTGCTTTCCAAAAGCGGGAGGTGAACTGAACCCCCCTGTCGGATACAATGTTGGTTGGTACTCCATGTAATCTTATGATCTCCCGGATGAACACCCGGGCGGTCTCCATGGCAGAAGGCATACTTTTCAGAGGTATGAAGTGGGCCATCTTGGAAAGGCGGTCGACTACAACAAAGATGGCTGTATGTCCTTCGGATGGGGGTAGTTTAACTATAAAGTCCATGGCTATCATGCTCCAGGGTCTGTCGGGAATTGGTAGTGGTCTGAGAAGACCCCAGGACTTGGTTCTAGCAGATTTGCTTTGGGTACAAACAGTACATGATTTCACGTAGTCCTCACAACTCTTCTCAAGCTTTGGCCACCAGAACATACGCTGAATCAGGTCAAGGGTCTTGTGAACCCCGAAATGGCCAGCCAGAGGATGGTCGTGGCATAGGTTCAGAACCTTTGTCCGGAAACTTGCTGGCACAAAAATTTTATTGTCCTTCCAAAGCAACCCATCTCTGGGTGTCAGGGACACGCCTGGTGGACTGGGCATTGCTGCCGAGGCTTGTTTTAGGCTGGACATCAGATCTGTCTGGATGAGCAGAAAGTTACCCTCAGATAGGATAGTATCTGGGACTGAGGCATCCTTGGGATCGTCAAACATACGGGAGAGGGCGTCTGGCTTAGTGTTCCTTGATCCCGGCCGGTAGGTGATGTGGAAGGAAAATCTGGAAAAGAACAGCGCCCACCGTGCTTGACGCGGCTTCAGGCGCTTGGCAGATCTCAAGTATTCCAGATTCTTATGATCCGTGTAAATAAGAATGAGATGTGCTGCGCCCTCTAAGAGATACCGCCATTCCTCAAGCGCGGCCTTAATGGCCAAAAGTTCCCGATCTCCCACATCGTAATTTCTTTTGGCAGGGAAAGCTTACGAGAGAAGAAAGCAACGGGATGCATGAGATCCTTGAGGCCTTGGCGCTGGGAAATCACTGCCCCTACCGCTGTTTCTGAAGCATCCACCTCGAGTAGGTAAGGTAGAGAGGGGTCTGGGTGGCTCAGGATGGGAGCAGAAGTAAAAAGTCCCTTCAGAGTTGCAAAAGCAGTCTGAGCCTCAGAGTTCCATTGAAAACGAATGTTCTGTTTTGTTAGCTGAGTGATGGGGGCAACGATTGCAGAAAACCCCTTAATGAATCTTCTGTAAAAATTGGCTAAGCCAACAAAACGCTGCACCCCCTTTTTATCTGAGGGTGCAGGCCAGTCCAGAACAGCTGTGACCTTTTGTGGATCCATCTTGAACCCTTCCGTGGAAATCACCAGGCCCAAGAACTGGATACTCTGCTGCTCAAACTCACATTTCTCTGGTTTAGCATATAACCCGTGCTGACGGAGTCGGCAGAGTACCATCTGTACATGTTTCCGGTGCTGATCTAGAGATGTGGAGAAGATCAGGATATCGTCAAGATAAACAATTACGAAGATATCTAACCAGTCTCTGAAGATATCATTTACAAAGTGCTGGAAGGTAGCAGGGGCATTGCACAGGCCAAAGGGCATCACTAAATATTCATAGTGGCCGAATTTCGTACGGAAGGCTGTCTTCCACTCGTCTCCTGCACGGATACGAACCAAATTATAGGCTCCTCGAAGATCGAGCTTGGTAAACACGGCAGTGGTTCTTAGTCTTTGAAACAGCTCGGGCACCAGAGGTAGAGGATATCGGTTCTTAACCGTCACTTTATTTAATTCCCGATAGTCCACACAGGGACGTAAGGAGTGGTCCTTCTTTTCTACAAAAAAGATTCCGGCCCCTGCTGGAGAGGTAGAGGGCTGGATGAATCCTCTCTTGACATTCTCATCCACATAC
Source organism: Rana muscosa (assembly GCA_029206835.1). NCBI lineage: Eukaryota > Metazoa > Chordata > Amphibia > Anura > Ranidae > Rana > Rana muscosa. Next base: position 431,554,469 of record CM055120.1, on the reverse strand, counting down.
TCCTTTAATACTGCTCAATTGGGCAGTCATATGAAGGGTGGGGAGGAAGAGTCTCAGCCCCCCATTTGCTGAACACGTCCAGAAACTCGTGGTATGGTTCAGGTACCTTTGAGCGTAATTCTGCATCAGATTCCAGGCACAGCAGAGGGCCAGACACCCTAGGAGGAGAAGGCAGGCAATGTCTTTGACAGTAATGGGACTGGAACTTAACTTCCCCAGAGCCCCAATCAATTTGTGGGTTGTGGGCCTGTAGCCATGGCAGGCCAAGGGTGACCGGGAACAGCGGGGATGCAATTGCATCGAGTTTCAACAGTTCCTTATGACCCGTGGCTGTGACTACGGGTAAGGGTGGAGTCTCTTGGGCGACTAGGCCGGATTTTATACGGGACCCATCTGCCAGGAAAATGGAAAGCCCTTGAGCCCGGTGCTGCAGTGGGATGAGCTGTTGGTTGGCAAAGTTCAGGTCAATAAAACAACTACAAGCTCCAGAGTATATAATCGCAGTGGCAGGCACAGTCCTATCTGGAAGCTGGAAGGAGATGCCAAGAGCCAGATAAGTGGTATTGGCAGAAGGTGCTGGTTGACTGGTGGATGAGATGGACAAGCATCTTTGAGGTTTAACTGGGCACGAATGTACATAGTGGCCGGTTCCCCCGCAGTACAGGCAGAGATTGAGCTGATGCCGGCGTAAGCGTTCCTCAGCGGATAGCGAGGGTCTTATTAAACTGACTTGTACCAGTTCAGAGGAGGTTGGTCCAGGTCTAGCTGAGACAGGTCTGGTGGAAGCAGAACGCGTGGTCGTGGCCACACGGGGTAACATCCAGGTTGGGCGCGTCTGCTGGTTCATCTTCTCTGCGATGCGCTCCCGAAGGCGCCGGTCTATCTGGATGGTCAATGTCATTAAGTTGTCCAAAGAGTCTGGTATGCCAACTCGGGCAAGTTCATCCTTTAACCTCTCGGATAGGCCTAAACGGAACTGATGCCATAGCGCTGCATGGTTCCATTGAGTATCTGCACTCCTGCGCCTAAAGTCTGCTATGTAGTCCTCAACCGCTCTGCGGCCTTGCTGGAGCACGTGAAGAGCAGCTTCGGCAGTGGAAGTCCGTTGGGGGTCATCATAGAGGAGCGACATGGCCTTGAAAAAGGATGGCAAAGAGTCCAGTGAAACGTGGCGTTCTTCAAGCAGGTGGTGAGCCCAAGACTGAGGTTCCCCCAGCAAGAGCGAGATGACAAACCCCACTTTGGTGGTCTCCCGGGAGAACGTTAGGGGTAGCAGGGAGAAGTACAGCTCGCAGGCATTGCGGAATGTCCGAAACTTATTTCGATCCCCGGAAAACTTCTCCGGAATGGGGACCCTTGGCTCGGGAGGCAGCATCATTACAGCAGGTGCAGAGATGGCTCCTGTGGGTGTCCTGCTGGCAGGAGGGTCTGTGGTGGTAGTCGGAGATTGCATTTGTTCCTCCAAATGTTTATGACCATCCTGGAGAGATTCCACCTTTAGAGTGAGATCAGAAAGGAGTTGGCAGATCTCATCGGTGCAAGAGGTCCCTCTTGCAGGCTCAGGCATGGCTGTCTGATACTGACACGTACCTTGGAGGTGAGCCTGACGTGCAGAGGGAGACCTCTCGTACAGCCCTGGTTCCCAGGTCACTGGAGTTGGGACAGTGGCCGAAGGAGCACAGTGAGGTATGAGTGCCTGTTAAGTTCTCCTGGACTAGATGAGAAGCCCGCTATGGACAGCTGAAGATGCAGGTCAGGTGATGCAGGCCAGCGGGTGCAGGTAGCTGGGGATGCGGCTGGAAGGTGCAGATCAGCTGATGCAGGTAGCCGAGGATGCCGGTAGATACGGATACAAGCAGCAGGCAGGAGAAAGGTCAGACGAGCCAGGTCATGCACAGCGGATCAGATACAGGCAGAAGCGTCAGGCAGCGGAGGGTCAAGTTCAGGCTGGATCAGGCAACAGAGGATCAGGCAGACAGATGAGCAGGACTGGGTCTAGGAAGCCAAAGGTCAGGACTGGAGATAGCAGCAAGGTCAGGAAGCCGGGTCAGAGTAACAGCAGGTGCAAGTTCAGGATCAGGTCACAGGATAACTGCAGATCAGACAGCAAGAGTCTGGACAGGAGAAGCCCCTTTTAAAGGCCACTGGGCGCCAAGGCAGCGTCACCGTGCGCGTGCGATTGACGCGCGTGCGTGAATGGCGCACACGCATGCGCAATGGAAAGCTTCTGTTTACACTTGGAAGCCTACCAGAGGGGATGTGCCTGAGCTTTGTTGTGGGTACCAGAGGCATACGTCCATGACACTGTGCTTTGTCCACGGAACCAGCGGTGCTCCGTAGGCGTTCAAGGGGCTACGCAAGTACGCAGGCAAAAAGATGCCATGCCGTGCTTGCGCTGGTGTGTTTGGGGGACAGGAGCCACACTGGGGCAGAGGTTCTGTCTGCTCTGCAGGGGCAGGCCGAGAGGAGGTTGACGCCACGCCAGCTTAAGCCAGGAATGGTGGTTTGCAACAATGGCACCAACCTCCTCTCCGCCCTCCGACAGGGACAACTGACCCATGTGCCCTGTGTGGCTCACGTCCTTAACCTGGTGGTGCAGCGGTTCTTGGGCAGGTACCCGGGCTTACAGGATGTCCTTGGGCAGGCCAGGAAAGTCTGTGTGCATTTCCGCAGATCTTATAATGCCAGTGCTCGCCTGGCTGAGCTGCAAAAGGAGTTGAACCTGCCCAAGAACCGCCTTATATGTGACATGCCCACCAGGTGGAACTCAACGTTGGCCATGCTGCAGCGGCTGCACACACAGCAGAGGGCCATCAATGAGTACCTGTGCAACTACGGCACCAGGACAGGGTCAGGGGAGCTCGGGTTTTTTTCACCACGCCAGTGGGGCATGATCAGGGATGCATGGACTGTCCTGGCACCATTTGAGGAGGCCACGAGGATGGTGAGCAGTGACAGTGCATGCATCAGTGACACTGTACCTCTTGTCCACCTGTTGGAACATACGCTGCATGGAATAATGGACAGGGCACTTGAGGCAGAACAGAGGCAGGAAGAGGAGGACTTCCTTGCCTCTCAAGGCCCCCTTTACCCAGACAGTGTTCCTTCTGTCCCACCCATCGGACAGGAAGAGGAGGAGGAGGAGGAGGATTGTGTCAGCATGGAGGTGGAGCCTGGCACTCAGCATCATCAGCAGCAGTCTTTTAGGGATGATTTACAGTCCCAAGAAACCCGTGGACTTGTACGTGGCTGGGAGGAGGTGGCTGCGGATCATGACGTCCTTAGTGACCCAGAGGACTCCGGACCGAATGCCTCAGCTAACCTACGCTGCATGGCCTCCCTGATCCTGCAAAGTCTGCGGAAGGATCCTCGTATTCTTCGGATCAAGGAGAGGGACCACTACTGGCTGGCCACTCTCCTTGATCCACGGTACAAGGGTAAGGTTGCAGACCTTATTTTACCGTCGCAGAGGGAGCAGAGGAAGAGACAACTCCGGGAGGCCTTGCAGAAAGGTCTGTGCAACGCGTTCCCAGAGACTGGGAGGTTACAAACTCCTGGTCCTGGACAACGAGTTGCTGAGGCTTCGGTCAGTCAAAGAAGGAGCAGTGGGGAAGGTGGCCGTCTGACCGATGCGTTCAGACAATTCTTTAGTCCGCAGCCCCAAGGTATGATCGGTTCCAGCAACCATCGCCAGCGTCTGATATACATGGTGCAGGAATACCTAGGGGCAAGGTCAGACTTGGACACCTTCCCCACCGAAAATCCTCTGGCTTACTGGTTCTTGAGGATGGATCACTGGCCAGAGCTTGCACAGTATGCAATTGAGCTACTGGCCTGTCCTGCATCCAGCGTTCTTTCAGAATGCACATTCAGTGCTGCTGGAGGATTTGTCATGGATCACAGGGTGCGCCTGTCCACCGACTCGGTTGATCGACTGACCTTCATAAAGATGAACCAGTCTTGGATCACCACCAGCTACCAAACACCTGAAGCTGATATAACAGACAAATTTATTTTCAAATGTCACATCCCTTCAAGACTGATGTTGATGCTGAGTGACTGTCCTGTTATGTTGACTGACTATCCTCCTCAATGATCCGATTGATGATGATAGCTTGGAAGAACATTTTTGTTTCTGGGTGCCGCCACCAGTGCCTAAGGTCCAATTTTTCAGCCCCTGTTTAACAGGGGCATGTAATTAAAAAATTTTATGCAATGATTTGCAGCAGGGCTCATTCCTGCACTCCAACTAGAGTATCTGGGAGAGGTTGCAGTGTTGTGGCACCAGCACCAGTGCCTAAGGCCCAATTTTTCAGCCCCTGTTTAACAGGGGCATATAATTAAAAAATTTTATGCAATGCTTTGCAGCAGGGCTCATTCCTGCACTCCAACTAGAGTATCTGGGAGAGGTTGCAGTGTCATGGGACCAGCACGAAGGCCCAATTTTCAGCCCCTGTTTAATAGGGGCGTGTAATTACAATTTTTGATGCAATACTTTGCAACAGGGCTCATTGCTGTGCTCCAAGTACAGTATCTGTGAGGGGTTGCAGTGTTGTGGCACCAGTGCCTAAGGCCCAATTTTTCTGCCCCTGTTTAACAGGGGCATGTAATTACAATTCTTGATCTAATAATTCACAGCAGGGCCCATTCCTGCGCCCACCAAGAGTAACTGTGAGGCCTTACAGTGTTGTGTCAACACCACCACCACCAAAGGCCCAATTTTTCAGCCCCTGTTCAACAGGGGCATGCAATTACAATTCTTGATCTAATAATTCACAGCAGGGCCCATTCATGCGCCCACCAAGAGTAACTATGAGGGCTTACAGTGTTGTGTCAACACCATCACCACCACCACCAAAGGCCCAATTTTTCAGCCCCTGTTCAACAGGGGCATGCAATTACAATTCTTGATCTAATAATTCACAGCAGGGCCCATTCATGCGCCTACCAAGAGTAACTGTGAGGGCTTACAGTGTTGTGGCAACCCCAACATGTAAGGGGCAAATTTCAGCAGAGTATATATGGCAGGCCCCTACTTTCAAACATCCAACTTACAAACGACTCCTACTTGCAAACGGAAGGAGACAACAGGAAGTGAGAGGAAATCTACCCCTAGGAAGGGAAATTCTCTCCTGTAAGAGTTAATATGGGAAAAGGGTGTCTCCTCTCTACTGATGCTTTATCACCAATCCTTGTTTCAATAAAAACCCCACTTTTCAAAAACATTTGTCATTGGGATGGAAAGTGAAGTGAAATGTTCTAAACAGGGGCACAGACAGCAAAACAAATGTTACACGGGTGATAACCCTTCCCTATGTTTTCCAAAAAGCTTAAAAATAGATTTTTTTGCTGGAGCTACACTTAAACAATTGTGACAGCAGGAAGGTAAAGTCCCCTGGTTGCATCCAGGGGGGTAGATATATTTCGCCCAGATTCAGGCTTTACGCCGACTTATACAACTAGGTGGAGAGTTGTATAAGCCCAGCTGAGGCAAATGGGCTCATGGATGACTCATACCTCTAGGGAGAGTGTGGGGCGTCGTGCAGACAGGGAGTTGATGAGACCAGCTGAAGCTTGTCAGCTCATTTAGGCCTCTATAAGAACTCCCAGCTTCATTAGATGTTAGCTCATGCCTGGAACCAGACCTGTGTGGACTGTCTAGGGAGAGTGAACCCCTGTGCGGTGAGACAAAGCCTGTGTGGCTATTTGCTTGGACATTTAAAACCAGGGACTTAGGGACTAGGACAGCACTAGGCTGATCCCAGTTGTTAGTTAGGAAACCTGTATGTTTAGTCAGAGGTCAAGTTGACCAGGATTTATTTTGTTTATGTTTCTTTTGCTTTGCTGTGTTTTGTCACTGTAAATAGAAAATAAACCGCACCTTTTTGATTTTGAAAACCACAACCTCCGTTTGCTGGGCCTGTTTTTGTGTGGGGAGCCCATCCCGGGGGTCACACACACCCGCTGCCGAGCTAACCCCCTCACACAATGTACCTGTTCAAAATTACAAACAGATTCTACATAAGAACAAACCTACAGTCCCTGTCTTGTATGCACCGCCTGTATACGGCTGTTCAGAGTATATAGGGCCTTTTTTATTTTGTGTGTGGGGTTCCCCTTAATATCCATACAAGACCCAAAGGGGCTGGTAATGGGCTGCGGTGGGGGGGGGGGGGGTGATGGGGTAGCTATGCCATTTTTCTCAAAGATTTTCATCCATATTACCAGGACCAGACATTACATTAAAGCCGCAAGCAGATTTAAATGGCTTTTTTTTCCTTTAGAAATGTCATTTTGTGCAGGGACAGTTCTAAACACGGGAAACACGTGGCACTTCACAGGCATACTTTAGACACCCCCCAGGTACGATATTTAAAGGAATATTTTACTCTTTTTTTTCACTTTATGCATCATTAAAATGACTGCTCCCGAAAAACGGTCGTTTTTAAAACTCCTTTTTGCATTGATACATGTCCCCTGGTGCAGAACCCAGGTTCCCAAACCCTTTTTAGGACAATAACATGTATATTAGTCGTTATAATTAGCACTTTAGATTTTGAACATTCGCATCCATTGTATTTAATAGGGTTCTAACGTTCGTGCGAACTTTCGGTCCGTTCGCTGGTTCTGGTGCGAACCGAACCCGGGGGTGTTCGGCTCATCCCTACTCATCAGCTGGGATCTCCAACCCCACTATACCTTCAGTCCTCTCTGAAACCTGCACTGAGAGGAATGAAGGTGTAGAATTAGGTGTGTCACAGCCAAGTACTTGCGGGCACTCTGCTGGCAGTACACCGACGTCCGATTGTAGCAGGCAAATTTCCCTGCCCCAGCTGCTGGACCGTCGAAAGAAGTTCACTCCCAGCCATCCACATGCGCAGCGGTTGAATGCTAGCTTGGCTAAATTGCTAGCAATTCAACTGCTGCCTTTTCAGTTGGTAGACTCTGCCCCCTTTTGTGAGTTTATGCAATGTGCGGTTCCTCAGTGGCAGGTTCCCAAACGCCACTTTTTCTCACGGAAGGCGATTCCGGCTCTCTACCGGCATGTGGAAGGCAATGTCCATGCCTCGCTGGACAGGGCGGTCAGTGGTAAGGTGCATATTACCACTGACTCATGGTCCAGCAGGCATGGACAGGGACATTACCTTTCTTTCACGGCCCATTGGGTCACTCTTTTGGCAGCTGGGAAGGATGCAGGACAAGGTGCAGTAGTGTTGGAGGTTGTTCCGATGCCACGCCTCCAAAATGCTACTTCTGGTTGTGACACACCTCTCTCCTCCACCCCCTCCTCTTCTTATTCCCACCATGGCCTCTTCCTGTGCTTTGTCCTCGGAACCAGTGGTGCTCCGTAGGCGTTCAAGGGGCTACGCAAGTACGCAGGCAAAAAGATGCCATGCCGTGCTTGCGCTGGTGTGTTTGGGGGACAGGAACCACACTGGGGCAGAGGTTCTGTCAGCTCTGCAGGGGCAGGCCGAGAGGTGGTTGACGCCATGCCAGCTTAAGCCAGGAATGGTGGTTTGCAACAATGGCACCAACCTCCTCTCCGCCCTCCGACAGGGACAACTGACCCATGTGCCCTGTGTGGCTCACGTCCTTAACCTGGTGGTGCAGCGGTTCTTGGGCAGGTACCCGGGCTTACAGGATGTCCTGAGGCAGGCCAGGAAAGTCTGTGTGCATTTCCGCAGATCATATAATGCCAGTGCTCGGCTGGCTGAGCTGCAAAAGGAGTTGAACCTGCCCAAGAACCGCCTTATATGTGACATGCCCACCAGGTGGAACTCAACGTTGGCCATGCTGCAGCGGCTGCACACGCAGCAGAGGGCCATCAATGAGTACCTGTGCGACTACGGCACCAGGACAGGGTCAGGGGAGCTCGGGTTTTTTTCACCACACCAGTGGGGCATGATCAGGGATGCATGCACTGTCCTGGCACCATTTGAGGAGGCCACGAGGATGGTGAGCAGTGACAGTGCATGCATCAGTGACACTGTACCTCTTGTCCACCTGTTGGAGCATACGCTGCGTGGAATAATGGACAGGGCACTTGAGGCAGAACAGAGGCAGGAAGAGGAGGACTTCCTTGCCTCTCAATGCCCCCTTTACCCAGACAGTGTTCCTTGTGTCCCACCCATCACACAGGAAGAGGAGGAGGAGGAGGATTGTGTCAGCATGGAGGTGGAGCATGGCACTCAGCATCAACAGCAGCAGTCTTTTAGGGATGATTTACAGTCCCAACAAACCCGTGGACTTGTACGTGGCTGGGAGGAGGTGGCTGGGGATCATGTCGTCCTTAGTGACCCAGAAGACCGAATGCCTCAGCTAACCTACGCTGTATGGCCTCCCTGATCCTGCAAAGTCTGCGGAAGGATCCTCGTATTCTTCGGATCAAGGAGAGGGACCATTACTGGCTGGCCACTCTCCTTGATCCACGGTACAAGGGTAAGGTTGCGGACCTTATCTTGCCATCGCAGAGGGAGCAGAGGATGTGAAAACTCCGGGAGGCCTTGCAGAAAGGTCTGTGCAACGCGTTCCCAGAGATTGGGAGGTTACAAACTCCTGGTCCTGGACAACGAGTTGCTGAGGCTTCGGTCAGTAGCAGAAGGAGCGGTGGAGAAGGTGGCCGTCTGACCAATGCGTTCAGACAATTTTTTAGTCCGCAGCCCCAAGGTATGATCGGTTCCAGCAACCATTGCCAGCGTCTGATATACATGGTGCAGGAATACCTAGGGGCAAGGTCAGACTTGGACACCTTTCCCACCGAAAATCCTCTGGCTTACTGGGTCTTGAGGATGGATCACTGGCCAGAGCTTGCACAGTATGCAATTGAGCTACTGGCCGGTCCTGCATCCAGCGTTCTTTCGGAATGCACATTCAGTGCTGCTGGAGGCTTTGTCACGGATCACAGGGTGCGCCTGTCCACCGACTCGGTTGATCGAATGACCTTCATAAAGATGAACCAGTCTTGGATCACCACCAGCTACCAAGCACCTGAAGCTGATATAACAGAATAATTTATTTTAAAATGTCACATCCCTTCAAGACTGATGCTGATGCTGAGTGACTGTCCTGTTATGTTACAGGAAATATATGTAAACTAAGAGAATGGACTTTAGGCGGCACATGGATATATATTGTTATAAACTAAGGGTTTTATTTTCAACAACATGGTATGAAAAATATATAAACAGTTTGTTTGTATTCAGATACAGGGTTAGGGCTAGTGCTTTAACAGTGCTTCAAAATTGTATGACGTAGAAACATTCCATCTTAATGAAAATGCCAAACCAGCAGACCAAGGCTGATGTAACGGTGAGCATATAGAAGCAAGTGGCATAAGCCAAAGATCCGATGTATCAGGTATAGTCTTGAGTTGCTCTACTAGTTTCGCGAATTAACGCTTCTTCGGGAGCATAATAGTCGATCGGGTGTGCTGCATGATGCAGCATACACCTGGGAAGAGTTTTAATTGGCTGTTGATCAGTAACGATCAACCAGCCAGGGTATAGATCACAATGATCGACAGCTGGGTGTGCTGCTGGATAGAGGCTGCTGGTGTGCAGCGACGGGTAATGTCCTCCAGGACTATTGAGACTGTAACTTAGGTAGTATAATGAAAAAAAGCTCAGATAGCACCAGTGTACATACTGGTGCATAAATGGGCAGAGGGTATCTAACTCCATCGAGCCTTTAAAGTAGTGGCCAGGCTGTAGACCTGTGCCTAGAAAGAAGTTTAGCCAGTCCAGAGCAATTCCAGCAGTCCTGTTATGTTGACTGACTATCCTTCTCCTCCTCAATGATCTGATTCTTGATGATAGCTTGGAAGAACTTTTTTGTTTCTGGGTGCCACCACCAGTGGCTAAGGCCCAATTTTTCAGCCCCTGTTTAACAGGGGCATGTAATTACAATTTTTGATGCAATGCTTTGCAGCAGGGCTCATTCCTGCACTCCAACTAGAGTATCTGGGAGAGGTTGCAGTATCGTGGCACCAGCACCAGTGCCTAAGGCCCAATTTTTCAGCCCCTGTTTAACAGAGGCGTGTAATTACAATTTTTGATGCAATACTTTGCAACAGGGCTCATTGCTGTGCTCCAAGTACAGTATCTGTGAGGGGTTGCAGTGTCGTGGCACCAGTGCCTAAGGCCCAATTTTTCAGCCCCTGTTTAACAGAGGCGTGTAATTACAATTTTTAATGCAATACTTTGCAACAGGGCTCATTGCTGTGCTCCAAGTACAGTATCTGTGAGGGGTTGCAGTGTTGTGGCACCAGTGCCTAAGGCCCAATTTTTCTGCCCCTGTTTAACAGGGGCATGTAATTACAATTCTTGATCTATTAATTCACAGCAGGGCCCATTCCTGCGCCCACCAAGAGTAACTGTGAGAGCTTACAGTGTTGTGGCAACACCACCACCACCACCAAAGGCCCAATTTTTCTGCCCCTCTTCAACAGGGGCATGCAATTACAATTCTTGATCTAAGAATTTACAGTAGGGCCCATTCATGCGCCCACCAAGAGTAACTGTGAGGGCTGACAGTGTTGTAGCACCAGCACCACCACCAAAGGCCCAATTTTTCCTACCACTGTTCAACAATGGCATGTAATTACAATTCCTGATATAATAGTTCACACCAGGGCGTTCCAGCACCCACCAAGAGTAACTGTGAGGGCTCACAGTGTTGTGGCAACACCAACATGTGAGGGGCAAATTTCAGCAGAGTATATACGGCAGGCCCCTACTTTCAAACATCCAACTTACAAACGACTCCTACTTGCAAACGGAAGGAGACAACAGGAAGTGAGAGGAAATCTACCCCTAGGAAGGGAAATTTTCTCCTGTAAGAGTTAATATGGGAAAAAGGTGTCTCCTCTCTACTGATGCTTTATCACCAATCCTTGTTTCAATAAAAACCGCACTTTTCAAAGAAAATTGTCATTGGGACAGATAGTGAGGTGAAATGTTCTGAACAGGTGCACAGACGGCATAACAAATGTTACAGGGGTAATAACCCTTCCCTATGTTTTCCAAAAAGCTTAAAAATATATTTTTTGGCTGGAGCTACACTTAAACAATGTACCTGTTCAAAATTACAAACAGATTCTACTTAAGAACAAACCTACAGTCCCTGTCTTGTTTGCACCGCCTGTATACTGCTGTTCAGAGTATATAGGGCCTTTTTTTATTTTTGGTGCGGGGTTCCCTTAATATCCATACTAGACCCAAAGGGGCTGGTAATGGGCTGGGGTAGGGGGGGGGGGGTGATGGGGGTAGCCATGCCATTTTTCTCAAAGATTTTCATCCATATTACCGGGACCAGACATTACATTAAAGCCGCAAGCAGTTTTAAATGGCTTTTTTTCCTTTAGAAATGTCATTTTGTGCAGGGACAGTTCTAAACACGGGAAACACATGCCACTTCACAGGCATACTTTAGACACCCCCCAGGTACGATATTTAACCACTTAAGCCCCGGACCATTTGGTAGCTAAAGGACCAGAAGTGAATTCAGAATTTTGCACTGCGCTGCTTTAACTGTAAATTGTGCGGACATGCAATGTTGTACCCAAACAAAATTTGCGTCCTTTTCTTCCCACAAATAGAGCTTTCTTCTAATGGTATTTGATTGCCTCTGCGATTTTAATTTTTTGCGATATAAACGGAAAAAGACCGAAAATTTTGAAAAAAAATGATATTTTCTACTTTTTGTTATAAGAAAAATCGAATAAACTCAATTTTAGTCATACATTTAGGCCAAAATGTATTCAGCCACATGTCTTTAGTAAAAAAAATGTCAATAAGCGTATATTTATTGGTTTGCGCAAAAGTTATAGCGTTTACAAACTAAGGTACATTTTCTGGAATTTACACAGCTTTAAATTTATGACTGCCTATCTCATTTCTTGAGGTGCTAAAATGGCAGGGCAGTACAAACCCCCCCCAAATGACCCCATTTTGGAAACTAGACACCCCAAGGAAATTGCTGAGAGGCATGTTAAGCCCATTGAATATTTTTTTTTTTGTCCCAAGTGATTGAATAATGACAAAAAAAATAAAAAATTACAAAAAGTTGTCACTAAATGATATATTGCTCACACATGCCATGGTTATATGTGGAATTGCACCCCAAAATACATTCTGCTGCTTCTCCTGAGTACGGGGATACCACATGTGTGGGACTTTTTAGGAGCCTAGCCACGTACGCAGGCCCGTCGCTACAGGACAGGCAAAAAAAGCAATTGCTTGGGGCCCCCGAGCTGGCTTGGGGCCCCCAATGTCCTGTGAGTGGCTGAGGATGTTCCGAGGATGTCTGAGAGTTAGCCGATCCAATATGATCCTAGCTGTGTCTCTGCAGAAATTGTCCGGCCCCTCCCCCCCCCCCTGGCCGACTCTCAGCCAATCAGCATTCAGATGCCTGCTATAACCTGCCCACCTCCTTCCACAGCCCGCCAGATTTGATGAAGATATGGATAGCCGGAAGTGGGACTGTACTGTATGGGGGGAGCGCCGGGCAGACGTCTGAACTGTTGTCTGTGCTTTACCACAAGTAAGTAAGCGGTGGCATTGCTTCCTTTTGGCAGTTTTTTTTTCTACAGCTGGAAACACACCTCCAAGTTGTGCCTGCATGTGTCCTCCTCCTTTCTGTCTCTCACTCCCAAGCCTGTCACAATCTGCTCTACACCCAGGCAGCACAGCTGCACACTGTCCTCTACTCTCCAGCTGCTGTCTGGGTGTTCTGTGTATATGAGCTGCTCCCTGGTGCAGTAACAATGTCCTCCGCTGCCCGAGGAGGGGGAGGGGGCTTGCTGATATTTTTTTGCTGCTGGACAGAGCTATATTCTATGTAGGGGGGTGTTTTATTCAAGGAGGTCTGTACTATTGGAGGAGGGGGAGGTCTGTGGGGGGCACAGCACTCTGTCTTCTGTGGCTGTGCAGAACAATGAGGAGCAGTCTGTGTGCAGAACAATGCGGAGCAGTCTGCGTGCAGGGCAATGCGGAGCAGTCTGCGTGCAGGGCAATGCGGAGCAGTCTGCGTGCAGGGCAATGCGGAGCAGTCTGCGTGCAGGGCAATGCGGAGCAGTCTGCGTGCAGGGCAATGCGGAGCAGTCTGCGTGCAGGGCAATGCGGAGCAGTCTGCGTGCAGGGCAATGCGGAGCAGTCTGCGTGCAGGGCAATGCGGAGCAGTCTGCGTGCAGGGAAATGCGGAGCAGTCTGTGTGCAGAACAGTGCGGAGCAGTCTGTGTGCAGAACAGTGCGGAGCAGTCTGTGTGCAGAACAGTGCGGAGCAGTCTGTGTGCAGAACAGTGCGGAGAAGTCTGTGTGCAGGGCAATGCGGAGCAGTCTGTCTCTCTGTGGTTGTGCAGAGCAATGTGGAGCGGTCTCTCTATGTGTTGGCATCATCAGTGATTTTTCCATAGGCGCAATTTTCACTAGATACGCCTCTGAAAGAAGGGGAGGTGAGAATAGAAAAACATAGGGGGGGGGGGTAAAAAGAATGTGAGAATGACCACGGTGATAATGGATCACCAACTCATAATAAATGAATGTGACATATATATAAGCACAAGTGCATGGTAACACAATAGACAGTTGTAACAATTGATGCTATATGGTGATAGTAAGAGTCTCTCAGTGACTGTGAATAGAAAGAAGAGAGCTCACTGTCACACTGGCACAGCCGGGTGGATGGAAAGTGATCACAAAATGGTAAAATATGAATAAAAGTAATGGGGGAAGCATAAAGATGCTTTTATTCAGATTTTACCATTTTGTGATCACTTTTATTGGCTATATTTTTATAAATAAACCTCATTGGTTGATCTACACCATATGAAGCCCTATTTTATATTTCATGCTATGCTGGGGCACTAGTGAATCATCTTGCCCCACCATCACACCTTCCATCCACCCGGCTGTTGGTTTTCTGCTTGCTGTGGTTCTGCGCTTTGCGTGCATGCGGGGGGGGGGGGCCTCATGTCCATTTTGCTTGGGGCCCCCAAATTCCTTCAAACGGCCCTGCACGTACGGGACCCCGGAAACCAAGCACCGCCTTCAGGATTTCTAAGGGCGCAAATTTTTGATTTCACTCCTCACTACCTATCACAGTTTTGAAGGCCATAAAATGCCAAAATAGCACAAAACCCCCCCAAATGACCCCATTTTAGAAAGTAGACACCCCAAGGAAATTGCTGAGAGGCCTGTTGAGCCCATTGAATATTTTTTTTTTGTCCCAAGTGATTGAATAATGACAAAAAAAATAAAAAATTACAAAAAGTTGTCACTAAATGATATATTGCTCACACATGCCATGGTTATATGTGGAATTGCACCCCAAAATACATTTTGCTGCTTCTCCTGAGTAGGGGGATACCACATGTGTGGGACTTTTTAGGAGCCTAGCCACGTACGGGACCCCGAAAACCAAGCACCGCCTTCAGGATTTCTAGGCACAAATTTTTGATTTGACTCCTCACTACCTATCACAGTTTCGAAGGCCATAAAATGACAAAATAGCACAAAACCCCCCGAAAGGACTCCATTTTGGAAAGTAGACACCCCAAGCTGTTTGCTGAGAGGCATGGTGAGTATTTTACAGCTCTCATTTGTTTTTGAAAATGAAGAAACAAATGTTTATTTTTATTTTTTTATTTTTTTTCAATTTTCAAAACTTTGTGACAAAAAGCGAGATCTGCAAAATACTCACAATACCTCTCAGCAAATAGCTTGGGGTGTCTACTTTCCAAAATGGGGTCATTTGGGGGGGTTTTGTGCCATCTGGGCATTCCATGGCCTCCGAAACTGTGATAGGCAGTGAGAAGTGAAATCAAAAATTTACACCCTTAGAAAGTCTGAAGGCGGTGATTGGTTTTTGGGGTCCCGTACGCGGCTAGGCTCCCAAAAAGTCTCACACATGTGGTATCCCCGTACTCAGGAGAAGCAACAGAATGTATTTTGGGGTGTAATTCCACATATGCCCATGGCATGTTTGAGCAATATATCATTTAGTGACAACTTTGTGCAAAAAAATAAAATAAAAAAAAATTTCCGCAACTTGTGTCAACATATAAAATATTCCATGGACTCGACATGCCTCTCAGTATATAGCTTGGGGTGTCTACTTTCCAAAATGGGGTCATTTGGGGGGGTTTTGAACTGTTCTGGCATTTTATACACAACATTAGGAAGCTTACATCCACTCTTCTAACCACTTGAAGACAAAGCCCTTTTTGACACTTTTTGTTTACATGAAAACATATTTTTTTTTGCAAGAAAATTATGTTGAACCCCCCAAACATTATATATATTTTTAAAGCAAAGGCCCTACAGAATAAAATGGTGGGTGTTGCATTTTTTTTTTCTACACAGTATTTGCGCAGCGATTTTTCAAACGCATTTTTTGGGGAAAAAATACACTTTTTTTAATTTTAATGCACGAAAACACACTATATTGCCCAAATGTTTGATGAAATAAAAAAGATGATCTTAGGCCGAGTACATAGATACCAAACACGACATGCTTTAAAATTTCACACAAACGCGCATTGGCGACAAACTACATACATTTTTAAAAGCCTTTAAAAGCCTTTACAGGTTACCCCGTTAGATTTACAGAGGAGGTCTACTGCTAAAATTACTGCCCTCGATCTGACCTTCGCGGTGATACCTCACATGCATGGTGCAATTGCTGTTTACATATGACGCCAGACCGACGCTTGCGTTCGCCATTGGGCAAGAGCAGGGCAGGACAGTGGTGCTTTTTTTTTTTTTTTTTTTTTTTTTATTAATTTTGCTTTTTTATTTTATTTTTAAATTGTTCCTTCTATATTTATTTTTTTTATCATTTTTATTGTTATCTCAGGGAATGTAAATATCCCCTATGATAGCAATAGGTAGTGACAGGTACTCTTTTTTTGAAAAAACTGGGGTCTAGACCCTAGATCTTTCCTCTGCCCTCAAAGCATCTGACCACACCAAGATCGGTGTGATAAAATGCTTTCCCAATTTCCCAATGGCGCTTTTTATATCCGTGGGGGAGACATTCCCTCCCACTGCTTGTAAAAGCAGTCCAGAGGCTAATTAGCCACTAGGATTGCTTTTACATGAAAGCCGGCCGCTGGCTGAAAAGAATGATACCAAGATGATACCTAAACCCGCAGGCATCAATCTGGTATAACCATTCAAAGTCCAGCAACATACCAGTACGTTGCTGGTCCTTGTTGGACATGTATTGTAATCTTTTTTTTTCATGCAGCCAGTTGGCTGAATGAAAAAAGAGATTGATCGGTGGGTATGCCCACCATTAGAATACCGCCCTTCATCCACCCACTTCTAATGATGGGCATACATGCACCATTTATATATGCCGAAGCATGGGGGCATCCTCCCGCAAAAAAGTTATGCCGCACACACATGGTCGAACTTTTCCACGGGCAAGCCTCCGTCGGAATTTCGACCGTATGTACGCGGCATTAGGAGCAAAATCACTCCTCCGCCCCTGCTGCCCCAATGCTTCGGCATATTTGCTTTTTTTTTTTAACTGTGGTGGTGAAATCACCTCCTACAGCACTGGAGTCGCAGGGATCAGGCCTGTCTCTGCGAACGCTGCAGTTATGTGTGTTGTGTTTTGTAAGTGACAGTGATCGATCGATACTGCACTTGGGTGGCCTGGGCTGGACGGAGGGGCAAAACGCAGGTGCTAGCAGGTATCTGGGCTGATCCCGCTAACACTGCGTTTTTGGGAACCCTAAACTGCTGGGGACGCTAGTATAGATCTGATCAGATCAGATATTGATCTGTTCAAAAACTATACCACTAAGGGAGGTGTATGCTTCACGCGTGGGTGTTAGCGTTACTGGCACTAACCTGACGCTGCCTGGGGTGTGACGCAGACCCTCTCTGACGCTAAAACCTAATTGATATCACCCACTGGGCGATCAGGGGGTTAAACCTTTATTGGGTTATATACGGCGGGTGCCCTGACACTATAAAAAGCAAACTAACTAACCAGCGTCACCCGTAACACTTATATGATGATCACTGGTGAAAGGGTTAACTAGGGGCAATTAGGGGGTTAAAACCTTTATTAGATAATATATGGGGTACCTGACGCTATAAAAACCTGCGGCGAACCTAAAAAAAATTACTGGCTACCGATCTGTATCACCGACGCTAAGACAGCGATCAGAAAAATGATCGCTTAGCGACAGTGGTGATAGGGGGTGAAAGGGTTACCTGGGGGGGCGATCAAGGGGGTTAAACCTTTATTAGATAATTTATGGGGGTACCTGACGCTATAAAAACCTGCGGCGAGCCTAAAAAAAAAATTACTGGCTACCGATCTGCATCACCGACGCTAAGACAGCGATCAGAAAAATGATCGCTTAGCGACAGTGGTGATAGGGGGTGAAAGGGTTACCTGGGGGGCGATCAAGGGGGTTAAACCTTTATTAGATAATTTATGGGGGTACCTGACGCTATAAAAACCTGCGGCGAACCTAAAAAAAAAATTCTGGCTACCGATCTGCATCACCGACGCTAAGACATCGATCAGAAAAATGATCGCTTAGCGACAGTGGTGATAGGGGGTGAAAGGGTTACCTGGGGGGGCGATCAAGGGGGTTAAACCTTTATTAGATCATTTATGGGGGTACCTGACGCTATAAAAACCTGCGGCGAACCTAAAAAAAATTACTGGCTACCGATCTGCATCACCGACGCTAAGACAGCGATCAGAAAAATGATCGCTTAGCGACGCCGGTGCTAGGGGGTGAAAGGGTTATCTGGGGGGTGATCAAGGGGTTAAACCTTTATTAGGGGGGGTTAGGGGGCTACACTGGACCTAAAACTAAACTGTAGTGACACTTTTACAGTCACAAATGTCACTGATTGCAGTGATCAGTAAATAAATGGTCACTGCAATCAGTGACACTGTGACTGGGGGCTGGGGGGCGATCTGGGGGGGCATGGGGGGGCGATTTATGTGCCTATGTGTGCTGGTGTTAGTGTAGTGTTTGTGCACTAACCTTGATGTCTTCTCTTTTACGGCGCTCAGTATATGTGAGCGCCGCACAAGAGATGACATCACTTCCTCCTGCTTCCTCTGCCTGTGTGTACATTACACAGACAGAGGGGGTATTTCCATTCGCCGGGAGCGATCGCGGGGGGTGGCCGGAATCGAACGGCCGTCCCCTCATGTCGGATCGCTCCCAGACGAATTCCGACCGCTCACTGTACAGAAGGGGGGTCCGATTGGACCCCCCAACTGTACAAAGGCAATCACGTATGCTCTACGTGATTGTGCCTGTCGGTGCCATTGTGCCGACGTATATATACAGTGAGCGGTCGTTAAGTGGTTAAAGGAATATTTCACTTTTTTTTTTCACTTTATGCATAATTAAAATGACTGCTCCCGAAAAACGGCCATTTTTAAAACTTCGTTTTGCATTGATACATGTCCCCTGGGGCAGAACCCGGGTCCCCAAACCCTTTTTAGGACATTAACATGCATATTAGTCGTTATAATTAGCACTTTCGATTTTGAACGTTCGCGTCCATTGTATTTAATAGGGTTCTAACGTTCGTGCAAACTTTCGGTCCGTTCGAAGGTTCTGGTGCGAACCGAACCGGGGGGTGTTCGGCTCATCCCTAGCTGCTACCATTCTAGTCTTAAGGAAGCTCTTTGCTCAATATGGCTTGCCAACAGCCATAGTCTTGGACAATGGGACTCAATTTACATTGCATGTGTTTCAATCCTTCCTCAGTGGCTTGGACAAAACAGCTCCTTATCATCGAATGGTCTGGCAGAACAGTTTGGGCAGATGCTTAAGAAGCACTTACTGTCCACTCTGTCAGAGAAGAAGCTGCTGGAGTTCTTGACCATGTACCGAAACACAAAACACGCTACTACTGGCTGTCCCCAGCTTTTCTTATGTTTGGCAGGCATCTCCGCACCAAACTGGATTTAGTTTGTCCACAGGAACAGTCACCAACACCTCCTCTGCCATGCCATCCTGGATTCCGTGCTGGTGATCTTGTAGCTATGATTAAACACTAAAACAGTGTGAAACGCATCAGATTTGACCAGAGTTTTGTGACTTGCCGTGTGTTGTTTGGATTTTTTGGAAGATTTTACAAAATAAAGGCTTTTATTGGAGTGCTGCTGTCCAGAAGATTTGTTCTTTTGTTATTGCCTGGTGATCTTGTATGGTTTCGGAATTACAGAGTTTTGCCACATTGGCTTCCTGGCATTAATGATGGACCTCTTGGATGACGAATGTACTTTGTTCGCCTGGAGAATGGCGTTTGTGTTTGAAGACACCCTTCGCAATTGAGAAAGCGCATTTGTCTGCCAGTAGAAACAAACCCGACCTCTCGTTCTACCCAACCATCAGAGTCTACTCAAGGCTCTACTGGTGACATATGGTGTCTGGCATGATCCCACAAGTTTACAACAAACCCCTGAAACAGTTGGTGACTGTATTCCTGAGGAGCCCGGACATGTGCCTGGAGTTGCAGAGACTGATTTGTCTGTTGGACACGCACTGACATCTTCAGAACCTTTGACAGCCTCTACCCCTCCTAGTGCTGTGCCACTTCGTAAGTCTGCCCGCCAAAGACATCAAACTCCTCTTTGGCAAAGCACTGAAATCTTACGGGACACTTTGGAGGTCAGGAAACAGAGACAAAGGGTTCATAACGTGATGCAGGAGCCACAGAACTGAGTTGGAGATACTACTTGCTGAACTGATCATGCTTGCCTTGTTATTTTATGTGTTGAGTATTTTGTTCTCTTGTTATGTTTATTTTATTTTTATTTTTGTTTTGTTTTTTATGGGAAAAAGAGGAGATGTGATGTTGGTGCTGGATCACTGTGACCCTTCACCCTTTTCTCCTGATGCATGCTGGGGGAGGGGCTGTACCAGTAAGTTAGTGTGTGTGTGGGACTGGGAAGCAGCAGCATGATACACAGAAGGGATTACATCTGGTAATAACAGAAGCGTGTTGTATTAGGACTCTATGTAACAAAGTCATCATGTTTCTGAGTGAGTAATAAACCCTCTCCATGGTTAAGAAGTTCATCCGGCCTGTGTGTAACTTGCTGAGAAGATACTGGCAGCATTTATAGCAGCACCCTGAGAGACTCTGTGTCTAAGGGACATAACAAGTAGCAACTGCACTAGGGCTGCACGGTACTGTGTACACTAGGCTTGTGCAATTCGTTTCGTAACGAATCAAAATTCGTCCGAATTTAGCAACTTTCGGACATTCGGAAGCATTCGAATTTCCGAACAAAGCAATTACGAATAAAACCGAATCCGAAATAAATTATACCGCAAAATAGCGAATGCCCGAATGTCTTCAGCATAATTCGTTATGAAAAAAGTTACGAATGTACGAATCCATTCGAAGCACAATAACACTCACTCTGCTCTCTGCTTCTCCCTCACCATGCTGAACTCCCTCTCAAAATGGTGTACAGGGGGCGGAGGCTATAGCCGCATGAAAAAACGAAAGTAAAATACGAGATTTCGAATCCATTCGAAGCACAATAACACTCTGCTCTGCTCTCTGCTTCTCCCTCACCGTGCTGAACCCTCTCAAAATGGTGTACAGGGGCGGAGCCTATAGCCGCATGTAAAAAACGAAAGTAAAATACGAGATTTCGAATCATTACAAATAACCGCTATGTATTTAGAAAAGTACAAATCCATTCGAAGCACATTAGGCATAATAGGCAGCGTCGTTGTGAGAGAGACACGGAAAATTACGAATCAACGAACCCAAAAAAAGTTACGAAAGTAGGAGTTGTGTCCAGAATCAACGAAAAACAACATACTCTACCGAAAGTACGAATTATAAAGCAACTAAAAATTCAAACGAAAAATGTCGCTTGCGAAAATAGGAATTAGTCCGAACACGAAAAATCCCGTCTAGCAAAATTACGAATGATTACGAATCAACAGGACCGGAAAGAAACGAACCGAAACTAAACAAATTTTTCCGTTGTGCACAAGAAGCGAACCGAAACGGAACAAATTTTTCCGTTGTGCACAAGTCTAGTGTACACAACCAGAAGTATAATAGCAACTATGGGTGCACTGTATTGTGTACAGTGTACACCACCAGAAAAATAAAAGCAACTGCACTAAGGGGGCACTGTATTGTGTACTGTGTACACTGCCTGAAGTTTATTAGAAAAAGTACACCAGAAATGGCCTGCAGTCAGATATAGGCTACACTGGATGCAGTGTATATATGTATATATATATATATATATATATATATATATATATATATATATATATATATATACACACACACACACACACACACACACGAGACTGACTGTATATATAATATATATATATATATATATATATATATATATATTAAATACACTGCAGCTAAGTGAAAAACCTGCCTGCCTGAAGTATATTAAAAAAAGTACACCAGGAATGGCCTGCAGTCCGATATAGGCTACACTGGATGCAGTGTATGTATATATATATATATATATATATATATATATATATATATTGTGAGGGGGTTAAGTCGGTAGCGGGTGTGTGTGACCCCCTGGTTGGGCTCCCCACACAAAAACAGGGCCAGCAGACGGAGGTTGTGGTTTTCAAAATCAAAAGGTGCGGTTTATTTCTCTATGTACAGTGACAAAAACACAGCAAAGCCAAAAAGAAACAAACAAAATAAATCCTGGTCAGTTTGACCTCTGACTAAACATACAGGTTTCCTAACTAACAACTGGGATCAGCCTAGTGCTGTCCTAGTCCCTAAGTCCCTGGTTTTAAATGTCCAAGCAAATAGCCACACAGGCTTTTTCTCACCGCACAGGGGTTCACTCTCCCTAGACAGTCCACACAGGTCTGGTTCCAGGCATGAGCTAACATCTAATGAAGCTGGGAGTTCTTATAGAGGCCTAAATGAGCTGACAAGCTTCAGCTGGCCTCATCAACTCCCTGTCTGTACGACGCCCCACACTCTCCCTAGAGGTATGAGTCATCCATGAGCCCACTAGCCTTATACAACTCTCCACCTAGTTGTATAAGTCGGCATAAAGCCTGAATCTGGGAGAAATATATCTACCCCCCTGGATGCAACCAGGTGACTTTACCTTCCTGCTGTCACATACCCCCCCCTCTTGTTTTAACCTTGGGGTTGGAACACCAGCAATCAGGCATTCATGTACTCGAGACAAAGCATCCACATTCCCCATTTGAACGCCAGGGCGATGCTTTACTGTGAAGTTGAATTCCTGTAGGGCCAGGAACCACCTATTCACTCTTCTATTTGTCTCCTTGTTTTGAGCCATCCACTTTAACGGAGCGTGATCCGTAACCATGTCAAAGTGCCTACCTAGCAGATAGTACCGAAGGGAATCTAGAGCCCACTTCACCGCTAAACACTCCTTTTCAACCGTGGCGTAATTTACCTCATGGGACTTCAACTTCCTGCTGAGGTAAATGACTGGGTGCTCTTCCCCGTTCCAGACCTGGGACAATACTGCTCCTAACCCCACATCTGATGCATCACTTTGTACGACAAAGTCTTTAGAGAAGTCGGGTGAGTACAACACTGGCTGGCTACATAAGGCTTGTTTCAAGAATTGGAATGCTGCCTCAGCCTCGGGGGTCCATTTAATCATGACCGACCCTTTCCCTTTCGTCAGGTTGGTTAGGGGCACAGCCTTAGAAGCAAAGTGGGGAATGAAGCGCTGATAATAACCCGCGATTCCCAGAAAGGCCCGTACCTGCTTCTTGCTGTTGGGACGTGGCCAACTCTGGATGGCCTCGACTTTGTTGAGTTGGGGTTTTATCACTCCCCTGCCAATGGTGTACCCAAGATATTTGGCCTCCTCCTGCCCAATGGTACACTTCTTGGGGTTAGCCGTAAACCCCGCTTCCCGGATAGAGTCTAGGACTGCTTGCACTTTTGGCAGATGTGAGGCCCAATCTGTGCTATGGACAATTACGTCATCCAGGTAAGCCGCAGCATACTTCCGATGGGGCCTCAGTATCTGGTCCATTTTCCGCTGGAATGTGGCCGGCGCATTCTGTAACCCGAACGGCATTCTCTTATATTGGAACGCCCCGTCTGGGGTTACAAATGCGGTTTTCTCTTTGGCCGACTTGGCCAGGGGAATTTGCCAATACCCTTTTGTGAGGTCAAGAGTCGTCATGTATCGGGCTGTTCCCAGCCGGTCGATCAACTCATCTATACGTGGCATGGGGTAGGTGTCAAATTTTGTAACTTTGTTCAACTGACGAAAATCGTTACAAAATCGCCAGCTCCCATCCGGTTTAGGCACCAACACAATGGGACTAGACCAATCACTTTGGGACTCCTCTATCACCCCTAAGTTCAGCATTTTCTGTACTTCCTCCCGTATTGCCTCCCGTCGGGCCTCTGGGATCCGATAGGGTTTTAACTTCACCCTTTCACCGGGCGGGGTAATAATATCATGCTCTACCCCAGATGTTTGTCCCGGCAGCTCAGAGAACACCTCCTTGTTGCGAAGCACAAACTCCTTAACCTCCTGTTGTTGGGGTTGTGACAAGGTGGCTGCTATTCCAACCTCCGGAATCACGCAACCAGTTTGAGCTGGTGACCAAGTTTCTGCGACTAGGGACTCTCTATCCCTCCAGGCTTTCAACAGATTAACGTGATATATCTGTTCGGGCTTTCGCCTTCCTGGTTGTCTGACCTTGTAATTCACTTCGCTCACTTTTTCCATTATCTCGTAGGGGCCTTGCCATTTGGCAAGGAATTTACTTTCAACCGTAGGGACAAGTACCAATATCCTATCCCCCGGGGAAAAGGTACGGGTCTTTGCTCCACGGTTGTACACTCTCTGCTGTGCCAACTGCGCTTGGGCCAAATGTTCCTTCACGATGGGCATTACCTGTGCAATTCGATCTTGCATCAGGGCGACATGCTCAATCACACTCCTGTGGGGAGAACTCTCACTTTCCCAAGTTTCCTTGGCAATATCCAACAGCCCTCTTGGGTGTCTCCCATACAGTAACTCAAAGGGGGAGAATCCCGTAGAGGATTGGGGCACCTCCCTAATAGCAAACATCAAATAAGGAAGTAGACAGTCCCAATCCTTTCCATCTCTATCCACCACTTTCTTCAACATTTGTTTTAGGGTTTTGTTGAATCTTTCAACCAGCCCATCGGTTTGGGGGTGATACACAGATGTACGCAATTGCGTCACTTTGAGCAATTTACACAGCTCTTTCATAACCCGGGACATAAAGGGTGTACCTTGGTCCGTAAGCAGTTCTTTACAAATACCCACCCGGCTAAAAACAAGAGATAGCTCTTTGGCTATGGTTTTGGCCGAGGTATTTCTGAGAGGGATCGCTTCTGGATAACGGGTGGCATAGTCCATTATAACCAATATGTACTGGTGCCCCCTAGCGGACTTGATTATAGGACCTACCAAATCCATTGCGATTCTCTCAAACGGGACCTCAATGATGGGTAGAGGGACCAGCGGGCTACGGAAATGTGGCATCGGGGCCGACCTCTGACACACAGGGCAGGAGGAACAATAATTTTCTATGTCCTTCATCACCCCCGGCCAATAGAATCTCTGTAATACCCTCTCTCGGGTTTTCTCTGTCCCCAGATGACCTCCAAGAATGTGCCCATGGGCCAACTCCAACACCAACTTCCTGTAAGGTTTGGGCACCACCAGCTGCTCAACGGTTTCTTCTGCCCTTTTTGCCACCCGATACAGTAGGTCCTTCTCTACGCTGAAGTATAGGTAAGTGCAGGTATTATCTGGGTTCACTAACTCGCCATCTATTTCCACTACGTTTTCCCGTGCCTTTATTAGGGCGGGGTCTTTTAACTGTTCTGTGGCAAAATTTTCCCTGTGAACCTCCAGATCAGAAAACTCCACAGACGGTAGGTTTTCGTCTGAGGAGGTGGGCTCCTCTCCAGTTTCTTGAGTCTCCCCTGCAAATACTGACAAGGGAAATTCTGGAGAGTCCTCACCACTCTCAGAGGAGTTCTGGCTATCACATTCCTGGTACATAGGGGCACCAGTGGGGGGCTCAGGATCATCCCACAGTTCCCAGAACTTCGGAAAATCCCTTCCCACAATGGCGTCATGCGGTAACTGAGATACTAAGCCCACTGGATGAGAGAGGGTACCTTTGGGGGTCTCGAAACACACTGTAGTCACTGGATACTCTCGGGTGTCCCCATGCACACAAATAACAGCTACCTTGCTATTCCCAGAGACCTCTGTTTTAACTAATTCAGCCTTTATCAGGGTCACAAGGCTACCTGAATCCAGTAATACCACAACATTTCTACCATTAATACACATTTTGCATAAATGTTTCTCAGTTCCTCGAATGGCAGTGCATGCGACTGTCGCACACAGCGACTGACGTCTGCCCGTCAGAAAGTCACACTGCATGGGTTCCTCCACAACCGGGCAATTGGCTGCAATATGTCCCGCTTGCCGGCAGCGGTAGCAAACGATCCTTCTTGCGGCCTCTTGAGCCGCTGATTTCCCAGGCTGTTCTCGCCAAACTTGGGGTAGAGCTCCCACCCTCTCACTCTCTCCACCCTCACCCCTTGGAATCCTCTTATCCGCCCCTGGGGATGGTCTGGTCTTAGGGTGGAAAGTCCGAGTGTCTCTGGAAGAGGCCGTCAGGTTCTCTGTAGCCAAGTATTTCTCTACACGATCCACAAGACCACCGGCCGTCTCTGGGTCTCCATGGCTTACCCACTTTTGGATGGCAGTAGGAAGAGCTCTCAAAAACCGATCCATTACAACACGTTCCACAATCTCTGGTGCGGACAAAGTCTCTGGCTGTAGCCACTTCCTGCTCAGGTGAATGAGATCATACATTTGAGACCTGGGGGGGTTTTCCAAGCTGGAAAGTCCAGTTATGCACACGCTGAGCCCGGACAGCCAGGGTGACACCCAGCCTTGCCAATATTTCAGCTTTTAGCATCACATAGTCTTTTGCTTGGTCAGGCTCTAGGTCATAGTAAGCCTTCTGCGATTCACCAGTTAACAGAGGAGCCACCAGTCCAGCCCACTGCTCCTCAGGCCACTTTTCTCTTTCAGCAGTCCTTTCAAATGTGGTCAAAAATACCTCTGGATCATCCTCTCCAGTCATTTTTGTCAATAAACGACTCACCCCAAAGGACGCGGTATTAGTGGGACGGCTTTCCTCACTGGTCTGCGGACGTTGCTGCATTACTGCTTCCATTTGTTGTAGTCTCTGCTCTTGCTTCTGTAACAGGTCTATGAAGCGGGCCTCAGATTGCTGCTGGGCTTGTTGATGAGCTTGCTGCTGGGCTGCAAGGCTCCTTTGCAAACCTGCATTTGTCTGCTGTTGATTGGCATTTGCTAGAGCCAGCTGTTTCAGTATCTCCTCCATGCTGGCTTAAAAAAAACTGCCACTGGTTCTCCACCAACTGTGAGGGGGTTAACTCGGTAGCGGGTGTGTGTGACCCCCTGGTTGGGCTCCCCACACAAAAACAGGGCCAGCAGACGGAGGTTGTGGTTTTCAAAATCAAAAGGTGCGGTTTATTTCTCTATGTACAGTGACAAAAACACAGCAAAGCCAAAAAGAAACAAACAAAATAAATCCTGGTCAGTTTGACCTCTGACTAAACATACAGGTTTCCTAACTAACAACTGGGATCAGCCTAGTGCTGTCCTAGTCCCTAAGTCCCTGGTTTTAAATGTCCAAGCAAATAGCCACACAGGCTTTTTCTCACTGCACAGGGGTTCACTCTCCCTAGACAGTCCACACAGGTCTGGTTCCAGGCATGAGCTAACATCTAATGAAGCTGGGAGTTCTTATAGAGGCCTAAATGAGCTGACAAGCTTCAGCTGGCCTCATCAACTCCCTGTCTGTACGACGCCCCACACTCTCCCTAGAGGTATGAGTCATCCATGAGCCCACTAGCCTTATACAACTCTCCACCTAGTTGTATAAGTCGGCATAAAGCCTGAATCTGGGAGAAATATATCTACCCCCCTGGATGCAACCAGGTGACTTTACCTTCCTGCTGTCACAATATATATACACACACAAGACTGACTATATATACAGTGGGTACGGAAAGTATTCAGACCCCCCTAAATTTTTCACTCTTTGTTATATTGCAGCCATTTGCTAAAATCATTTAACCACTTGCCTACAGGGCACTTTCACCCCCTTCCTACCCAAGCCATTTTTCAGCTTTCAGCGCTGTCACACTTTGAATGACAGTTGCGTGGTCGTGCGACGCTGTGCCCAAACAAAATTTGCGTCCTTTTTTTCCCACAAATAGAGCTTTCTTTTGGTGGTATTTGATCACCTCTGCGGTTTTTATTTTTTCCGCTATAAACAAAAGAAGAGCAACAAGTTTAAAAAAAAATACAATATTTTTTACTTTTTGCTATAATAAATATCCATTTTTTTAAATTTCTTTTTTATTTTTCCTCAGTTTAGGCCGATATGTATTCTTCTACATATTTTTGTTAAAAAAAAATCGCAATAAGCGTATATTGATTAGTTTGCGCAAAAGTTATAGCGTCTACAAAATAGGGGATAGATTTATAGCATTTTTATTATTTTATTGTTTTTTACTAGTAATGGCGGCGATCAGGGATTTTTATCATGACTGCGATATTGCGGCGGACACATCGGACACTTTTGACACATTTTTGGGACCATTCACATTTATACAGCGATCTGTGCTATAAAAATGCATTGATTACTGTATAAACATGACTGGCAGGGAATGGGTTAACACTAGGGGGCGAGGAAGGGGTTAAATGTGTTTCCTATTAGTGATTCTTACTGTGGGGGGAGGGGACTGAACGGGGGAGGTGACCGATGGTCGTCCCTATGTAAGGGACACACCATCGGTCTCCTCTCCCTGACAGGACGTGGATCTGTGTGTTTCCACACACAGATCCACGGTCCTGCTCGGTTACTGGGCAATCGCGGGTGCCCGGCGGCCGTCGGGCACGCGCATCGGGTCCCCAGTGACGTGGCGGGCGTGCGCCGCCGGCACGCGCGCGCCCCCTAGTGGCTTTTAAAGGCGCAACGTCATATGACGTCCGCCCAGAATAACAGGGTCTTCCTGCCGCCGTAATTTGACGGCGGCCGGATGACAAGCGGTTAAGTTCATTTTTTTCCTCATTAATGTACACACAGCACCCACCCCATATTGACAGAAAAACACAGAATTGTTGACATTTTTGCAGATTTATTTAAAAAGAAATACTGAAATATCACATGGTCCTAAGTATTCAGACCCTTTGCCCAGTATTTAGTAGAAGCACCCTTTTGATCTAACACAGCCATGAGTCTTTTTGGGAAAGATGCAACAAGTTTTCCACACCTGGATTTGGGGATCCTCTGCCATTCCTCCTTGCAGATCCTCTCCAGTGGTGTCAGGTTGGATGGTAAACGTTGGTGGACAGCCATTTTTAGGTCTCTCCAGAGATGCTCAATTGGGTTTAAGTCAGGGCTCTGGCTGGGCCATTCAAGAACAGTCACGGAGTTGTTGTGAAGCCACTCCTTCGTTATTTTAGCTGTGTGCTTAGGGTCATTGTCTTGTTGGAAGGTAAACCTTCGGCCCAGTCTGAGGTCCTGAGCACTCTGGAGAAGGTTTTTGTCCAGGATATCCCTGTACTTGGCCGCATTCATCTTTCCCTCGATTGCAACCTGTCCCTGCAGCTGAAAAACACCCCCACAGCATGATGCTGCCACTACCATGCTTCACTGTTGGGACTGTATTGGACAGGTGATGAGCAGTGCCTGGTTTTCTCCACACATACCGCTTAGAATTAAGGCCAAAACGTTCTATCTTGGTCTCATCAGACCAGAGAATCTTATTTCTCACCATCTTGGAGTCCTTCAGGTGTTTTTTAGAAAACTCCATGCAGGCTTTCATGTGTCTTGCACTGAGGAGAGGCTTCCGTCGGGCCACTCTGCCATAAAGCCCTGACTGGTGGAGGGCTGCCGTGATGGTTGACTTTTTACAACTTTCTCCCATCTCCCAACTGCATCTCTGGAGCACAGCCACAGTGATCTTTGGGTTCTTTTTTACCTCTCTCACCAAGGCTCTTCTCCCCCGATAGCTCAGTTTGGCCGGACGGCCAGCTCTAGGAAGGGTTCTGGTCGTCCCAAACGTCTTCCATTTAAGGATTATGGAGGTCACTGTGCTCTTAGGAACCTTAAGTGCAGCAGAAATTTTTTTGTAACCTTGGCCAGATCTGTGCCTTGCCACAATTTTGTCTCTGAGCTCTTCAGGCAGTTAATTTGACCTCATGATTCTCATTTGCTCTGACATGCACTGTGAGCTGTAAGGTCTTATATAGACAGGTGTGTGGCTTTCCTAATCAAGTCCAATCAGTATAATCAAACACAGCTGGACTTAAATGGAGGTGTAGAAGCATCTCAAGGATGATCAGAAGAAATAGACAGCACCTGAGTTAAATATATGAGTGTCACAGCAAAGGGTCTGAATACTTAGGACCATGTGATATTTCAGTTTTTCTTTTTTAATAAATCTGCAAAAATGTCAACAATTCTGTGTTTTTCTGTCAATATGGGGTGCTGTGTGTACATTAATGAGGGAAAAAAATGAACTTAATCACTTAACGACCACTCACTGTACATATACGTCGGCAAAATGGCACGGACAGGCACAATCACGTACCTGTACGTGACTGCCTTCGTATGGGTGGGGGGTCCGATCGGACCCCCCTCCGGTACAGTGAGTGGTCGTATCGCTCCAAGAGCGATCCGTGATGAGGGGGCGGCCATTGGTTTCTGGCCACCCCCTCACGATTGCTCCCGGCGAATCAAATGCTTCCTCTGCCTGTGTATTGTATACACAGGCAGGAGGAAGTGATGTCATCTCTCCTGCGGCGCTCACATATACCGAAGCGCCGTGGAGAGAAGACATCAAGTGCACCAACAGCCCACTGACACATAGGCACACGATCGCCCCCCCCAGTCACCCCCAGATCACCCCCCAGATCACCCCCCAGCCCCCAGTCACAGTGATCATTTATTTACTGATCACTGCAAACTGTGACATTTGTAACTGTAAAAGTGTCAGGGCAGTTAGTTTTAGGTTCAGGGTAGCCCTCTAACCCCCCCCTAATAAAGGTTTAACCCCCTTGATCGCCCCCCAGGTAACCCTTTCACCCCCTAGCACCACTGTCACTAAGCGATCGTATTTCTGATCGCTGTTTTAGTGTCGGTGGTGCCGCTAGGTAGTCAGTATTGTTTTAGGTTCACCGCCAGGTTTTTATAGCGTCAGGTACCCCAAAATATTTCCTAATAAAGGTTTAACCCCTTGAACGCCCCCCAGGTAACCCTTTCACCCGCTTTTGCCAGTGTCAGTAAGCAATCGTTTTTCTGATCGCTGTATTCGTTATGCTGGTGCCGCTAGGAAGTCAGTTTTATTTTTAGGTTCGCCACCAGGTTTTTATAGCGTCGGGTACCTCCATATATTACCTAGTAAAGGTTTAACCCCTTGATCGACCCCCAGGTAACCCTTTCACCCCCTTTTGCCAGTGTCACTAAGCGATCGTTTTTCTGATCGCTGTATTAGTTATGCTGGTGCCGCTAGGAAGTCAGTTATTTTTTTAGGTTCGCCGCCAGGTGTTTATAGCGTCAGGTACCACCATATATTATCTAATAAAGGTTTTAACCCCCTGATTGCCCCTAGAGTTAACCCTTTCACCAGTGATCACCGTATAAGTGTCACTTGTGACACTGGTTAGCCAGTTAGTTATTTCGTTATTTAGGTTCCCCGTCAGGTTTTTATATAGCGTCAGGTACCCCCATATATTACCTAATAAAGGTTTTAACCCCCTGATTGCCCCTAGTTAACCCCTTTTACCAGTGATCACCGTATAAGTGTTACGGGTGACGCTGGTTAGTTAGTTTGCTTTTTATAGTGTCGGGGCGCACCCGCCGTATATAACCCAATAAAGGTTTAACCCCCTGATCGCCCAGCAGGTGATATCAATTAGGTTTTAGCGTCAGAGAGGGTCTGCGTCACACCCCAGGCAGCGTCAGGTTAGTGGCAATAGCGCTAACACCCATGCGTGAAGCATACACCTCCCTTAGTGGTATAGTATCTGAACAGATCAATATCTGATCTGATCAGATCTATACTAGCGTCCCCAGCAGTTTAGGGTTCCCAAAAACGCAGTGTTAGCGGGATCAGCCCAGATACCTGCTAGCACCTGCGTTTTGCCCCTCTGTCCAGCCCAGGCCACCCAAGTGCAGTATCGATCGATTACTGTCACTTACAAAACACAACACACATAACTGCAGTGTTCGCAGAGACAGGCCTGATCCCTGCGACTCCAGTGCTGTAGGAGGTGACTTCACCGCCACAGTTAAAAAAAAAGAGCATATATGCCAAAGCATGGGGGCAGCAGGGGCGGAGGAGCGATTTTGCTCCTAATGCCGCGTACATACGGTCAAAAAGTCTGAACGTGTGTACGCGGCATAACTTTTGCGGGAGGATGCCCCCATGCTTCGGGATATATATAAATGGTGCATGTATTGCTATCATTAGAAGTGGGTGATGAAGGGAGGTATTATAATGGTGGGCATACCCACCGATCAATCTCTTTTTTTTGTTCAGCCAACAGGCTGCATGAAAAAAAAGATTACAATACATGTCCAACAAGAACCAGCAACGTACTGGTATGTTGCTGGACTTTGATGCTTATACCAGAATGATGCCTGTGGGTTTAGGTATCATTCTTTCAGCCAGCGGCCGGCTTTCATGTAAAAGCAATCCTAGCGGCTAATTAGCCTCTGGACTGCAGTGGGAGGGAATGTCCCCCCCCCGATATAAAAAGCGCCATTGGGAAATTGGGAAAGCATTTTATCACACCGATCTTGGTGTGGTCAGATGCTTTGAGGGCAGAAGAAAGATCTAGGGTCTAATAGACCCCAGTTTTTTTTTAAAAAAAGAGTACCTGTCACTACCTATTACTATCATAGGGGATATTTACATTCCCTGAGATAACAATAAAAATGATAAAAAAAAAAAATATGGAAGGAACAGTTTAAAAATAAAATAAAAAAGCAAAATTAATAATTTAAAAAAAAAAAGCGTCGGTCTGGCGTCATATGTAAACAGCAATTTCATCATGCATGTGAGGTATCACCGCGAAGGTCAGATCGAGGGCAGTAATTTTAGCAGTAGACCTCCTCTGTAAATCTAATGTGGTAACCTGTAAAGGCTTTTAAAGGCTTTTAAAAATGTATGTAGTTTGTCGCCACTGCGCGTTTGTGCGAAATTTTAAAGCATGTGGTGTTTGGTATCCATGTACTCAGCCTAAGATCATCTTTTTTATTTCATCAAACATTTGGGCAATATAGTGTGTTTTTAGTGCATTCAAATTAAAAAAAGTGTATTTTTTCCCCAAAAAATGCGTTTGAAAAATAGCTGCGCAAATACTGTGTGGAAAAAAAAATGCAACACCCACCATTTTAATCTGTAGGGCCTTTGCTTTAAAAAAATATATAATCTTTGGGGGTTTAACGTAATTTTCTTGCAAAAAAAAAAATTATTTCATGTAAACAAAAAGTGTCAGAAAGGGCTTTGTCTTCAAGTGGTTAGAAGAGTGGATGATTTGTGACATAAGCTTCCTAATGTTGTGTATAAAATGCCAGGACAGTTCAAAACCCCCCCAAATTACCCCATTTTGGAAAGTAGACACCTCTAGCTATTTGCTGAGAGGCATGTCGTGTCCGTGGAATATTTTATATGTTGACACAAGTTGCGGAAAAAGTTGTCACTATATGATATATTGCTCAAACATGGCATGGGCATATGTGGAATTACATCCCAAAATACATTCTGTTGCTTCTCCTGAGTTCGGGGATACCACATGTGTGAGACTTTTTGGGAGCCTAGCCGCGTACAGGACCCCAAAATCCAAGAACCGCCTTCAGGCTCTCTAAAGCCCTGTACACACGATCAGATATCCTATGGATTTTCGTCTGATGAATTTGTCCA